>JAWWLV010000158.1:18913304-18933311 GCA_035041135.1 Platyrinchus mystaceus
ACCTGACTCTGCCCTGACACAGCTCCAACCATTCCCTGGGTCCTGTCCCTGGTCCCCCCAGAGCAGAGCTCAGTCCTGCCCCTCCTCTGCCCCTGCCCAGGAAGCTGTAACTGCAGTGAGGTCTCCCCTCAGTCTCCTCCAGGCTTCCAGTGTCCTTTTCCTCAGCAAGTGCTGGATGCTCCAAACAGTCTTAGTCCAGGAAATATGCACTGATAGCAATGATCTCCCTGCCATCACTATGACCATGAAATAGTGTAGTTTAATAAAATGTTATGGTGCTGAACAAGGTCTGCTTTATTCCAACAGCGAGCCTGGCTTGGAGTGAGTTTTGTGCCAGGAAAGAGGCTTTTCCTGACAGACCAAGTACCCTCAGGCTCCTCATATGGCTTTCCCTTGAGGCCCTTCCCCACCTTCACAGTCAACGAGGTTGGAAAAGACCTCTGAGATCATCAAGTCCAGCCTTTGACCCAACCCCAGCTTGACCTCTGGGCGCTCCATAATAACTTCGTATCTGTGTGTTGCAGCTGGGTAAGGAACGTCTCTGTGACCGTGTCCCTGTGTCCCTGTGTCCCCAGGCCTCCGGCAGGACTGTGCCTCCAGCTCCGCCTCCGTGTCCCGGCGCAGCTCCAGCGCGTCCCTGCACTCGCTGCGCCGCGGCACCTACAGCGACCAGGAGTTCGACACCTACAGCCTGGAGGACGAGGACGACTACGACTGTTCCCTGTCGTTCCGCAGCGCCCACAGATACTCCCCGTCCCCCCTGAGCTCCCCCCGCTGCCAGTCCCCCTCCTCCAGCGTGGATTACGGAAGGTCCTCCACCTCCCGGCTCCGCACCCCGCGCAGGGCGGGCAACAGCCCCATGCAGGACCGGCTCAAGTACGCCAACAGCGAAGGTGAGCTTGTCACGCCAGCCCCTGGAGCTCATGGGGACACACAGCTGGGGCAGAGCTGCTCAGCAGGAAGGGACACCAAGAGTGAAGGTGAGCTCCTTAGGTGAGCCCCTGGAGGTCATGGTGACACATGTGTCCCCACACAGCTGGGGCAGAGCTGCTCAGCAGGAGGGAACACCAGCAGCCAAGGTGAGCTCCTTGGGTGAGCCCCTGGAGGTCGTGGTGAATCACAGAATCTTCCAGGTTGGAAGGGACCCTCAAGGATCATTGAGTCTAGCTCTTAAATGAAGGGCCTATATAGGGTTCAAACCCACAACCTTGGCCTTATTAACACCACGTTCTAACCAACTGAGCTAATCTCAGAGTGACACACGTGTCCCTACACAGCTGGGGCAGAGCTGCTCAGCAGGAAGGGACACCAGGAGTGAAGGTGAGCTCCTTAGGTGAACCCCTGGAGGTCATGGGGTGACACGTGTCCCCACACAGCTGGGGCAGAGCTGCTCAGCAGGAAGGGACACCAACAACCAAGGGGAGCTTGTCACACGAGCCCCTGGAGGTCATGGGGACACACACGTGTCCCACACGGCTGAGGCAAAGCAGCTGTAGAGCTGCTCAGCAGGAAGGGACATGGGGATGCTGGTTGGCAGCTGGCTAGATGTGAGCCAAGGTGTGCCCAGGTGGGCAAAGCCAGTGGCAACTTGGCCTCTGTCAAGAATAAATGTGTGTGGCAGCAGGACCAGGGCAGGGATTGTCCCTCTGTGCTGGGCACTGGTGAGACCACACCTTGAGTCCTGTGTTCAGTGGGCCCCCTTACGACAAAAAGGACATTGAAGTTTGTCCTGGAGTTTGTCCGGAGAAGGGAATGGAGCTGGGGAAGGGTCTGGAGCACAGGTCTGTTGAGGAGCAGCTAAGGGAGCTGGGGGGGCTCAGCCTGGAGAGGAGGAGGCTCAGGGGGGACCTTCTCACCCTCTACAACTCCCTGGCAGAAGGGGGAGCTTAGGGGGGGTGGCCAGGCTCTTGTACCATGTTCCAACTGAAAGGACAAGAGGAAAGCCTCAAGTTGCACCAGGGGAGGTTCAGATTAGGTATTAGAAAAAATTATTTCACTGTCAGAGTGGTCAGGCCTTGGAATGAGTTGTCCAGGGAGGTGGTGGAGTCACCATCTCTGGGAGTGTTTCAGATGTCTGGATGTGGCACTTGGGGACATGGTTTAGGGGTGATTGTGGTGCTGCTGGGGTGATGGTGGGACTGGATGATCTCGAAGGTCTCTTCCAACCTCGATGATTTCAAAATTTATGACCTGAAAGCTGAGAACTAGATACAGACTCCTACTTTTAAGTGCATGTTTCAAGAGCCTAAACCACGGTGATCTCCATGGGCAGCAGCAGCAGATAGGCTGTGCTTTGCTTGCAGAGGAGCTGAGGCACAGCATGCCCAACCTGGCCAGGAGCAGCCTGCGCGCTCTCGACTCCGTGAGGAGCAGTCGGAGCCTGGAGTCCGACCTGCAGGTGCCCAGCAGCCGAATTCCCAGGACTCAGCAGCGGTCAGCAGGTCAGTGCCACATCTTCCAGATCCACCTTCATCCCCTTTTCTCTCATGAACCAACCTGAAGTGTTTTTCCTGCTGTGTTCCCTGGGGCAGGTCTGACTCCCAGCAAGCTCAGGTATTCCTCAGGTGCCGGGCAGTCTCCACTGACGGTGCGACAGCCCGTCAAGACCGGCTCAGGCACCAACTCCCTCCTGGCCACCAGGCAGGCAGTGAAACCCTGCAGCTACACAGCTCCTGGCTCTGCAGTCAGGAAGCCACAGGCCCCTTCACTTCACACGGGCTCTCCCAGCACTAGTTGCACTTCCAGAACCACCAACATGGTCACCGTGGCCAAAAATTCCGCCCTGAAGGCACGAACAGCCGTCGGAGGGATCGCGGTGCCCAAGGGAAAGGCAACGGCCCCGTCCAGGAGGTGAGTGGGAGCACCAAACCTTGTGGATTCCTGTGCCTGCCTTTAGTTCACAGATTGGGAAAACTTCTTTAGAAATCCTGGAGTGGGTTGGGTTGGGAGGGACCTTAAAGACCAGCTGGAAGTAGCCAAGACCAAACTTTCTGAAAAGAAAAACTCGCTCGGGAGATACCAGGTGGGCCTGGCATGGAAAGGCTCCAAATGAGGAGGAAGGGAGGAAAAGGCTGCATTTCTCAGCCCCCCAGAAAACACCACGGATCCAAAGAGCCCCTCAGCAGGGCCAGGTGGGATTGGCAGCTCTCAGGGAGTCAAGAACCACAGAATCCTAAACTGGTTTGGGTTGGAAGGGACCTTAAAGCCCATCCACCTTCCACTAGCCCAGGTTGCTCCAAGCCTTGTCCAACCTGGCCTTGGACACTTCCAAGGAAGGGGCAGCCACAGCTGCTCTGAGCAACCTGTGCCAGGGCCTCCCCACCCTCCCAGACAAGAATTCCTTCCTGAAGTCATTTTCATCTGCATTTCTAAAGGGGGATGTGGGTATGGAGCTGGATCTGAGCTACTGAATACTTTTAGATGGAATCATAAAATCACAGAATTGTTAAGATTGGGAAAGACCTTTAAGATCATCAAAGTCAGCCCATCCCCAGCACCGTGTTCACCACTAAATTGTGTCCTCAAGTGCCACATCCACACATTTTTTGAACACTTTCAGGGATGGGGACTCCACCACTGAGAGTCCACCCTGGAAAGTGTGTTTCAGTGTAGGATTGTGGTTGGGGACCCTCAGAGACAGGGAAGGACTCAGCTTGGAAGAGTCTTGGCCAGTGAATCAAGAAGCAAAGAGTGCCAGTCCCTTAAATACCTCTGACATTAAATTTTGTGTGAACTGCCAGGCTGGGACTAGTCACTTGGTGAGAGATGCCCCCTTTTTACCACATAATCTGTGAGCAAACCTGTCAATATTAAATCCATTTAAAAAAAATAAATGCTTTTTTTAAACAAAGCTGGTTGCCAGGAAAATGAAGAAGCTTCAACTGATTTGTGTTAGAAATGAAAATGAACATTATGGCACATATTTGGTGCATACCTGTGTTTTTGGGGAGGGGAAAAACTCTTCCAGAGGACTGTTAATGAAATCTTCCCAGCTGACCTACTTTGGTGCCTCTGAAACTTTGCCTCTGGTAAAATACATGGGGTGGGTTTTTTTCTTCCTTAGTCTTTAGCCAGGTCTGTAGGTTGGCATTGTGCAAAGCTTAATCAGGTTTTAGAAGGGTTTGAAAAGTGGGACAAATGAACAAGACTCGATTTGAACATGATTTATACAACAGAGTGAAAGCAGAGCACGTAGGGTGGTGGCCAAAACCTTACCATTTTTGTTCTTGTTGCTGTTTTTGGCAGCTATTTATGCTACAATTGTACAGCAGAGTTTCATGATTGAGGGAAATTAAGTAGATTCAGACTTATGTTATGGCTGGTATCAGACTAATAAGCAAACAGAGTTGATTGTTTTATGTCCCATTGCAGCCTTAAATTGAAAGGCGTCTACTTTCTTTAAAACCATATTAAGAAAGGAGTTTTTAATCTCGTCACTTGTAGCAGCACTCTGCAAACCTGATTATTTTCAGGTGTTCAGCTTTATTTGCAGGGAAAAAATATTTCTCTTGCACTCAGTGATGGGATAAAGCCACAGGAAAAGGTGTTGGTAACTTGGCAGGGCGGGATCAATGACAGTCCCTGAATTTCCCTAAACTGCCTGGAATTGGTGCTGCTGGTGCCCCGGGTGTGCCAGCAGCAGTTCCCCCCCGGGAAGGGAGATGTTGATGGTGGTAAATCCTCAAACCTGTGGCCATCACAGGTCACTGGGGCTTTGCTTGAGCTGGTTTTTTGTCCCAAACCAGGTTCCTTCAGTTGGCACAGACCCCCCCGGCCCCCGAGGACGACTCCTGGAAGGACGGGTGCTACTGACCCCCCCAAAACACCTCCGTGGAGCAGAGCCCCAGCTGGCTGGGCATCACCTCCCTGGGCAAGGAGCCTCCAGCCCCCTCTCCCTGCAGACTCATGTACATATTCCTCACATTCCTGGGAAACATCCCCACCTCCTGCTCTGCCAAGAGCCCGACCTTGCCACGGTGGGACCGGCAACGGCTTCCACCCACAACTAGTCTTCCCAGGAAGACTGAAAATGGCCTTATTTCATCTACCCCCCTGCCTGCAGCCCTTGGGAAGGTCTGTCACCCCCAACCTGGGCTGTGACCCTGCTCCTGAGGGTGCTGGGAAGGCTAGGGGGGTCCTCTCTGTGCCAGGAAGCAGCTCTGAGCTGGTGCTGTGGGGTGGCAGAGCTCGGGGAGAGTAGAAATAGTGACATAGGTGTTAGAATTAAGACTTTTTAAATCCAACCTGATGTGCTCTAATATTTGTCTGAAACTCAACTTTTTTGTTTTTGTTTTTGGTTTGGTTTTTTTGTTTGTTTGTTTTTTGGGGTTTTTTTTGTTTTTTTTTTACTTCTGTATAGAATGTATTTCTGCTACTTTTTATTGTTTGGTCTAGAGCTGCAACAGGTTTTTATAACTGTAGAACACTTCAAACTGTTGTGTGCAGGTGTCAGCACAGGCCACGAGTGAAGGAGCAGTACACAATATTTGTGTGGGGTGTGAACAGGCAGGGACAGGGGATGCTGGTTCCCAGCACCACCTTACCTCAGCTGAGAGGAAGTTACCATCAGGTAAGAGCAAACATTTTTAAAAAAAATAACCCTCCCTGACAGCTTTGGCTTGAAGTGTTTGATCTCTCAGCTGGTTCCCAACTGCCCTGACTTTTGTAGAAGTTTTTTACTGTCTCAAGGATTCTATTCCAGTGTCCTTTTCCTCAGCAAGTGCTGGATGCTCCAAACACAGTCTTAGTCCAGGAAATATGCACTGATAGCAATGTTCTCCCTGCCATCAATGTGACCTTGAAATAGTGTAGTTTAATAAAATGTTATGGTGCTGAACAAGATCTCCTTTATTCCAACAGCGAGCCCTACTTGGAGTGAGTTTTGTGCCAGGAAAGAGGCTTTTCCTGACAGGCTGGACTCTCTTAGAGCTCTGCCTGGGCAAACAGGGCTCCACTGAACTCTTAGGATGCAAGGAGTGAGATTTCCCTTGAATTCCTTGGAGTTCAGAAGGACAAAGTGGGTGCTGGCAAAGGCAAACTTTGTGTCATTCCCAAAACATCCACGCGTGGCCTAAGCAGAACCAAATCCAGGGAGTTCTGCAGGGCCCCTCACTGCAGAGATCACTTGTGATCAAGGAAAAAGAGAGGCAGAGACGGTGGTGCTGTACAGTCTCCCAGTCATGCCACCTGCAGGGACAGTGCCAGCACAGGGCTGCCACTGCCACCACTTGCAGGCTTTTACAGAGAGAAGAGACACATGAGCCTCAACTGCTCCTCCTCTGATAGGGACCCCTCAACTGGTTTTACACCAACAAGCTTCTCCCCACCCTGACAGAGCTCAGCAGGTTCCCAGCACTTCCCTCTTTGGGCTCTTCCTTCATGGAAACATTCTTTTTCTAAGACTTGCAGCTGGTGGAACCTGCTCCCATTGATCTTCCCTTCCCAGTGCACCGAAAGGTAAAAGAGCAGCAATGTTTCTCTTTGATTTCTCTACTGTTTGAGGGTTGTCTTTACTGTATTCCAAAAGGTGGGAGTGCACTGGCATTTTCCAGGCACTGCCTGAAGTGAGAGCTGCTATTTTTTATGGATCCTTAGCACCAGATAAATGAACAGCAGATAAATGTTACTGATTGAAGGTGATATTCCAGTTAAAGCCTGTCAGGCAGGTACGATGGTGTCTCTGAAGCTCTGCAGCCTGGATGGCTGTGGAGATCCAGACCTGGATACACACTGACCAGAGAAGCAGAAAGGTGCTGAGCTTGGATTCTGCTTGGATTCATGGGAATTTTAAATGCAAATCTGATGCTGACAAACACTTGGGGAGGGGAACACTGAGCACCAACCCCGGACCCATCCCACCAAGGAGCTGTTAATTCAGGTTTTCTCATTCCATTTTTCCAAGCTGTTCTCACCCCCAGTGCTCTCCCTTCAGCCTCCAATATCCTCCAGCACCCTGAGCCCTGGCTGATAGCCTTAACAGGCAGCCAGGATAATAATCAGCAACTCAAAAGAGTTTCTGCAGGTTCCAGAGGAAATCCAACTCCCTCATTCCGATGCACAAACCTCCTTCCAAACCCTAACTCGGCATTCCCCAGGTGAGTGAAAGGCTTCCACAAAACTAAGGAGCTCTGCTTTCTGTACAGGAATTTTATTGAAATCAATCAAGTTAACTTTTGTTTTTACACTAATGCCTCAGTGCATCCTTGGAAAGAAAAGGAAGGATTTTTTTCTTTTAAAATTATTTGTACATAAGACAAGAAATCATGGAAATGAACACGGTAACACCACGTCCCCCCTAAACATGCACAGCTGTACAGGGGCTGCAGGAGCTGAGGGGGGGCTTTCTCCAAGCTTTACATTCCATTTACAGAGGGAGAAGCAGGTGCCAGTGGCCTCTGACACTGGGGGGGTTCAAGGTCCCATCACTCTGGGCGAGGTTTCAGCCCAGCAGAACACAAATCCGAAGGAGCTGTGAGTTTAGAGGAGAACTCTATGTGGGAGCTGCTGGGAAGCTCCAGGGCCAGTGTGACAGCGAAGGAGCAGCAGTGTCACATCACCCTCCTCCCTGTGTCACCAGGACTCCACAGCACCAACCATGTGCTCCAGCTCAGTCCCCTGTGCCACCATCCCACTCCACTTCTCTGGGATAAAGGAAGCAGATTCCTTTGGAGCCCACGTGAAGGGTGTTTCTGGTATCTCCTCTGGGACGGGAGCCCATCAGCTCCAGGACACAAGTGTGGACACCCCTCACCCAGGAGCCAGGCCTGGCTGGTGTTTCAGGGGGGCAGCTGGGACAGGAACAGCCCAGCTGAGCCTGCATTTGGTTCTCAGCCTTGGGTTTGGTTTGAACTCTTCCCAGAGGAGCCCCTTCCTGCATCCTCTGGCAGAGCCTTTCTCCCTCAGCCCTCAGAGTCCCCTGCAGCACCTCCAGCCCTTCTGTCCTGTGGTTTTAGCACTCACAGGAGGAGAAGCACAACCAGCAGCTCCCTGACACCTGATCAAGCCAGAGCAACGGATTGGCTCCCAAACTGACCCCAGCCAGTGCCAGCATTGTACTCATTCCAGTCCACCCTCCAAAGAACAGCAGGAGAAACAACCTGGGAGAAAGCAGATCCGTGACTGCAGCCGGAACCACGTGCAACCATCTCCTTTACTGTGTCCACCCAGCCAGAAATCAAGGGGGGAGATGAAGAAGTGAGGATGAAGAGGCAGCCATTCCAAACACTGAGGTGACCTCCCACCTGCAGGAAAACTCCTCAGGAAAAGTGAGATTTCCCACCTCTCTGCACAAAGCCCTGTTCGTTTTGTTACCCCCAGGATTAGACCCGTGACCTTCCCATGTTGAAGCACTCTGAGAGCCACATGTGGCCACGTGTGCATCTCCAGGAACTGTGGAAACTCAAACCATCTTGTCCCTGCCCTGTTAGTTTGGCTCAGCCCACCCCAAACCACCCTCTGGCTCCATCCTCACAGGCAGGCCAGGCCTGTTCCCCATCCAAGTGCAAAGCCACAGGGACACAGGGAAGGAAGGGATTCGTGGGGACAGGAAAATGAACAAAGAAATCCCTTCAAGTAATCCAGCCCAGCCCACTCTGGAGGTCACAGCTCCTTCTGGGCCCCTTTGGGGTGATAAGGCAAAAAGTCTGAAGTCCTGGAGGGAGGGAGGGATGAGGAGGTGGCAGAGGTGACGGGTGACTTATTCCGTAGGTTGCTTCTTCACGCTCCTGGGACTCATCTCCAAGGGACCATCAGCAGCTCTGGTTATTTCTGCACACAGCTGGGCCAGGCCAGCCCACCACACACCGCTGAGAGGATGATGTAGAGGATCACCTGGGAAGGGAAGATGGGAATTCTGTAGAGAATGAGAGATTTCCATCCTTCGCTCAACTGCCACACACTTGGAACCTCCAGTTCCCAAACCCCTAAAGAACTTGGCCAATACCCTGCTCCCTCTGCCCCTCCCTGCACAACACGTGGATCCAAGGACAGGAAGGTGGCTTTGGTGTTTTCCAGAGGCTCTCCACACTTCCCAGGTTCTCCACACTTACAATGGACACAATGATGATGACGATGGTGAGCTTGAGGTTCTTCATGCACATGGCCCGGGCGAGGTTCCTGCTGGTTGTTTTGAAAGTGACTGACTGCAAGGGAAAGGGAAACGAGGAATTCATTCCCAAAGGAAGCTGCATCCCAAGAAGATCCATGCTTTTCCCTGCTTCCCCAAACTGTGGCAGTTTTCTCCTCCAGAGCCATTTAACTCCTACACAAAACTGAACAGGCAGCAAGAGAAAACTCTCCCACAACTTCAGGGACAGGATAAAGTGTGTGAGGAAGTCCAGAGCCAGCTTGGAAGGGTTAAACATGGAATATCCCCAGGTCTGGGGGCTGCCCACAGGGATTGGTCTATCTTGGAGTACTGGTGGGGTTCTCATCTCACTTCTCACCTTTTGGGAACTGAAGTGCTCCAAAATATTTACAGATCCACTGATCTAATCCCCAACATATTCCAGGGGTTAATTAGTGTAAATACACCTGCCAAAATGGGACAATCCATAGGGCCACTCCTGCCAGCCAAGCCCCAGGGGTGAGACAAGTCCTTCAGTGCCAGAACATTCCTCCAGAATTTGGGCTTCCTGTGTTTTATGGAGTCACAAAACGGTCTGGGGTGGAAAAGACCTTAAAGATCACCTTTTCCAGCCCCTGCCATGGGCAGGGACACCTTCCACTATCCAGGTGGCTCCAAGCCCTGTCCAAGCTGGCCTTGGACACTTCCAGGGATGGGGCAGCCACAGCTTCTCTGGGCAACCTGTTCTGGAAAGCTTGCAGTTGTCCCATTCCAAGTCTCCTCTCTGTATCCTGCAATTCAACACCTTCAAAATAGCTTTAGGTCACTGAACACCCACCAGGCTGGGTCAGTGCAGGGATTCCTGGGATGCTCCTGCCCAGGGAAAGGCAGCAGTGGCTGGATCCAGCCAATCCAGCAGCTCACTCTGCTGGGAATTGCCAGTTTTCCCACAAACCACCCCCTGGGCAGATGCTGCATCACTGTGAACTGCACTCCTGACTTAGAGCCCATTCCCAGGCTGGAGAATGACAGCCCTGGATCTCCCAGAACACTCAGGTAGGACATTCCCACTGGACACATCCCATCCCTTATTTCCTGTGTGGTTTCCAAGAACCAGCACTCCCTGGGAGAGCTCCCATGGGAATCCAGCCCAATTCCTGAAGGAATTCCAGTCCCTTTCCCTAAAGCATTCCCTGAGCTTACACTGCTTCCACCACCCGAGGACCTGGCAAGGTCTGAACACCTGAGAGCTGAAAGACAATATTCCTGTTGGATAAGCTCCAGGCATCTCTCCTGCCTCTCCAAAGTACGAGGGCTTCCTGACACCTTAGAGAGCCCCACAAGATCCAGGATCTCCAGGACTTGGCTTTAGAGGGTTGGATGCCACAGGAACTGGGCACCAAGCCCAGGATGCTGCAGGGGAAGATGCTGAGCCAGGGCTGGGGACTCCAAAGGAAAGACAAAAAGCTTCCAAAAGTGCACAGCACTTTAGCAGATAACACAGTGCTTTAGAATCACATTAAATTGAGGGTTTTTTCAGTCTTCCCTCCTTTAGAAACACTCTGAGAAGCTCCAGAGTCTTCACAGACTCTTTAGGTGGAACAGCTCAGCTTTTTTTTATTTTAAACCAGCTCCACTTTCCCCTTTGTTGTATCAAAACAACTGCACGGATTCACATTGTCCCATTTATTTAGATCTTTCCCAGGCTGGGAGGCAGCTGGGAAACAGCTCTAAGGAGGGCAGGGATAAGACATGACCCAGGAAAGGGTTCCCTGTGTCTAACTGTCTCCAGACACTGGTGTCCCCGTGCCCTGCTCCCTGCGGTGCAGGAACACTATTTCCCAATTCCAGGGTCTCCCCCAGACTCACCGAATCCACAAGATTCTCTGTTTTGTCGATCAGCAGCTCCAGCTTCTCCCCTCTTTGTGCCACGAGGTCTGGAGAAGAGAGACAAAAATCCAGACTGGAAGGTCAAATCCCAGTGCAAAAAGCTGCTTCCAACACCCAACCCCGAGCCAGGAGCCCTTGGATGCAATTCCCAGCCTTCCTGGTACTGCCAGGTATTTCAGGAGCAGCCCCTCATCGCACGGGGGACTGAATTTGGGTAAATTCCAGCTCCATTTTGAACGGTCAGACTTGTCAAAACCCAAACTGATGTGACACAGAGTGAAAGGGGCTCCAGGCAGCTCTTCCCAAGGGAAGCAGGTACCTATGTTCCGGACCATGATTCCTTTGAGTTCATCGATCTGGGCCTGTGTCTCTGCCACCTGGTCGGGGCCTTTGCTCTCCGAGTGGTATTTCTGCAACAGAGGACAGGCAGTGACAGCAGGACCTCAGAAAGGACAGTCAGTGACAACAGGACCCTCAATGTTGCACTGCAGATCTTTAACACAGAAAAAGGCAACTCTGCTCCCTACAGAACAGCACAGACAGAAATGGCAGTTTTCAACCCACCCAAGACGTTTATCAGTGGGTGGAAGACCAAAATCTGACTTTTTCAGCCATTTACAGATCCCAGCCCCCCCTCTGCTCCCACGCTGCTGCCCAGAGGGCACTTTGGAAGTGGAAGCAAGTGGCAGCAAGGAAGGGAAGTTAAGGCAGGGAGCAGGAGCTGTGGTTCCCTGTCAGAGGTCCCAGCCCCACCCATCAGCTCTGAACCGTTTCTGAAGGCAACACACTTGGATGAGCTTCTCTAGAACTCATCAAAGGATCCCTGCAATCCCACAGGACAGCATGGATCCATCTCCACAGGTGGCCTCAGATGGACATCCAGTGAAGGTGAGGAGTGCCTGTGGACTGGGAATGTTGAAGGTGGCCAGCTGCAGTGTCCCAACTGCCCTTCCAATAGGATAGAGGAGCAGCCAAGGGCCAGCCCATGGTCTGGACCCACTCAGGAGGATCTCCCAGCTCATCTGCCAAGAGCTTTGCTGCTCTTCAGCCCCTCTGGTGTGCTCCCTGTTGTACCACTCCTGTCATCCCTGCCCCTTCATTCCCTTGAGAAGTGACAGTGACTCCTGTTCCCCTGGTTGGGACCCCAGTGGCCCCCTGGTGCCTGCCCAGCTCAGGGGGTGGGAGCAGCATGAGCCAACCCCCAGCTTAGAGGAGCCTCAGGGTTTGCAGAACCCCAGGAGGGGAAACCAAGGCCCAGTGGCATCAGAGAACTGAGTTCTGCTCTTCCTGCACGGATTTTAAGTCCCTGTTCCCACCACAGCTGCTCTGCTCCATGACCACCCACCTGGCTGCTTCAATCCCAATTTTCTTCTGGACAGCAGATTAATTGAAATCCATATCTGATGGAGTCTAACACTGACAGCACCCACCTGATAACTCATGGTCACAGCACCCAATCCAACAGCTCCTCTGGAGCTGCTCCAGGGGAAAGATTTTTGGGAGAAGGTACAGACTGGCCCACTACCAAAGCCAGTCACTGGTTTGACTGGAAGCACAGCCTCCCTTCCCAGGATTATGTGTGTGTGCTGCCCTTGAGCTGGAGTGGGATCTCTGCCTCCCACCAGGGACAGGGATCACCTGGAAAACATCCCTGCTCCTGCACTGAGGCAATGGCAGGCAGGGGCTCCCATCCTGGAGCAGGCTGGGAAGAGCTCTGTCAGCACTAAACTGCTCTTGGCTGAGGCCTGAACTCCATCCATACACAGAAGCTGAGACAGGCAGCTCCTCTTGAGCTTGAGGGACATGGAAAAGCTGGGATTTTATGGGAATATCAGCTCAAAAAACCGCCTGGCTCTTCTGATAAAGCAACTCATTAAACTTATGGCAGCCTTGAGCAGCTTACAAAGTGCTGAGCCAGCACTTTGTGGAGGTTCAGTCCTCACATGTCAAAGCCTGGTGGAGAAGGAAAACTCCATCCCATCACCCCCAGGAAGTTCATCTGGTTTATTTTGCACTAGCATTGTTGTTCCTTGTTCTCTCTGTGCTGTGTAAGGCAAAGAACAGCTCCCGAAATGGAATTCTGGGACTCTCCAAACCCCCTTCCCCACTCACTGTGGGCACCCACATGTGGCTCCTGTCCCAAATTCCAGGACAAACTTCAGGCAGCAGCAGTGTAGGGGCAAATCCTCCCTTTATCTTCACCCACCTCGGGGTCCTGCTTCCCCCTGCACCTCAACAAAAACTGGGAGTGGGCCAGAATTCCTACACTGAGAAGCCAGAGTTTTTCCCCTCCTCCTGCACCTGCACCACCCCCAAACCTGGCACTTCCCAGAGATCAGAAGAGCCAAGCCCTCCACGGAGAACAGCAGCACCAACACCCTCCCCAGGCACAGCAGAGCACTGAGAACCTCCCACCCCACAGCCCCAGGGGGACAAGCCCTGAAAGCCAACATTCCAAGGACATCCTGTGTTTAATTCAAGGGAGATCTCAAAAAAAAAAGCCCCACAAACAACCCCAAACCAGGTCATCGAGTTGTTTGTAGTCAATTAAGGGCTCTTAAGAGTCTTCAAAGGAAGATCCAAAGTCTTTTCCTTACAGCCCTGCAGCCTGAGGGTTTGTGCATTAATAACATTGATCTGCAGTCACCAGGCAGTTCTTTATTCCTTCTCCATCTTCCAGCTGGTTCCACTCATTTCACTTGACATTATTCCCTGTAGGAATTCCCTGTCCTTCCCCACAGCCCTTGCTGGGGGTGCCGGGAGAGCAGCTCTGCAGCCCAAATCCCAGGGAAAAGCCCAGACTGCACCATTCCATCTACAGGAAGCTCATGTTTTAAGAGCAGCCCAATCCCACACCCAAAAAACTGCTTTACCTCCTCCCTCTCCCCCCACAAAAACCCCACTGCAGCAGCACAGGGTGTTGGCAGACCCTGGTTATGCAGCAAGGCAAGTTAATTAGTAGAGAATGAATTGATTGCTCTGTGAAATGCATCTGGTTCTAGGAGGGAGATGCAAACCTTCCCTCAGATGCTGCTGGGAATAAAAGTGATAAAGCAACCCAATTATTTCAAACTTCTCCTGTGTGGCACCTCAAACACACAAATACAAACCCACAGCAAGCCAAGAGCTCTCCCAAAAACAGGCTGGACATCAGAGCCCAGCACAGAACTCCCACACTCCAAGACAGAAGCGAATTCCAGCCCAACCTGTCCCTCCAGGAGTCCAAGAACAGCCCCCAGAGTAGCCAGAAAAGTCTTCTGAAACCTGGGAATTTCTCTGAAAAGAGACTGTGCAGGATCCAGGCTGGAGCCACAGCAGGGGAGCAGCTCCCCTGCCAACACCACAGTGTTCCACAGACCAGGAATGCAGCATCCTGAACTTCACCCCAGCTGGGGAAGATACTCCCCTCCCACTGTTCATTTTGGGGTTGGAAGCATCCAAGGCAAGTCTCAACTCAGGGACCTGTCACAGGTTATTTATCCTGCTCTTGAACCTCCTTCCTTCCATTCCTCCCACGTTGGGAATGAAAACCCTTGGAGCCTCAGTGCAAGCTGGAGAGTTGACCACAGTTCTGCACTTGAGATAACCCAAGCCCAGCCTTCTTTCCTCCTGAAAAGGCCACAGCGCCACCAGCAAACACCCTGTCACACTCCAGCAGCCACTGGAATTGCCAGGAAGGGAAAGGAAGGAAAGGGAGAGGCAGTCAGGGATCACCAGACACTCAAGTTCTGAAGTTGAGCTGCAAAGGAGTAAAACACACATTTGTCCTGCTCTCAGTGACAGCCACGTTCCCTTGCACTGGCTGGTAACTGGAATCAGCCTGGACATTTCCAGTGTTCCCATTAAGCTCTAATCTCCTGGTCCAAACAGTTCATCCATCCCCCAGCTCCCCCCTGAACTGTGGGGTGCTGCAGGGTGAGCGTGGGGAGCACACCCCACTGCCCGGCTCCACACCCACTTCCCTGGGAGCAAACCCAAGGGGAATTTCTGGGAGAGGTTTGGCTTGCCAGGGAAGTGCCCTGGAGCCCCAGGCTCACCAGCTGTGCTGCCAGGACACTGGAGAACTCGCTGTTCATGGCATAGGGAAGGGCTGTCTGGGCTCTGGAGCCGTACGTGGTCTGGAAGCGCTTCTTGATCTCATTCAGGAACGTGAAGGCTCGGGATCGTTCAAAGTCCTGGGAGAGAGAGCAGAGGCACCAGGAATAACAGCATGCACAGGGCCACTTGGAGAGAGACTGTAACTGCCAGTTCTAACTGGTGTGTCTGTGTGCGACACTGGGATTGGGCTGGTTATCCCAGGGCTGGAACAGCAGCCACGGTGCTCTTTTATTACCACTCAGTGATCCCACTGTGAATTCTCCCCACCTTGTTTCCAGACTGCATTCCCAGCCTGGATATCCACAGTTCTAATTCTGTGCCTGGCACCTTCCTGCAGTGAGAGAGAAGTTTTGGCTTCAGCACTTCCAGAACTGAGAAGCACCAGGCACTGACAATTGAACTGATCCCTGCATCCCCATCCCACCTGGACTGCTGGGAGAGGAACCGAGAAAACCAAGGACTTCACCTCAAAACTATCAACTCACAGGCAGTGGGAGGTGTCCCTGATGATTTTTAAGGTCCCTTCCAACCCAAACCATTCCATGAGTCTCCAATTGGAATTCCAGGCTTAGATATCAAAGCTGTAACTTATGGGAATGAGGACACGAGCATTTTCCAAGGGGGGAATAAAGGCATCTCAGAGCAGCACCCACTAAAAACTGACAACTGCATTCCCAAACCCGCTCAGGGCCTGCCTGGGCAGCAGCTGGAACCAAAATACTCACATCATCTGTGATGCAGAGGTAAATAATCCTGTCCTGGCAGATGTAATGGAACAGGTAACTGCAGAGAATTGAAAAGAAGGAAAAAAAATAAAGATCACTTGGAGCTGCCCCAGGGCTCATTTTCTAGAAGACACTGCTGCCTGTGGGGCCTTCAGGGGCTGGGGAAGAAGACATTTGTGCATTCCCAAAAGTTTCCCTCAGGAAGCACTTGGAACCTCTTACAAACTCCAAAATAAAGCAAGTGAATTCTCCTGCAAAGCCTTGCCTTGTCCAGCTCCAAGGGCACAGCTCAGGACCTCCACACTCAGGTTTTGTCTTACAACATTAAGACAACACCAAAATAAGCTTTAGGAGTGGGCTGGAACTGCCCTAAGGGTCTGCTTCCATGGAAAGATCAAAAAACCCTGGCATATCCACAACTCTCCTGCAAGGAGTGAGGTGCAGCTTGGCTGACACCACCTTGCAGGCCCCCAAGTGATTCCTAGAAGAATCCAAACAGCAAGAGACAGAATTCCTGAGGGCTGGTTTTCCTTGGAGATAATAAAAAACACACAGAAGTTCTTCTTAAAAACAAACAGAACCCATTAAACGAGTTTGAGGAGTTCAAAGAAACTCGAGGTTTTTTCCTGTTTCAGAAGAAGAGAAACTCTCTTAGACAGACACCAGGGAATTTTCTGGCCAGGCTGGGACTCTGGCAAGGCAGAGGATCCCTGGAACACTCCAGACAGGAGGAGCAGCTCCTTGTTCTGCCCAGAGCACCTTGGGCAGCAGAGAGGATCCTGTCCTGCTGCCAATCCCAAAAAAAAGGGCTGAAATGGGGCCTCTAAAGTTGTTTTTCCCACAGTTGTTTTAGTTTTCTCACCAGCACACGGACTCACCGACTTCACATGTGCAGTAAGTCTCAGGTGATGAACCACCTAATCCCAAGGGCTGTTCAGAGAGCTGGAAAAACCCTGGGAAAACCCTTCTGGATTTGTGGCAGCTCAGGATGACTCCAATGATCTGCCAGCAGCACTTCTCCTAAAGGCCCCGGGATCCACAAGCGATCCATAGTTTTACCATGTCCAAGCTTCAGAAAAGCCAGGGAAAGATTCCACGAGCCAAACTCCAAAGATTCCCCAGCTGGGCACCCTCCAGCTCACTTTGGAGTTGTATAAAACCAGAAAAGCTTGATTTTGTATCAACTGCTCGAGCTAAACTTAAATCCTGGTTACACTGCAGAGTCCTGGGGGAAGCTGAGCCCGCTGCACATTCCATCAGCCAGCACACCATCCACACCGGGAATTTGGGACAGCAAAAAATGACAGGATTACAGGAAAACAACCCCAAACACGCCCAGTTCATTCCTGTTCTCCTCCCAGCCCCCCAGGGGTCACTCACCTGCCATGGGAATAGGTCAGTTTGTTGTTCTCCGAGGGGATTTTGGCCAGGATCTGCTCTGTCACCTCCAGGAAGTTCCCTCCACACCAGGCGTGTTTGGCCAGGATGGTGGTGCCCCTCGCCACGACAGCAAACAGGATGGCCATGGCTTCCCACTGCTGGGAACACCAACACTGGGATGAGCTCCAGGACAGCACCAACACAAAGCTCTCCCACCTCCCCTTTCAGGTTCTGCTCCAACAACACCAAAACTCCAATGATCTCTAGATAAATTTCTGATGACCACCATGGCCTGCACTCAGTGATCCCACTTGCTGATCCTTCAGTTTTTTCCCGTGACCAGCATGAAGGAAGTGATGGTCCCACAGCTCCTGACACAGCCCAAGCCCCCCCTCCCCGGAGTGAGGCTGCCCAGGGGGGAGGCCTGAGCTCTGACTGCTCCCAAACTCCAAAATCACTGCTCAGAGACCCACCAGAATGTGGTGTGTGCTGCCTCGAGGTTCCTGTGAGAGCAGATTTGCCCTCCTCAAAGCAGGCAGAACTTCTGCAAACTCAGCACTTGTCCTCAGCAGCACATGATTTCTCCAAGCCAACGTTCCTACCCATGGATCCACCTGGACAGGTCACACAGTGACAGGTGTGTGAAGGCCAGAAGGATGGGAAGGAGAAGAGAAGATTATGTGGAAACCTCAGAACTCCTTCCAGTACCTGAAGGGGCTCCAGGAGAGCTGGAGAGGGACTGGTCATCAGGAACTGGAGGGACAGGACAAGGGGGAATGGCTTCCCACTGCCAAAGGGCAGGGTTAGATGGGATATTGGGAAGGAATTCTTCCCTGTGAGGGGGGTGGAGCCCTGGCTCAGGTTGTCCAGAGAAGCTGTGGCTGCCCCTGGATCCCTGGAAATGTTCCAGTTTGGGTTGGATGGTGCTTGGAGCAACCTGGGCTAGCGGAAGGTGTCCCTGCCCATGCGGGGGGTGGAATGAGATGGGCTTTAAGTTCACTTCCAACCAAACCATTCCATGATTCTGGTGATTGTTCCACTTCCACCCAAGCCTTGCTGAGCCCCCCAAGGCTGATATCAGTGCCCACCATCGAATACTTACCATGAGGGGTGAAAAAAGCCAGGGATGCTCGTCCAGCTTCCAAGCTGCTGAAGTAGCGCTGGGGGTTCGGCTCCTGCCGCAGCCCCGCCGTTCCCGGCCTTGGGATGGAGGAAGAGCAGAAAAGCAGGAAAATAAAGGAAGAAACCCATCTATCCCCCGGGGCTGACATGGCTGTTGTCAGATACAGGCACAGGAGAGTCACAACTGGGGGAAAAAATAAAAAAAAAAAAATATATATATATTATACACACACACAGACACAAACACATATGTGAGTGTTTCCCTGTTCAGGCAGGTGCAGCACAACCATAATTTCCAACTGTGGAAATTGTTATTAATGTGACACAAACATCTCGAGGACACCATGAATTGGTCACTCCAACACCACTCAGACAGCTGCAAAGAGGACAGCAAAGGTCACTCTCTTGCTTCTGAGTGGTACCTTCGAGTGCACAGATCACCCTCAGTGCTGTCCCTTTAAGGCTGGGTTTTGTCCCTCCTTTTTATTTCTTCTGAGTCAAACAAAAATTAAATGTACAGGCAGAAGGCAGTGACAGTATCACACACAAACCCCCACCCAAACTGCTTCAACTCTTGCTAAAGAGGATGGTAACAGCATTTGTGTGCCACTGAAAGGTGTTTGCAGAGGGATGGGGCACGTTGAGGTTGACAAAAATCAAATGGCCAGTTGAGATTCAGGTACCAGACCTTCTGTTTCGGTGCAAAATACAAATGTGCACATTCTGACCCCTGTTTATGGCCAGAACTAAGAGGAATTTTGCAGGTATATTTATAAAGACTCTGTAGCTGAAGTCCTTAACACGAGGATGCGGTGCTGGTGCTTCAAGAACACATGCTCTGGTTTATTTTTTATAGAATAACTGATTTCTCTCTTATATTTATAAGGATTTACGTAACTTAAATGGATGCTATTTTTATAAGTACTGCTGTTTTCTTCTTTACTCTGTGTTCAGAAGTCCTGATACAATTTAACATCTCTAGGATTAACAAAAGCAGCAGATTACCCTTGACCTAATCTACATGTCACAATAAATCAGACAGGAATTCTGCAATATCTTTTCTGCTCCTGGCTGCTGGTTCTGCCACTTCCTAGTAGCCTCTTTTACTTTCAGGGAGAATCACAGAATGTTAAGGCTTGGAAAGGGACCTTAAAGATCATCCATCCCAAACCCCAGTGCGTGTATTAGGTGTGAATTTTCCTGAGCAGATCGATTTTGGTGGAAGGTGTCAGGCATTCCTGGTCCTGTGCCCTCCCATCTGTTCCCCTGGCTTACAGAGGGGACAGGGATCAGGACGAGGAGGGGGAGGGATGTTTATGAAATGACAAACTTGGCTACAGCAGGATGGAAAAATAAACACAATGCTGGCATGTGGGAACGAGCTCAGGTCAAATGGGAGAGCTTACTGTCAAGGAAGCAAGAGCAGCAGCCTCCAAGGACTCAAAGATGTCATGGCATTATACCTTGAGGAGGGTAAGAGCAGCTTAAAACACAACTCCAGCCTGTGGGGAGACCTCAGAGCCCCTTCCAGTGCCTAAAAGGGCTCCAGGAGAGCTGGAGAGGGACTGGGGATAAGGGATGGAGGGACAGGACACAGGGAATGGCTTCAAACTGACAGAGGGCAGGGTTAGATGGGATATTTAAAGGAAATTGGTGAGGCCCTGGCACAGGTTGCCCAGAGAAGCTGTGGCTGCCCCTGGATCCCTGGAAGTGTCCAAGGCCAGGTTG
>JAWWLV010000158.1:18945568-18958389 GCA_035041135.1 Platyrinchus mystaceus
CAGGCTCCCCAGGGCAGTGGGCACAGCCCCAAGGCTGCCAGAGCTCCAGGAGGGTTTGGACAATGCTCTGAGGGACAAGGGGGATTGTTGGGGTGTCTGTGCAGGGCCAGGGGTTGGACTGGATGGTTCTGGTGGGTCCCTTCCAATTCAGAATATTCTATTTTATGATCTGATGCTATTGTATTCTACGAATTGCTGGAGAACGTCCATCATCACAGAGGAAAGAAATTATGCCAGATGGGATCCCACCAGGTCAGAGCAGCTCCCCCTGGGGGTGGAAGGTTATGCTGCTAAAATTATACAGGCCAGTCCAGAAAAACAAACTGAAAGGAGGATAAACAGTCCCTTGTGTCTCTGATGTGGCATTTTGGTGACTGAGGGTCCTTCCTTGGCTCAATGGTTGTGTGGGATCAGCAACTGCACCTCTTGCAGATGGCCCTGCTGCTCACACTGCCAAGCCCAATTTCCTTTAACATCCACCCCACTCCTCATTTATAATCATGGAATTCCTGAGGTTGGAAAAGCTCTCTCAGATCATCAAGTCCAACCTTTGGCCGATGCCCACCTTGTCCCCCAGCCCAGAGCACTGAGTGCCACGTCCACCGCTTGGACACTTCCAGGGGTGGGGACTCCACCACCTCCCTGGGCAGCCCCTTCTACTGCCTGACCACCCTTTCCATGAAGAAATTCCTTCTCATGTCCCTCCTGATGAACCTTCCCTGGCACAGCTTGGGGCCATTTCCCCTTGTCCTGTCCCTTGTTCTATGGGAGCAGAGCCCGACCTTGCCTGGCTCCCCCCTCCTGTCAGGGAGTGGCAAAGTTTAGTTTTGGGTAGTTTAGATCCTAACTGAAGTTGCAGTTTTGGGACCTCTGTGGACACCTTCATGTCTGGGCAGTTCTGCAGTCCCATCTCAGGGTCCACAGGACCAGCAGAACTTTGCCAGTTCATTCCACGGGGAAACTGGAGCTGCACCAACATCCCCCTGCCCAGCACAGTCCTGCTGGGAAAACACCACAGGGGTTTTTCCAGAAACGCCATATTGATGCCTGACATCCCATTCCAATTTATGTGCAGCAGCCCAGCCTCTCCTTCCCCATCCTCATCTCCCTAAATTGAACTGCTTCCTCTCCAAACACACTGTGCCTGCTCAGCTCCATCCTCAGGGATATAAAGCTCCCTGTGCTCTTTGCAGTCCTGGCTGCTGAGCACAATGAAAGGTCTCTCAAGCTTTCCAAGGCTGGAGCACTAATAAATATCCCTGGAAATATTCAGCTCTGTTTATCTCTGATGGCACTTCCAGGTAGGACAAGCCAAGCTGCTCCTCCACAACCACAGGACAAAGCTGAGGGGGGTGGTAGCACCATCCTGGAGTGATGTGAGTTTGAAGAAGGGGCTTCTGGATGATCCAGATCGGGAATTGAGCCCAGAGAGGGAATGGGAGAGGTCAACAAAGTGCCAGCCTGTGCCCCAGACAGAGACAGATGTGGGGGCTCCTGGTTGGAGGGGGTGAGGAACTTGTTTGAGGAACTGCAAAAGTTTCCGGCTCTGGAAACTTTCCAGCCCTCTCAGAAGGGAGGAAAAATTGCTGTGCCTGGACTAAGAACAAGAGCCTTTTGGGATTCCCTGGGATCAGGGAGCCTGCCTGTGATTAGAGCTGGGACTCAGGCTCTGCTCTGACTCCTCCAGGCAGAGTTGGGATCTCAGCCCAAAGCCTGGGATCTGCTCCCCAGGACCATCCAGCCGAGGCACTCCAGGGCTGTCCAGGACCCTGGGGATCCCAGGACAAGCAACGAAGTCTGGTGGGAACACTGCTCCCACTCTGGGAAGACAAGGCCAGGCCAATCAGGTAACAACCACAGCTCCTGCAGACACTCCTGTGCACCACCCCTGTGTCAGGGGCTCAGGCTTTGTAGAAATGCCTGGGCACTCCATTGTGTTGGGAAGGGGGGAAGAAAGGGAGAGAATGGATAAATAACCCAAAAGGGCACAAACCTGAACACAAATCCCTGCTCTGACCTGTGCCAGGGACTTCAGTCTGTACTCTTGTTGAGGTCCCCAGCTCCCCCAGGGACAGTGTCCCATGGGGGGGTGTCCTGACCTCTCCACTCCACTGTTCCCACAGGACTGCAGCTCACAGGAGAGGGCAGACCCAGCTCAGAATTCCTGCCAGAGATCCCTGAGGGTCTGGGCAGCAGCTTTGGATGGCACAGACAAGCATCTGGAGGAAGTCAGTGGCTCCTGGAGCCAGCACTGGCAGAGGGCACCAGAGAATCCCTGGAAGTCAATCCCTGTGCCCCCCATAGATGTTTTTATCTGCCCACCCCAAGCCCAGAGCGTGGTGTGGCTGCTCAGCCCCACGGGCTTTGGCAGGAGAGCTCATGTGAGTGAGGATCACAGGACTCAGCTCTCTGGGTCCTGCTCAGCTGCAAAGCACCAGAGAAAAAAAGCACTTTCCTCCCATCTTGCCTTAAAAATCAGTCAAATCTTTTACTAACTCCAAATTTTAGTCAAAGACAAGCATTGTTTCCTCCTGTCCAACAGCCCATCTACTCCTTGCCCTCCATGCTGCCTCACATCTCAGAGGGCTTGCAAGCACAACCCTTTTCCCAAGTTTTTGGGGAAAAAGAGGCATCAAGAAGCTTGTTCAGTGTCTGGCAGATGTCAAACCATTACTTGACCCAAAATCCTCTGAGCTTTGCTCATGTTGCTGATCATTTGGGGAGGGATGGGACCACCCCCATCCCACCTGCCTGGCCGAGGTGCTTCTCTTAGGGAATTGCTTTGAGCCCTTTTTTGAGGAAACTTCACACTGTGCCGAGCCCAAACCACAGCTGGACACACTGGAATCTTGACACGGACATCAGGGAGCGATTCCCAGAGAGAAAACGAGACTGAAAACTGTCACCATAACCCTGCAAAACCTGAAAGGTGCCTTGTGTGGGCTGGGGGGTTTGGGAGCCAGGAATTCCATGGGAGCCAGGAACGCCACTGCATCCTCATCTCCAGCCAGTCCCCCTGCCTTCAGGAGCAGCTCCTTGTGCCAGACTCACCTCTCCAAACACCAAACAGACCTTTCCTGTGGATAAATATCACTTGCAGCAACATTTCCATGTGTGGGGGGAATTAGAGGCAGAGAGGCAGGTGGTAATTCCCCATTCCCGGCCGCTCCCTGCCCTGAACCCGACCTGGTCCATAAACGGGAGGAGTTTCTCCCAAAGGTGTGCTGGATTTCTGCTCTCCCTGCCCAACTCCTGGACCTTGTCCAGGCACCGTGGTCCCTTCAACGTCTCCCCCAGAGGGAGCTGGTCAGGGAGGGGGACACGAAAAACGTGCAAAAAACTCAGCCCGAAGGAAAAAAATCCGTTCGTTCGCAAATCAGAGCACGGAACAGCAGAGCCTTTCGGCGGAGTTAAATTACCTTAATGTGTGACCGCGGGTTTTGGGTGCTCCCGGGATCAGATTCTGCCCCTCTCACGGCTCCCGCCCCCTGCGCGGCACTCCGGGCATGTCCTGGGAGCAGCGCAGTGGTTTAGATCCTGGAGCCGGGTTTGTTGTGGGGGGTGTTGGTGCTCAGGGAATGTTTCTCCCCTCCCGTGACTCGCTGAGTTCTCCCCGCAGTGGGTGGTTTTATAGAAACTCGCGGGGCTCCCCCGAGCGCAGCCCCTGCGACCAATGAGTGGAGGGTGGGATGGGAAGAGAGGAGGGAAAAGCAGGAGAAACGCTCTGAGAAGGAGCGAAAATAACAAACAACTAAAGCTGGAGAGAGAGGGCAAGAGCTGGGGGAGGGCAGGGCTGGCAGGAGCCCCGGGGCTGGGCTTGGGGGAAGGGAGCTGCAGCCCCCCACGAGCTTTATTTTGGGGAAAAAAGACATCAAAGCCTCCCTTCCCAGAGTGTGGAAAACCATCTGCTGCACCTGGAGCTCTCGAGGAAAGGTTCAGGAACGAGGTGTGTGCCGGCAGCAAGGCAGGGAGACCTGAGAGGCCGTTCCAGCAGAGAGGACAGAGCAGAAAAGTCTTTGCTGAAGTGCTGGGGAAGGACAAGCCACCCTGAGCCTGGTCCGGGGGAAACAGGTCCGGGTGAAGCAGGCTGGAAACAGGTTTCCGTGCTCCCATCTACAAGAGGTAGCCCCAGCGTCTTTTCCCACCCCCAGCTCTGGTTTTATTCTGCTGTGGTTTCAGAGCATCCTGAGCTGCCTGGAGAGCAGGGGTTGCTCAAGGGTCAGAGTGAGACACTGCAGGGCCATGGGGTCACATCAGCCCCCCATGAGCCCCGTGTCCAGTCCAGCCTCTGCTGCTGACCCAAAGCCTCTCCCCTGCTCTCCACCTGCCTGTGAACAAAAGATCACAAGCAAAGCTTCCAGGAGGCTCCTCCTGCCTTTCTCCAAAGCATAGGAACCCGTAGGGAATTTGGCCAACCCTGTGGACCAAACCTCTCCCAACCTCCTTGGCTCGTCTGCTGGGAGAGTTTCATTCCCTGTCTGGATGTGACCCTGGCCCAGGAACGGGGATTTGTTTGGGGGTGGCAGCAAAAAGGCCAAATCACAGGATCATGGATGGCAACCTGACCCTTTGGAAACATGGTCTTCTTCCACCTGAGATACCTTCACTCTGGGAAGGATCCTGAACCTTTCCTTTCCGTCCTTATTTTGGGGCAAAAAGGGCAAAGATTTGCTCCCTCCCTTGGCCAGGTTGGACGGAATTTGGAGCAATCTGGGCTAGTGGAAGTTGTCCTTGCCCATGGCAGGGGGCTGAATGATACAAGCTTTAAGGTCCCTTCCAACCCAAACCATCCCATATTTCTCTGATTCTCTGATCTTTGCTACTTATGGGACAACTGCAGAAGTCCATGCTCAAACACTGGTATATTTATACTTACACTGCACTTTTTCTGTGCAGATTAAATCCCCTCTCATCTTAAGATCTGGCCAGAAATGGCAATGAGAATTGGGCCAGCCTGGCTTTTCTCAGTGCTCAAGGTTTGTCAACAGGGTAGAGATAATTTACACATTGCTTGTTTGGCAACTTTCTTCCTTCTTTGCGTGCAAGCAAATGATCTGTGTCTCTCCACCGAATCATTTCCATGATTCCTTGAAGGTCTGATGAATGAGAGCTGTGGATAACCCAGGGAAAATTAGGTCTTTATTTACCCATCCCCTTGTTGGTCTGAGCCGACTCCTCGCTCAGAAGAGCGGAGAACAAGACTTCCTTCAGCCTCTTGTCCTTTCATCCCAGGCTGGAAAGCCCATCTGAGGGATCTGCCAACCTCCCATCTCTCTGTGGCTTCTCAAGCCTTGGCCAAGCCTGTTCTGTAGCTGGAGATGTGACAGCACAGGGACAGACGTGTCCCCAGCACCTCCTTGCTCTCACCAGCTCAGGCGGCAGAAGCAACACAAGGTGCTGAGGGGGCTGCTTTCCTTGTCCTGATTTTAAAGCTGAATATTTTATTTGGAACTGTCACTTTATGGTTTGGGGGTTTTGGGGGATGAGAAAGCTCCTTGTGGGCTCTGCTTGAGGGTGACATTGCCCATCTCATCTTGGTTTGAGAGCTCTGAGGAAGGACAGCAGTCAGCTCCAGAACACCCCCCTGTTCAGGTCAGTACTGCTCACAGACATCTCCAGCTTGCAAGTTTGTGTCCCAAAGTTGCCTCTGGACCTCAGCTGAGGCATTTCTGCTCCTTAGTGGGTGTCTGTGCCACCAAGGCAGGACTTCTAGTCTGGGTCAGCAACATTCATTACCAGCTGGAGGCTTTGAAGGGCACCAAGAGGTGCCCTCTGCTCACTCCCACCCCCAGCAGGTTGGCAAAGAGCCCCCTCAAACAGCTCATCCCCCAGGGCAGAGGCCACGGCGTGTCCATCCCCTCCTTTAACCCTTTGGCCTCTGGGGGGGGGGGTGTGGTACAGCTTTTCCTTGGCTCTGTTCCCAAAACAGAGGAGTCCAGGGCAGCCCTGACCCTGCTGGGGAGGGTCCTGCAGCCCTATTCTGGGACAGTCATGTCTCTGCACGTGCCAGGGGCATGAATGGCCCTCTGTGTTCTGCTGGGGACAAAGGGTGGCTCCAGCCCCCTCAGGGACCCCCAGGAAAACAATGACCTTGTCCAGCCAGAGTGTCCTTGGCACACGTTTGGTCTCAAGGCTGTTGTTGAGTCACTCGAATTATTGGGAGGGAGAAGCTGCTTCTGAAACAAGTCACAGTCCAATCCAGCAGCAACCAAGCAGCAGCTCCATGGGATCCCTTTTGTCCTTATATTTTAGAGAGGACATGTCAAATATAAGGAATTTGTCTTTCTGCTGAACACAGGAGGTGGCCTGGCCAGGCTGGGTGGTGCTGGACAATCCTTGAGGAGCCACAGCTCAGGAAAACATCAACTCTTCCCTGACAGGAGTGAGAGGGCCACTGATATATTGGGTTTGCCTGGATTGATTTGCTGCCTGGAGCTCAGATTTGGGTTGGAAATCAGGCATGCTCTCAAATCCTGAGGAGAGCACCTCCCAGTGACCATCACCTATCCCTCAGTGTCTCCTGCTGATGCTTCAGTCCTGCTTGGAGAGAAAAACAAACAGATCTGTGTTGAAATGAAACCCCACAACACTGTCACACCCCAAGGAAGAGCAGGTGGCTTTTGCTTTTAGCTTTGGGAAGGATGAGCTCCCAAAACTTGCCTCTGCAGCTGAAATTCTGTGGCTTCACTTTGTTTTCTATGCAGGAAGTGTGAAAAAATCATATCTTCAGCCCTGCTGCTCATTAAAGCTCTGCTGCAAGCCCAAAGTGAAGCCAAGTCCCGTGATTTGAAGCACAGCAAGAACCCAGTTTCCTGGAGAGACCAGCAGATCCCTGTGGTCTGGAGGGAGGCACAGCTCAGGGTGTCCAGCCCTTGTGGCTTTGCCAGCTGTGGGAACAAGCTGATGGCTTTCAAGTCAAAGCCACAGGAACAGCAGCCCTTAAAGGACTGGCAAAGGAAAAGAACTGGGGCTTTAAGCCTGGGCTGAACCTGCAGATAAATAAGTGTGCAAGTGTCCAGCAAAGAGCCAGCTGTGCTCTGGTTTGGTGTGTGGTCATATGAGAGGAAGCAGATTGGTCAGGTGTGGTCACAGAGCAGAGAAGCATCTGGAAGAATCTTTCAGGAGGTTCACCTTACACCCCCCCAACAGCTGGGCATGTGCATCGTCCCTCCCCCTGTGGGAGCAGCTGTGTGTCCTGGGATGTGCACAGGCTGGGCTGGAGGTGCCTGGAGGACTCCCACGTCCGTTAAGACCCCATCAGTCTTAATGGCCCTGAGTAGCCCCGCCTGAGACCTCACCCAGCCCTGGAGCCCTGTTCCAGCTCAGCAGGAGTCCCAGTCTCCAGAGTTTGGCCACGAGGATGGGGCAGGTCTGGAGGGGCTGCATGAGGAGCAGCTGAGGGCACTTGGTTTGTTCATCTTGGAGATGAGAAAACTGAGGGGAGAGACCTCATTGGGGTCCTCAACATACTCAAGGAGGGGCAGCAAAGGGGCAGCTCCAATCTCTGATCCCTGTGAGCAGGGACAGGACCTCCAGGAATGGCTGGAGCTGTGTCAGGGCAGGATCAGGTTGGATCTCAGGAAAAGGTTCTTCCCCCAGAGGGTGGTTGGCACTGAACAGGCTCCCCAGGGCAGTGGGCACAGCCCCAAGGCTGCCAGAGCTCCAGAAGGGTTTGGACAACGCCCTGAGAGACTTGTTGGGGTGTCCTGGGCAGGGCCAGGCGTTGGACCGGATGATCCTCGTTTGTCCCTTCCAGCTCAGGAGATTCTGTGATTCCATGAGTCTGCGTTATCCCAAAAGCATGGAGTGGGCTTGGAAACATGTGCAGTAAAGCAGGGATGTCTGGGAGGAGAGAATATTCATGGAGGCATCACACACACACATCACACTCCTCTGGGACCTGAACAGGAAAACTCAGAGACAATCCCTCAGGAATTCAAGCAGGTACAACATTACAGAGAAGAGACTGCTGGGGACCTGCAGGACCCAGCCCTTTGGGAATATGCTTTTCCAGGCTCGTCAGCTGGCAAATCCTCCTGCTTTTGGGAGGGCTGTTGTTATCTGACTCAAATGCCTGGTGTATTTTTATGCAGGGATCCTCTGGGAAGGCTTGGGTTTAGTTCTGGGACTCTGGGAATGCTGACTTTGAACGCTCAGAAACTGCCTCCCAGCCTGGCGCCTTCCCTGGCATCGTTTAAATTAAATAAACAGATAATTGTGCCTGCATTTCCAGTCATACTCCTTCAGTCTTGCTGCCAGCATTCCCTTTGCCCTGCCTCTTTTGCAGGAGAGGTCTGGAGTCCTGGAGAACAGCTCTGGCATCTTTCCAGGGGTGCTTTTCTGCAGCAAATGTTTTCATTCATGTCAAGCTCTCTGATGCTGCTGATCTCTGAACTTTGTCTTATCCTTTACCCTCTCCAGGCCGACATCCCTCTGTTTTAACCCCTGGAGCAACCAACCAGTGCAGCAACCAAGAGTAAAGGTGGTGCCAAGACCTATCCTGCCTCCTGCTCCTTTCCTTTCCTATGGAGATGCTGAGTCTGCAGGCTCAGAGATGCTTTTCGGATGAGTCAGGGGAAATGCCCCATTGGCTTGGGAAAACCTTGAAGCAGCGGGATGAAACCCCCCACATCCCCCATACTGCTGTCCCTGATCCCCACCCTGACCTGCACCAGCCCAAGAGGAATTCCAGCTAATATTCCTTGGATCCCACACTACAGACCTCCAGCAATTCCAGGCTGAATCCCACCAAAGTGCTGATATTCTCATCTGTAAAGAGCTGGAAAACAGTGATTAAGTCAGGACTTGTATCTGCCCGTGTGCCTTTGGAGCCACATCCCTTCCCTCCAGCCGGGGTGGGGACAGGCACACGGGACTCTCCCTGCCATGGAGGAGGGGATATCTCGGACAAAGGAAGGCAGCCAGATCCCTGCTGTTCCCACGAGCCCGCGCTGACCCCGCACTTGAAGTCCTTTTGCTCAGAACTTTCTTATCAGCTGGGGCCAACTGGAGTCCAGTCGTTCCGAGGGTGACAGGGCATTTGCAGCCCCGACTTCTGAGGCCCAGGGAGCCCCCTGAGAGCAGCCCCAGGCCCTGGGGACACTGCCCAGCTGCTGCTTTTTGAAGGTTGGACATCCTGTCCCCGTGTCACGTCTGAGGTCTGAGAGTTTGACGTCGAATACAGCGGGGCTCGCCACGAGCAGAAGCCTCTCGTCGCCTTCAGATGGCAAAACATCTGAGTTTGGGATCACTGGACCCCCCCTGGTTGCAGGGAGACTTTGAGGAAGTCCCAGAAGCTGTGGACATCTCCATATTCCAAAGGTGTTGCTGAAACCAGTGTTGTGGGAGGAGGCTGATCCTGACCTTGGTGGAAAGAGGACATGGAATCATGGAATCACAGAATTGTTAACACTGGAAAAGACCTTTACGATCATCAAGTCCAACTGTCAACCAGCACCATGGTCACCAATAAACCATGTCCTTCAGTGCCATATCCACATGTTTTTGAACACTTCCAGGGATGGTGACTCCACCACTGCCCTGGGCAGCTGTGCCAGGGCGGGACAACCCTCTTGGTGAAGAAACTTGCCCTAATATCCAACTGAAACCTCCCTTGGTGCCATCTGAGGCCATTTGCTCTCATCCTGTCACTTGTTCCCTGGGAGAAGAGCTCAACACTCACCTGGCTCCAACCTCCTTTGTTTCTGCAGTAGCCCCACAAGTCCTAAAGGTTCTCCAGAGACAGAGGGGAAGCATTTACAAGGGATTTAGGAGCACAAGGTCAGGATTCCTGCTGTCAAAATGATTGGTGACTTTAGGTGACAGGGAATTCCCCCACAGTGCTGGTGGAACTCCCTCCTTCACCCAGGGCTCTGCCCCAGCTCCCCGATCTCGGGCAGATGTGGAATTGTGGTTCCTTTAGGATCCGTAGATCGCTCCACAGCTAAACAAGTGGACAGTTTGGCACAGGCAGCATTTGAGCTCCAGCTCCTGGACTCTTCCAGGCTCTCCAGGTGTGCTGCTGAGACCTGCATGTGGCTTCCCAGTGTGGGACAACCAGGAGACAACATATCCTGGAGGATTCATTTTTGTCACCCGTGTCCTGTAACCTCTGCAGACTCTGCCTAAAATAGCTGTTCTGCCTCAGTGGCTGTGCTTGGATCCACTCCATGGATCCAGAGGCAATTTTTGCTGGAGAATCCCAGAGCTCACAGAAACAACAGAAGGACATTTTACCTGGGAGGAAAGAGGGCTCTGTCCTGGCATCGTGTTGCACATTTCTCATGGAATCAGGGAATGGTTTGGGCTGGAAGGGACCTTAAAGCTCACCCAATTCCAACCCCTGCCATGGAGGTTCCACTATCCCAGGTTGCTCTGAGCCCCAGAGTGAAATTTAGTGCATTAGCACCAAAATGTTATTTTTTCAACGTTTTCATTTGCATTTTATGCTCCAAAAGGTGCATTTCCCTGAGCAGTTTTGGGAAGTACTCACACCAACCCCTGTTGGAAGTACTGATGCCATTAGCTAATAAGCCTGATTAAAGATGGGCTGCTGGTCTGGCAGCAGAGCTAAGATTAAAATTGTAAATACTACACTAATTTCTCTTTATCAGCTCTTTGACTGAATTCTAAACATTGTGGGGTTTAAAGCTGACAATGTCCAAGGCCCTCACAGAGCTGAGCAAACTCTCTTGCCCTGGGGAGTTGTTATAACCTTTAAATAACCATTTGCTTACATGCACATAGATATATATATGTATATATGTGTGTGTGTGTGTGTGTAAATAATGATTTTAATTGGATAGAAAATGGGAGTGGATTTGTTTTGATTTGGGGCTTTTTGTTTTTGTTTTTGTTTTTCTTATGTCTGGTTGCTTTTTATTATCTTCATTGATTTTTGGGGATCTGTTCCCCTTAAGTGGTTCAGCTCAAGAACTGGGAACGTTTTGACTTCAGGCACAAATTTCCCAGGGCATTAAAAGTCAGTGAAGCTGAAGCAAATCCAAGCACTGTCGGGACAGAGGTAAATCCAGGCACTTCATGGGGAACCCACAAAGACCCTGTGGAGATCCCCAGGTCTTTCCATCTCCTGGCAACTGGGCAGTGACTGATCTGCTGGTGCAAATCCTCGCGGCTTTGGCGGGAGCGCCCGGAGCTCAGGGGTAACTTCTCTGGATCATTTCCCACCTTCCGTTCCCTCATTCTGCTTAACAAGCTTCTGAGAAAAGTTTGGACAAATGGGTTATTGCTCCTGAAATAATTGCAGATAATTATAGAGAGATTAATGGCCCCTTCTCGAAGAGCCACCAATGAGGGCTTGGTTGTCTTCAAGTACCATTGACCTTTCCAGGAAACGGGAATGAGGGATCACAGTGGGAGAGGGGGTGGGTAAACACTGTGGAATTCAGAGTCTTCAGAGTTCTGGGGAGAGCAGGACTGCTGTGATTCCCCACGTCCACCCCTCTCCCTGCAGATCAGCAGAGTCAGTTGGCTGCTCACTGGTGATGAAGTTTGGAAGGGGAAGGTGGAAAATGCCTCATAGGCAGTGGAAAAATACATTGGGAATAAGAGGAGGCACAGGAAGACACTATGTGGGCATCACCTCCCTGACATCAGAGAGAGGAAACTTCCTTCCCATAGTTTGGGGTCTGGTTATCCCTGGGGAAGGTGAGGGAAAGCCAAAGATACAGCGAGGAACTCAAGGCTGCCTCACTTTGGAATCTGCCAATGGCTGATCACTTCCAGAACCCAGTGACCAGCCCAGGGATGCTCCACAAACAACCAGGATTTCATACAGTGGTGGCAAACTTACAACTGGGCTGTTCCAACTTCAAACTCACCCCCTGGGCCTGGATTCTGCTGGAAGAAAAACAAGTTCATGGATGCCCTCAAAGAAAATTGAGGAATCCCTGTCCCTGGAAGTCCCCACTGCCTAAGGAGGATCTGACCCTTTCATTATGAGCTCTGCAGGGTGTGGCACTTCCAGCAGGAGGCCTGGTGTGATACCAGCTGGGTTTCAGTGCTCTGCCAGTTTGACCACCCCGGAGAGGCAATTAGATGAGGGATGGAAAATGCTTCAGGAGCCTTGGGATCGGGCCACCAGGATGTCTCCAGGTGATGGTGACAGCCCTGAAGGTTGGCAGCCCCCCACCACAACGTGGGACAGCCTTCCCTGGGCCAGGCACTGGGTGCCTGAGATCAGTGTCCCCAAAAGAGCTAAAGGGAGAAGAGAGCTGGCACGAGCCTCCTCATGCCCACCTCCAGTTCCCTTGGTGCTGCAGGGCAATCCTGGGAGCAGAGGTGGGAAGAGCCTTCGGTGCTCGTGCCCCAAGCCGGCCCTATAAAGGAGCTGTGAGTTAACAATCCACCCCCCCCAGCTGCAAACACCCCACTGCAATGCCCCAGGATCACCTCCATGCAGACAGCAGCCCTCAGTTCCCTTCCTGGAGTGAATTCCAGGAAACTACCAGCCCCCCTAAGCTATCCTGTGTCCCCCACTCCTGTTGGCGAGGGGCTATTCTGACTGGAGTGGCCAAATCCTCAGTACTGCCCTCACAAAGCTGAGGGAGAGCATCCAAGGCAGGGACACGAGGGTGAGGAAGGGGCTGGAGGGGCTGCATGAGGAGCTGCTGAGGGGATTTGGCTTGTTCAGCCCAGAGGAGATTGAGGTCAGACCTCACTGGGGCCTCAATATCCTCAAGGAGGGGCAGCTCTGGGTTCTTCTCTCTATGAGCAGGACAGGATCCAGGGAATGGCTGGAGCTGTGTCAGGGCAGGGTCAGGTTGGATCTCAGGGAAAGGTTCTTCCCCCAGAGGGTGGTT
>JAWWLV010000158.1:18967396-18990614 GCA_035041135.1 Platyrinchus mystaceus
GAAGGGAAGGGAAGGGAAGGGAAGGGAAGGGAAGGGAAGGGAAGGGAAGGGAAGGGAAGGGAAGGGAAGGGAAGGAGAGGGCCCTGGATAGAGGGAGAGGACCAGGATTTCTCCTGCTCCAGAAGTGTTTCATCTCACCTGCGTCCATTGCCCAGGTGCAGATTTGAAACACACAGATTGAAACACAAGGATGGAGGAAAATCTCTCCATGCAGGGTGGGAGAGATGGATGCACCGAGAAGCTTCTTCGGGGGTGGGTGATGCCAACAGGGACAAAAGGTCTGGCCCGAGTAGGACACGGGACCCTCTGCCCCGAGGTCTTGGGACATGACTGCCTTGGCCTTCCCTCCTCTCCTGTCTCCACCTTTACAGCTCTCTGCTCCTGCCACACTTAAGGAAATAAAGCAAATTTTCCATCCTGGCCAGCTGGGGTGAGCAGGGCTGGAGACCATGGAGATGTCCCTCAGCCTGGGCAGGACAGAGCTGGTGGACCAGAGCCACTCAGAGACCACAACTGAAAACCCGCAGGAAGAGCCTCACAGCGTGCTCCTCAAGATCTCAGAGCCAAAGGAGACCCCATGGGGGCAAACTCTGCTGGGTGGGTGGGGAAACTGAGGCATGAAGGGTAGAAATTAATCTCCTGGGAAAGGGGCAGGTGGGCTGAGTGTTACCTGCCTGAAAGTTCAGCAAACTGGGATGCAGAGCTCGGGTTTGGTCTAAGCCAGTGCTGTCCCACTCTCACACTACAAAGCTCCTTTCAGCCTACTTCCTTCTCTTTTATTTTTTTTTTTTTTTCATGGATATTACAAAAAAAAACCCCTACCAGTCTGGTTGGGTTCTGCCTGAAAATAAAGGTAACTGGATGCTGCAGGCTTGTGGCAGGAAAAAAAACATCTGATGGCTCCTGCTCCTCTTCCAGCTGGTGTCAGAGCCCAGGACCACCAGTGCTGTCAGGGTCAGGCACCAGCCTTTGGCTTCTGGAAGCAGACTGTACTCAGAAAGTCCCTTCTGCACTTGAACTTGAAGTTTAATATCCAAAGCCTGGTTTTAACCTTGACCTAAAGTCGTGCCTGGCTCCAAATGCACGGAGGGGGATCCTGCTCGGCAGCCTGAGGAACGCTGGGATGCTGACGCTCTTCCCGAGGCCCTAACGAGCTCGCTGCACTGCAGCAGTCCCTGGAGGGGGGCAGATGGCCCATTAGGCCGAGCATTAGGGCCAGACAGGGAATTCTCCTCAGCCCGATCAGCTGCACATGCCAGAATCCGCTGGGATTGGGCTCCCTGCTCCGGAGCGAACGAGTCAGGCCACGGCTGGGGAAAGAAAGGTAGAAATCAATAGCCTGGGAAGATCTGATGCTTTTCCACGTGCCCTTCATGTATTCCCGGCTCTGTGCAGCGAGCAGAGAAGTTTTACAAGCCTCCACAAAAGTCTGGTGTTTAACCCTTGCGCGTTCCCTCCCCCAGCCCAGATTTCTCTCCCGGGGTTTTTTTCCTGCAGATTATCACGTTTTTTCCCCCCCCCCCCCCCAAAAAAAAAAATGCAGATCTGTGCCCGGCTCCCTTGTAGAGAGGTAAGTCCAAGAAAAATAGCTTTTCTTAATCTAGCGCCACCTCAAACAGACTCCCATTGTCCCAAAATTCCCTTCGAGGTTAAAACCACCGGGAGAGCAAAGGGCTGGGAAAGGTGATAAACTCCTTAATGCTGACAGACCCATTACCCAAATACCTTTCCTTCAAATCTCTTGGGGAAAAACCCTCTTCTATTGATTTTGGGATGACGACAAACAGCACTTTTGTTCTTCCTACCCCCACGTTGCTCTGACGCGTCTGTGGCTGGAGCGGGATCTGCAGCTGGTGCCCTCTGCTCTGCCGGGGGGAGGTGTCCGGCCCTCCCTCTCTTCCCCCCTCCCGGCGCAGATGGCTGGGGCTGGGAGTAGCTGTCCACCCCTGCAAGCACAGGGAGAGCAGGGTTTTCCCTTCAGAATCTGGGATTAAACCTCTGGAGCGATGCTCCTCAGGCTGTGGGAGAATTCTTGCTCCCAGCGATTCCTGCTCAGCTGGAAATTCCCTGAGGAGATGGAGGTGTAGCGTCTTCCACACCATGGGATTCCCAGTAAGGATCACACCCTGGGGATTCCTATGGGATGCTGGAGCCCTCTCCTGAGGACTGGCAGGTCGGGAAGTGGTTCCAGCTTTGGAGAGAGGTGGGGAATGGGTTCCTGTCCCCAGGGGAGCACGAGGGGTCAGCTCAAGGCTGACCATGTGGCTGCTCCGCTGAGAAGGTGCTGGAGAAGAGGGAAGGCTCCAGAGAAAAATTTAGGAATGCTGCATCACAGGCTGGTGCCAGCACTGGGGGGACTGGGGACGTGCCAACAACCAGGGCAGGCTCAGAGCTTACTTAGGAGCCTCTTTGTCCCCTCTCAAAGCCTCACCTGCACGTGACAGGAGCTATTCCCTGCTCCAGGGGCATGGAGCAAGCACTGCCTGGAGCAAGCACTGCCTGCTTGGCCAAGGTCTCCCTCCCTGTCCCCAGGCAGGGTGAGCAGTCTGGCCCCTTCCCTGCTCTGTCCCTGGTGGGTGTCCCTGCTGGAGACACCCCCTTGGAGGTCTCCCTGTTCCCACTGTGGGTCATGGTGGGGAAAAAAAGAGAAAGGAATGCAGAGGAAAGAAAAGTGTGTGTTTAGAAAAAATCCTTCTGATGGGGTTGGGGCTTCCAGGAAGGGGAGCTCAGGGTGTCCTGTGCCAGCAGGACCATTGCAGGTCTCTGCCCCAAATGTGTCCCGTGTGCTTGTGATCCTCACAATTCCCATGGAGTGGGAGAGCACTGTCTAATGAAACCGGGTGTAACTAAACCCGCTGCTGGGTGAGTCACGCCCTTGCATCCCAGTGTCAGCTTCCCTGGGTCTTGAACTTGGACCTTTTCCTTGGAATTCCGGGTGCAAACCAGTTTGAGATGGAGAAAAATTCCACAGCGCACCTGGAAGGGAAGGTGGATGGCCTTCAAATGGTTTCTGATAATACTGATTGCCCTCAACTTCTTGGAATTATTGGCTGATATGTAAAAATAATGCTAATGATGACAGTGATGATGAAGGTGATGGTGATGATTAAGACCCAGGGGATGTACAAAGCATTGCATCAGTAGAAACATTTTCCTGGGAACCAAAACCAGTGGCAAACCATATATTGCAGAGCTCCACAAGAACAGCTGGAATGAGCCCTAAATATTTATTATTAATACCAAAGCTGTTTATTTTTTCCATATTAAATAGGTCATATATCTCATCTAATAAAACCTCAGTGCTGCCTCTGCTTGGCTGGAGGAGGATTTTGCTGTTGAGCTCTGAGCAGAGAGTTGGAACACAGGAGGTCCTGCTTGGCCTGGGTGAGCTGGGATCATATCCAAAGTTCCAGCCTCTGGATTTGCAGGAGGGCTGGAAGATTCCTTCATGTGTGGCTGCTTCTGACATCTCCCAGGACATGGTCTAGAAATATGACCAGGAGGGCTGCTCAGAGCAGGAGATGCAGGTCCAAGCCTCAGCCCATCCAGAGATTCCCTGTGTCAAGATGTATAAACCACTTAAACCCTCAACTGGGCTCGAGTCTAAAAGTGGGATTGCACCAACCTGCCCTTTGGGATCCTTGGGGATCCAGGGGAGGCACATGGTGACAGCAAATGCTCTTTTCCCCCTTCAGGGACATCATTAAGCAAATATCTACAAAGCTTCCTGAGCTTCAGAGCCTCAAATCCCGAAGTTTGCTGGATGCTTAAGTGCATCAGGACCTAATTGCTGCCAAGTCCAGGTGTCGGGGGGAAAGGAGTGTTGCACAAACCCCCTGCCTTTCAAACCCTCCTTCCAGTGGCATTAACCCCACATCAATCTGCTCAGGCCTCCCAGGAGCTACGAAAAGCTGGCTCACCTCGTGGAATTGCCTTCCAAATGCAGTGTAGCCCCTAATTCCTGACCTCCCAGGGATGTGGGATACAGCTCTTCCCATCCCCACTAACCAGCTGAGGGGTGTTGGGCCACTCATGGAGATACTGGGGAGAAATCCTTCCCTGTGAGGGTGAGGAGGCCCTGGCACAGGTTGCCCAGAGAAGCTGCCCCTTCCCTGGAAGTGTCCAAAGCCAGGATGGATAGGATTTGGAGCAACTTGGGCTAGTGGAAGGTGTCCCTGCCCATGGAACTGGGTAATCTTTAAGGTCCCTTCAAACCCAAACCATTCCATGATTCCATATCCACCCTTCATGCCTCAGTTTCCCCCACTTCCAAATGAGACATTGTCCATGACCCTGGGGGGTCCTTTTTCTCTGAAGGCTTGAGATGGGCTCCAGGAGTCAAACATGATGTTGGAGAAGTGGGATCCGGAATGCGACTTGCAAGAGAGCAGAGAAGGGAAACAACACCTGGGGGTTTAACCATGTTGTGTGGGGTGGTGATGAGCCAAGAGATCATTCTGGAAGTGACAGCTCGTCCCTTAGGGCTCCCCAGCTGCTGTAGGAACACCACTGTCCCCCTAGGTGCCCCCTCCTCCTCCTCCTATGGGAAGCAGGGGTCTCTATCCCTCCCTGGGAATGTCTGTCGTCAAATGGCCTTTGCTCTTTCTCCTTTCCCTTTCTGCTTGACCCCAACTTCAGCACAAGGGCCAGTCCTGGGCTTCTCTTGGCCATCAGAGGGAAGCAACCCCTGCAGGATGGGCTTGTGTTGTGGAGCTTTGTCCCGGGGAAGACGTGGTGGGTGTCCAAGATGAGGTTCAAGCAGCATTTGGGGTGCTCCAGAGCAGGGACCCACAGACAGGGCAGGTTCACCCATCCTTTTCAACAAAGCCCAAAAGAGAACATGGGTTCCTAGGTTTGTTTGGGAGCTTCAATGTGTTCTGATAGCCAAAATATCCCATTTTCAGGACTAGGGGTTGCATTGTTTGAGGGCTTGCCCAGAAACTCAACAACTTGCCCAAAGGCTCTCAAACCCTTCCTGCAGGTGCTTGTGCAGGACAAGAGAAAATGGTCTCAGGCTGTGCCAGGGGAGGTTCAGGTTGGACATTGGGAAAATTCCTCTGTGGAAAGGTCTGTCCAGCCCTGGCACAGCTGCCCAGAGCAGGTGTGGAGTCCCCAGGATTTAAAAGCTGTGTGGATGTGGCACTTGGGGACATGGGGCAGTGATGGCCTGGGCAGTGCTGGGGGATGGTTGGATGATTGCCTGATGATCTTGGAGGGCTTTTCCAACATAAATGATGCCGTGATTCCCTGATAAAACACAAATCCCTTCTCCCCTCCCCGTGGTGTGAGGAGTCACTGGTGCTCCTCGGCTGTGCCGTGCCCAAATCCCTCTTTTCCTTCGGCAGCTCCAGCGCTGGGTCCCAGCTCTTTCCGTGCTCCCTGCAGATGCTCTTCCCAGCCTGTTTCCACAGAACCCCCGTGAACATTAACATTTAAAACAAGCCCCATCCTGAGCCTCGCTCTGAGGGCCTCGGCAGCATCATGTAAGTAATTTGTTCAACATTGATGATAATAATCTACACAGAGCCATAAGAACACAAACACGGGCAGGGCTTTGTGTGTTGTGCTTGTGGTTTTTTTCTCCTTTTTTTTTATTTCTTTTTCCTTGGTGTGTGTGTGGGTTTTTTTTTTTTATTTCCTAAAGGAACCTCTGAGGGGGGAGAGAGAGAGAGAGAAAAAAAAAGAAAAAAGCCATGAATGATTCATAGATGCAAGAGGGGAAAAAAAAGAGGGAGAGAGAGAGAGGGAGAGAAGGAGAGAGAGAGAGATTAAGAGAGAGGAGCTTCAAAGTGACTGGAGCCGATTTGAAGTCCTGAGCGTTCCTGTGCTGGGCAGACCATCAATTCACCAGAGAGGCCCCATCAAGCTCCCTCCAGCCCAGCCTCATCCTGGCTGCCTCCTCCTCCTCCTCTCCTGCAAACACAGCCTCCAAATCCCAAGTTCAAAGTTCACCATCTTCTAATGATGGGAAGGCCTCCCAGCCCCTCTGTGAGTGGCATCTGTTTCTAGGCACGGCCCTTCCCTAGTGGTTTAGCCTGGCTTAAAATAAAAAAAAAATTAAAAAAAATATATATATATATATTAGAGGAGGAGGAGGAAGGGCAGAATGAGATGCAGAGCTCTATTAAAAAAATAAATATATATATATGTATAAAAATCTACTGATGGTGAAGAGCCTTTGATTCTGAATATTAAAAAAGCCCGTTAGATTTAAATGTAATGAGAATATTAACACCACTGCCTTGATTTGTATTCACTGGCTACCACAGACAGGCTCTGGGAGCAGGAAAGGAAAATACAGCTCCTGCCTAGACTGGAGCTGTCACCCTGGGCAGGGAGAGAGGGACCTGGGGGCTCTGGAGGGGCTGGGGGAGATGGAGGGAGCAGTCCTGCCCCTCTGCATCCCACAGGGATGGGCTGGGCACAGCCAGGGTCAGCCCCACGCTGGGGAAGGTGCAGGTGCCACCTCCAGGGTGGTGAAAGCTCAGTATCGTTTGGCAGGGAAATTCAGGCATTTTGAAATGTTAGTTTGGGTTCATCCAAGGGGAATTGGAAGGAGATTTGGAATAGGTGTTAGTCAGGAATTCAGGGAGGGCAGGGTTAGATGAGATATTGGGAAGGAATTCTTCCCTGGGAGGGTAGGGAGATGCTGGAATGGATTTCCCACAGAAGCTGTGGCTGCCTCATCCCTGGAAGTGTCCAAGGCCAGGCTGGACGGGGCTTGGAGCAACCTGGGCTAGTGGAAGGTGTCCTTGCCCATGGCAGGGGGTGGAACTCAGGATCTTAAAGGTCCCTCCCAACTCAAACCATTCCATGATCCCTTATCCTTAGTCTTGAAACAATTAATTTCATTTTTATTTTGTCTAAAGAGCCATTAAACCCTTGCTCCTCCAGTCTGATGTTGTAATTGAATCGAAGGCCTGTGCCCTGGTGACAAATCTGTGGAAGGAACGAAGTTTACAAGTCCTGTAAGACCCATTATTGCTTCTGTGACACCAAATAAATGGCCCAATAATGAATAGCTGGCACTCAAATTAGCATTACATGCTCACTTTATTTTAATAATCAAAGGCATTACCATTCACTGGCCAAATGAAACAGTTTGATGTTTTAATACTTCTGAAAATGAGAAAAAAAGAAAAGGGCTCAGGACTAATTAGGGGGAGAAGCTGATTTTAGGAGAAACATCTAAAATTGTTGCCTGGCTAAAATAAGGGTATCAAACACTGCAAATATCCCAATTTGGGAATGAAAAGAACAGAAAAGGAAATCAAGAAGCTTGAAAGTAAAATTAAAGATAGAAGAAATAATATAGTTGTCCCTCATGTCAGATCCTAATATGTCATGACATGTCATTAGTAGTCTCATATCTCATTAGTAATGAGATATGTCTTGCTCCGATAGAAAGATAAAGGAACTATAGGGAACAAATAATGCTGCCAAAAGTATTAAGCCACAGTTAATATTTAATTTCAAAGTGGACTTTCAGGGATTTCTAACTTATTTTTAGGAAGTCAAATGCTGTAAGCACAGTGGAAATCAAAATCAAACAAATGTGGGGAAATGTTTCAGTTTTGATTTGGGCTTTTTTAGGAGGAAAAAGCTCAGTGCTGAGTTTTTTAGGAGCCTGGATCCCAGCAGAGCTGAGCAGATCCCAGAACCTTTCATAAGAAGCTGGAGAATGGGCAGAGGTGGGAGATGTAGAGACCTCCTCAAAGCAAGAAGTGCTGTCCAAACACAGACAGGGCTGTGCAGGAGTTCTGGGCGAAGGAAAGAAGAGTTTGGCTTCCCTTATTCACACCTTGGCACGTCAGGCCTGGCCAAGAACTCCCTCCTTCCCTGCCTGACCATGAACTTCACCCCCCCTTCCCGTCAGGTGTGCTGGGACACTCACAGGTTGGGTGGGAAGTGACTTATCCCAACATTAAAATACCAGTGCTGTGAGATCACAGCTCTCCACATAGGCAGGAGAGTCCAGAGGAGGCCACAGAGATCCTCCCAGGACTGGAGCCCCTCTGCTCTGGAGCCAGGCTGGGAGAGCTGGGGGGGTTCACCTGGAGAAGAGAAGGCTCCAGGGAGATCTGAGAACCCCTTCCAGTTCCTAAAGGGGCGCCAGGAGAGCTGGGGAGGGACTTGGGACAAGGGATGAAGGGACAGGACAAGGGGAAATGGCTTCCCACTGCCAAAGGGTTAGATGGGATATTGGGAAGGAATTCTTGGCTGTGAGGGTGGGGAGGGCCTGGCACAGATTTTCCGTAGAAGCTGTGGCTGCCCCATCCCTGAAAGAGTCCAAGGCCACGTTGGAGCAACCTGGGCTAGTGGAAGGTGTCCCTGCCCATGGCAGAGGTGGAACTGGATGAGCTTTAAGCTCCCTTCCAACCCAAACCACTCCATGAAGCTTTCCATACCCTCCTTAACTGAAAGGATCAAGAGGGTGGACCAAACACGACCCTTCTTCTGTTGTGTCAGAAGTCCCTTACAAATATCATCTCCATGTGATAAGTAATGAGCAAGAACTGATGTAAAACTTTATATCAACTCCTAACTCCTCACTCCAGCCTGAGTGAAGCCACAGCCTTTTAGAGAGGCTCTGGAAGTGGTTGAATTCCATGGTGCTGGGCCAGCAGAGAGCCTGTGTTGCCACTGCCGATTGTAATGTGATTTCCCCCAGAGGAAAATTCCTGTTGCAGTGCCCAGACACACAGGAAAGCACAATTAACTCCACTGGAGGAGCCTTAAGCCTGCTTTCCTTGAGTGTTGTGTAATTAAAACCTCAGCCTTGTTAATACATTAGTGAGATGTTTGCATATAATTCATCAAATGTTTATGAAAATGCGTAACAAATAATCCTGACAAACAAGTTGCTTAATTGAGATAAGGGATGGGAAGCCTTGTGAATTTTTAATAAAAAGGGGGAAGAAAAGCTTGCTACGTTAATCAGACCAAGTTATCTCATTCAATGTTTTCAAGTGGCTTCTCTGGTGCAGTTTTTATTTAATATATTGCACAGAAGGAGCATCTTGATCCCCCAGTGAGGTTTGCACAGCACACCCTCCCTTCCAACGGACAGACCTGATCCACTGTGGATCAAAATCCTAATTTTTTTGTTCTGGAGAGATCCCAGCATTAAAGCCTGGCTGGGATTTGCTCTTTCTGTGGTGGGAAGAGAAATATCCAATTGATGTCTGAGTGTCTACTGAGGTCATAGAGCATCACACAACATGGGAATGAGCTCAGCTTTGTGCGCAGCTCATCTTAGACCACAGGGAAGCAACAGCAAGCCAGGAGCCTTTAATTTACCTCAGATCTAATATTTGTCTGCTTCTTTTTGCCTCTTTTAATAATCTTGGGGGTGGTTTATTTCACTAGCCCAGGTTGCTCCAACCAGGCCTTGGGCACTTCCAGGGATGGGGCAGCCACAGCTTCTCTGGGCAACCTGTGCCAGGGCCTGCCCACCCTCACAGGGAAGGATTCCTTCCCAATATCCCATCTAACCCTTCTCTCTTTCAGCCATTCTCCCTTGTCCTGTCACTATGTGCTCTTGGAAATAGTCTCTCTCCATCATTCTCATGGGATTCTTTCCCACCATGTCCATCTCTTGGAGCAAGAGGCTGTGAGTCCACCCCTCTTGCAGATCCCCCCATGAGCATGAGGAACCTCCAGCAGGGAGTGAGTTGTGTGCCATGAGGAGAGACAACATGATCTCAGATCAGCCTGGTTTGTCTCCTCCAGCTCCTCAGAACCCCACTGGGATCACCCAAACATTTAAACCTGCATTCTGTGGGAAGAGGGGGTTGCTCAAAAGTGCAGCGTTCAAAGGACAGCCTGAGCTTTCTAATCCCTGATCTGGTGTAAGTCTTAAAAGCAGTATAATGGTAGAGAGGAGAAAGAGTAAGTCTTGGGAATAAAGAGAAGGAGTGGAACTGAAGGAGAGAATGGATGGAAAAGAAGGTCTTAGGGCAGGGAGAGGTGGAATTCACCACCAGTGTTAACAGGAGGCAGCAGTGTCTGGGGAGAAGAGAGGGTTAAACTTGCACACTGAGCCACCACGTGTGGATCAGACCACCAGCACATCTTCTTTCTCTGGTCTCCCTGGCAGAGCTTTTGTACCTCCTGCATGATCCTTCTCCACCCCCAGCTCCTGCTGCTGCCCTGGCTGCTCTCAGCCACCCAACCCACCCCACCCAGGCCATGTGGGCTCCTTCCATGGGTGGCTGGAGGTGACAGTTGCTCAGCCCCACCAAAGCTCACCCTGGCATGTTTGCCTGCGCTCCCAGAGAGCTCACCCAGAGCGAGCCAGTGATGAAGAAACAGATACTAGGTGGTTTAAAAAGCTCCCAGCCCAGAGTCAGCATTTCTGCCCTGACCTGCCTCATGTATTATTGAGCATGGGACTTGTTGATGAGCACTTATATTTTCCTCCCAGTGGAGTTGATGATCTTCCTTGCTCTGAACGGCCTCTCCACTCTCTCCCCACACAGCCATGGCCATCAGGGGTGGAGCAGGGCTGGGCTGGGCTCCCCCACCGCCAGGGAGTTCAGGATGGAGGCTGGAGAGGTCATGGCCATGGCTGGCACTGGCCGTGGCCAGGGAAGGAGTTGGGGGGCAGGGATGGGAGAGGGGTCTATGGGAGAGAGAAAAGTGGGAGAAGTGCAGTTGGAAGTGAGTGGTGTTAATGAAATATTCAGCAGTGGTGGGCCTGAACGCATTGCCGAAATTGCAGAAGCAGAGATGATTAATATTTAACAGGGTAAGCTGCCACTTGGCTGCTTTCTGCACAGAGATTCCACCCCCACATGCACACACACACCCTCGGTCCTTCCCACCCTCCTCTGACTCCCCCAAACTCCTGCCTCCACCACCCTTTGGCCCAAGCCACCAGTGTGGGGTGGCTGGGGGTGGTTCCTCGGCCCCCCCATGGGCTCTGCCCAAGGGAGGACAGGTCCGACAATTGCCTGGTGGGAGAAGCACCGGGAGGAGGGGGAAGGCTGTCGAGAGAAAGCACATAATTTATTTTTCATGGGGATGGGAGAGCAGGTTGTCCTATTTAGTCACATTAGATGCTCTGTTAACACAACAGGAAGGAAAAAAAAAGAAAAGGAAAGGAGGGTGAATAAATGCTTGTAGGCAAAGAAGGCTGTTCCCTAGGTCTCTGGGAGAAGAGGGGCTGGTCTTCCAGGGGGTTAAGTGTTTTGGCTCCATCTGAGTCTCCCATGGGGTGTCCCATGGAGAGGATTGGCAGCTAAGAAGTCAGGGAGTATGAGGTTCTTCATCACCTGGTTTGGTGCAGGTAGAATGGCCCAAGGTGTGGGCTGGGATTTGGGATGTTCCCACCCGTCTGGTGTGGAGATGTGTGAGTCCCAGCAGGCTGGAGGAGCTCCCTACAGACTTTGGGACCTCTTGCAAAGAGGTTGCCCAGAGAAGATGTGGCTGCCCTATCCCTGGAAGTGTCCAAGCCCAGGCTGGAGCAACCTGGGCTAGTGGAAGGTGTCCCTGCCCATGGCTTTAAAATGAGCTTTAAGGTCCCTTCCAAGCCACAAACCATTCCATGATCCTGTGGTTCCACCTACCCGCGTCAGGTTGTTGTTGTATCCAACCAGGGTGGCAGAGGCAGGAATTCCATCCTGCTCTTCCTTTCTGCAGCTGCTGCTGTGTCATGGCAAGGGTTAATCAGGTCAGATGTAGCTTGTGAGACCCAGACACGGGCAGAAGCTGCACTGTCTGTGGCAGGAGGAGGAACCCTGTCCGATGTCCCCAAACTGGCGAGGACAGACTGCTTGATTTCTATTGTGTAAGTGGGGATTTGTCCAGGATGGCAGAGTAACAACTAGAATTAGAAAGGAATAAAGAGTGAATTCTTCCTTCATCCCAAGCGTGTTCCCTCCAGGGCAAAGGTCAAGTGCATTGTGTGGCAGTGTTTGGATTCAGAATAAAATAAGTGACAAGGGCGAAAAGCCAGGGCATGCACAGGGCCTGAATACAGAGGAGGGGGGGGGAGACACCAGAAATCACTCTGTCACCCTCAGAGTCATTAACATGTGTGACAGGTGACCTCATGACATGGTACAGGGGCAGTGGAGACGCTGATGTGAGTCACTGAAATGCTGCCCTGAGTATATTCAGCTGTTGGTATTTTCTGAGCCCATTTCTGAGCACAGCTGTTGGTGGAGGAGCTGAAATGGGGACAGGCCCCCTTGCTTGGATAACTGGCTGGAATTGCTCTCACCTGGATTCTCTATTGCTCCATAGGAAAAAGGGGGCTTTGGCAGTGTCTCTCTTCAGATTTCAGGTGTTCCTGGGTGGATTTTGATGATTCCAAGATACATTTTGATGATTCCCAGGTGGATTTTTGATGGTTCCAAGGCACATTTTGATAGTTCCTATGAGGATTTTGGGTGATTCAGATTGTCTCCCCATCCCGCACGTATTCTATAGGTGGAGTCCATTCATCATTTCCTGGAGCAAAGCTCTGGTGAAGGAAGAGGGTTCAGCATAAAGCATGAAATGCTGATGGAGATGGAATTTGTTCTCAGCTGCTGTAGAGGTAACTCAGTAATATTCTGGCAAATGATGCTGGATGTAGTCCTCAGAAAGCTTGGCCTTTGTTGTGAAGCTGGATCAAACCTAAACCATATCCAGCTATAAATCTGTCCTGCCTGTTCTTTGGCATCTCCCACCTTTCCCACCATCTGTGCCCAGTTTAGTTCAGTGCTGGCTGGTTTTGCCTTGACTTGGTGCCCAGCTTGATGATACCAACATAAGACTCTGCCCTGCACAGCCTTGTCCTTCCTTGGCTAAGGAGGGGGTGAGATGCCTTCTGGCAGAATGGAGCCATTTGTGGAGGTGCAGCTTAAGCTGGGAGGGTTTCACACTTCCCTCCAGAGTAAATCCTGGGTCTCTGGTAAAAGTACTGTTGCCTCTCCACTGTTCAGCATCTTCAGGTGGGGTCTCAGATGCCAAACTGTGGCTTTCTGGAACAAACTGGCCGAACCTCACTTTGCCTGAAATGAATTCCCTGCCAGGACAGGACCTTCACACTGGAGAACTTCATGCCCTGAAGAAAGTGCCTCTGCCACACACCCTGACTGAGCTGAAGCCTAGGCACAGAAATCTGCACTTTGTAAGTGGGCTTTTGGGTAGGTTTTGTCTTGGCAAACATAGAATCAGAGAATGGCTTGGAAGGGACCTTAAAGGTCATCTCGTTACAAACATCGCTGCAAGACGTGTGTTTACTCACTGAGGGACTGTATTGTGAGCCTGGGTCTTGAGACACCTGAAAATCCATGTGGGAGAGCTCTGAACACCACAACTGCCTTCCTTGTGGTTAATTAGATGTTAGAGACTCCAGGCACACAGTGCAAAGCCCTTGGAGAGCTCTCTTCATTTATCTGGTGGGTCACAGGACCCTCTGTTCCCTTTGGAGATGTCACCTCCTCTTTGGGGTCCTTCCTGGGTGAAGCACCTCTCTTGCAGGTAGCTGGAGTACTAAAGTGAGCCCTGTGCTTGCCAAGGAGAAGGTAGAGATGTTCTCCCCCTCTCAAGAGGAAGAACATGTTCTCATGATGGTGGATACAAAGGCTGATGTTTTCTGCCCTGTCCTGAGTCCTGCAGCTTTGGACAAAGGTTTACTCAAATAAAACATAGTGAAGGAACGTCTCTATAATCCCATTGTGACTTCAGGCTTGACTCTGAAGAGTTCTTTAGACTATTGACTGGTTTCATTTATTTATTTATTAGTCAAGAGCTTTTTTGAGGTTCTGTCATCTCTTTCTTAATTAAAATTGAGCTGGACATTCACTCAAGAGTTGGACTCGATGATCGTTCTGGATCCCTTCCAGCTCAGACTAGTTTGTGGCTCTGTGTGTGCCAACAGCTCAGTGCAGCAAGGAAGGCCGAATTCTGCTCAGGGGTGAGATGCCCCACAAAGGGCTGGGGTGTGTCTTGCCATCTGCCCTCATGTCAAGATTTTATCATGACACATTGAATCAGGCTTCGTGGAAACCTTCACAGAGACAAACCCCAGGCACAGGCTGCCAAGAATCCGTGGTAACTTCCCTGGATACAGCGACGGTGCCGGAGAATGGAATGTTTGGAGACAACTGACATGCTCTTACACCACCACGACCTCTGAGAGTGCCAGGCCTGTAACTCAAGCATTAATAATGGATTACCAAAGTCAACCAGCTGCAAGGGAACCGCTTCTCCCTGCTTAGATAATTCTCCTCCCTGAGAAGAAGAGCTATTGATTTTGATAGTGATGCCTTCCTCCCCAGTGCAAGGGCTGCACCCCACCATGGCTGCCTGTGACACTGAGCTCCGCCTCATCTGCTCACACCACACGGCTCAGCTCCAGGGACAGCCCTCCCACACACCCAGACTGCCACCAAAACTAGGGGCACTCTGATTTTCTCACCAGGAATTCAGCCAGCTTTGCAAGTCAGCGTTGGTTTCTCATGAGAGTGCAACAAGTGGAGGAGGGGAAGAGGAGCCAAGCTTTGATCATGTTCAGAAAATCACCAAATCCCAGAATGGTTTGGGCTGGAAGAGACCTCTAAAAGTCATCTACTTAACCCCTCTGCCATGGGCAGGGAGACCTTCCACTAGCCCAGGTTGCTCCAACATGGCCTTGGACACTTCCAGGGATGGGGCAGCCACAGCTTCTCTGGGCATGACAAGGGAGTTTTATATTCGTGGGCTGAGCTGAAAATCTGTGTCCATTTGGTTTTGGGCAGGGCTGAAACAGGAATCATTTGTGGCACCCATAAATAGAATACTTCCCATTCATCTGTTTTCTAGGGGAAGGTGTTTGCACTCACATAGTTCTTAACCTGCCCCTCCACCCAGTGACACCTGAACTCACTCTCCAGCTTTAGCCACACTTATCTGTGGTTGATAAACGTGATGTCAAAAGATAGGATGAAACAAAGCAATGGGATGTAACACCCAAACCCCACTAACAGCCTGAGGGAGGACAAGCCCACAGCATGTTCAGCCTTAATGGGACACCAGAGAATGAACCTGGGAGAAGAAAGCCACTTGGAAAGCCCTAGGAGGGTGGAGTGCCTTCTAGTCTGAGTTCACACCACTCCAGACATCAGAGAATCCAACAGCAAGGGGCAAACCTGCAGGGAATTGGGCTTCAAGCAGCTCCTCTGCCTGCAGAGTGACTTGTTTTCTTGGAGCACTTTTCATCTCTTTGCAGGCACGAGCTGTGGAAACAAAGGGCTGGATTTGTGACAGGATTTAGGGAGCTGTGACAAAATGGTGGGAGCAAGGGTCCTGTTTGATATGACAGCCCCCTGGAAGCCAGCAGGGATGGGGCGTGGGACACCAGTAGGGATGGGTGCTGAGCCCTCAGGCTGAGGGAGGGAGAGGACCCTCAGGCTGGATGGGAAGGGGCGTCTTGGGAATCCAGCATTAAAAATATAAAGCTTTTTTTTTTATCTAACAAATGCTGAATTGAGACATTTTGTTAGTTTGAGCCTCGTTCCTGGGAAGGAATGAGATTAAATGAATAGCCAGAATAACTCCACGGTGCAGGTGGGAAGGAATCCCTGGAATTTGCTAGTTTAGGGCTTCAAAATTATTTCTGGAAAACACAAAGGAGCAAAACCCCCTCAAATCTCAAAACCCAACCTCTTACCTGCTCCAATACCTGCAGGCTGCTTGTCTCCTGGTCTTCTCTTCAGACCAAGACTCAGCCCTGTGGAAGTTCATTAGGAAGCTTCATAATGAAGTTGCTGCAAATTCAGCATAAATTATAAAAACTTCTGCCTTAAATTCTGGGATCTGCAAAAAAACCTGCCCAGTAAAAACTCACTCAAACAACATCACAGAATCATGGAATGATTTGGGTTGGGAGGGAATTTAAACATCATCCTGTTCCAGTCCCTTCCACGATCCCAGGTTGCTCCAAGCCCCATCCAACCTGGCATTGGACACTTCCAGTGGTGGGGCAGCCATAGCTTCTCTGGGAAATCATTCCAGGGCCTCCCCACCCTCACAGGAAAGGATTTCTTCTCAGAGGAAGCCACGGAGCTGCTGGATCACCACAAACCTGGCTCCTTGCCACGAGCAGCACAGTGAGTTCCAGCAATCTGGCCAATATCTGCAATTCTTGCTTTGAGTCAGGTGCTAAAGAGGGGAAATCCAATCATTTCACACTGGTCAGCCAGTGAGCACATGGATTAGTCAATAATTGGCTTTAATTAAGTCAAAGTCGTCTCCTTAATACCATTTTAAAAGGATTCTCTACAAAATCTGCCTGAGGGAATGTCAGGGTCAGGGAAGCCTTACAGTAGGTTTTACTGGGACATAACTGAAGAGGGGCTGAGATACCGGCACAGGAGATGGAAAACCAGCAGGACACAACCTCATCAGCTGCTCTGGACCAGAAGGAACGGGAGTATGAGCTTATCCCAAACCTGAGTAAGTCAAAGGAGATCTTTTCTTTGGAAATCTTAGGGCTCAAAGCAGTTCCTGCTCCCTGGGTCTGTTATCCTGTGTTTCCCTGTGTGGGTCCTGCTGGGAGTGTGGCTGAACCACCCTGTTCACGCCAGGTTCTGGATCCCGAATGTCTTGTCCAATCCTTGAGTTCCCTGTCGTGGTGTGAGTGACACGTATCCCATTTCCACCTCACAAATTTGGGGAGTTCCTACGCTCCTGAACACAGAGAGTTTTTGTGAGACCTCAGGACTTGACCTGCTAAAATTAAACAGCCTTTCTGACTCCAAGTTTTGACAGGAATGTAAAATATCCAACTGGTCTACCTTTTCCTGCTGGTAATCTGATTGTTCCCTATCAACCCTTGGTGAATAATAAAAGCCCCAACCAAACCTTTTTTTACTTTTATTACCCCAATGATTTCTGTCCTGAAAGTACAAGGACTAAATCACTTATTTTAACTGAGAAATGGCTGCAGTGTCCTGCTTTTCCCCAGTTTTAATTTGCCCTTTTATCAGGTCACACCATCCCTTTGAAGGTCCTTTAGAGATTTCTAGAGCACAATATCCACAGACACCTCCTGCTTCCTTCCTCCCTCCTCGCTCACTCACAATCTCAATGCCACATCTGCTGATCACCAGCAAGTTTTCCTTTTTGACTTGTGTGTCTTCTTGAATTAAAACCAAAACTAGAGGTTTCTACAAGGAAAAGGTTTCTACTGGAAAGTACAGGCAGCCAAGTGATAAATTCTCACTTACTCAAAGCCATTTGATGCTCCCCTCCCCAGTTTGCATTGCAGTAAATAATTGAAATTTTTGCCTCTGCTCTTTTATTTAGTGCATTTTTTTAAAAAAATCCAACTTCAAAAAATTCCCCAAACTGGGTTGTTTTATTCCCGAGTGGGACGTTGTATCCAGCGAAATAACAACCTGGAAATAACAATGTGAGTGGTTATTGGGGTAAAGAGATGCTCTAGCCCAGGATGCCCAAGGCTGCAGAACATGAGGAAGTGCCCTAAGGAGAATCCTGCTTTTTCATCTCTGCACCCTGACGTGTCCATAGCCTTGGGCATTTTGTCAGGAAAAGCCCAACCTCACTGCATCCCGTGGATCAAGGAATATGCAATTTATTAAAATTGTATTCAAACACAAACTGTTTGTTGGACTCAGCTCAGGAGCAACCCAGTGAAACCCCAAAGTCCGTGGGGCAGAAAAAACGGATCCATTTTCCAGTTCCTGGGTAATCCAGATTTTTGTTGCAATTGATGGATGAACAACCCCTTTGGCAGGTGGGTTTTTTTCCATCTGCCTCACACTTCAACCCAGGCTGAGTGAATCAGCTCTGTGCAGCACTGCTGTCCCTCCCCATGGGTTGCAGTGGGATGTTTAGACTCATTTTGGGGTGGGTGAGGATCATTTTGCCTGTGAGGCTCTAAGAAAGACCTCTGGCCTGCAATCTCATTGCCAGGATTAGTTGGGAAGACGCATGGTAACACCAGCATTCCCAATCTGTCCCATCGGGTGTTGTGCCAGCAGGTGAAGCCACCTGGTCATCCTGAGAGCAGAAGCAGCTAAGCCACTTGTGCCATGGGCAGAACAAGAAGTTTGGGTCACTGTCAGATCCAGAAGGTCCCCCAGTTCCTCCTTCCCTCTGGTTATCTGTGGAGTTCCACCATTTCTCACGTCAACTCCCTTTAACTGCTGGTGAGGCCCAGCTGCCCCTGGTATTTTCCTTCCGTGGGCTCCTGGCTCTGGCATCTGCCACATCTGGTGATCCCTTCTGTCCAGATCAGTAGATTGAGCTCAAGCCAGGAGCTCCTCAGTCATTTGGCCGGGCCACTCTCCAAAAAATGCAGTTAGTGATAAAGAACTTGAGCCATCCCCACACCAGAGCACATCAGGTCAGGTGTGGGGCTGTGCTGGTTCTCACCTTTCCTTCTACTGGTGCTGCAAGAGAATCATAGAATCACAGAATCACAGAATCACAGAATCACAGAATCACAGAATCACAGAATCACAGAATCACAGAATCAGCTGGGTTGGAAAAGACCTCTGAGGTCATCAAGTCCAACCCTTCATCCAACCCTGCCATGGTTCCCAGCCCATGGCACTGATGCCACATCCAGTCTCACCTCAAACACCTGCAGGGACAGGGAATCCACCCCCTCGCTGGGCAGCCCATTCCAATGCCCAGTCACTCTCTCTGTAAAGAATTTCTTCCTAATATCCAACCTAAACCTCCCCTGGCAGAACTTAAGACCAAGCCCTCTTGTCCCACTGCTGGTTCCCGGGAGATGAGACCAGCCCCCATCTGGCTACAACCTCCTGTCAGGGAGTTGGAGAGAGTGATGAGGTCTCCCCTGAGCCTCCTCTTCTCCAGGCTAAGAAGATGATGAGGCAGAGGCCTGACCTCACCCCTTGGGGTGCTCCTGCAGTCCCTCACCTTGCCAAGGGAAACCTCAGAGAGCCCCTCCACCTTGGGCAAAGCTGGAGCAAAGCAGACCATGTGCCCACCCTTTTTCCCCCCAGCAGCGACCACCTCTGCTGTTGGAAGCAGCTGGATTTTGGCAGACTCCTGCAAGGGAAAGGAGAGCTTTTTTTTCTTTCCCCTTCCTCTTCTTCATCTTCTTCATCTTCTCCTGCTGCATTTTGATGGGGCTGGAGATCTCTCGGAGGAAGATGCTCTTCCCTTTTTATCAATTAGGAGCACACACACGCGCTCCCCGGCCCTCTCCCGCCCCTGCTCTGCTTTCCTCCCAGCTCCCCTTGGCTGCCTGTTTCAGACAAAGATGTGTGAGTTCTTTGATCTGCCTGGCAGCCACCACTGGGGGATTGGCTCGGAGGTTAATTACACACAGGCCGGCTCGGGCTGTGGCAGGGAGCCATTCGGCTGGAGAGGGAGCTGTCCCTTCTCCCCCCCCCAGCTACAAACTTCAAGGGGACAGGAGGGCAAGGAAGGTACCACTGAAACCCCTTTTGATATGACAAACGGGCTCCTTGCTTGCCTCTCTGGTTCTTGTTTTGTTTGTCTAACTGGTGTTTGAAATATGGATGAGCTCTCAGTCCTGAGGGTCCAGCCACTGTCTTAACAAAACCTTGTCTTCTTCCCCTCCCTTCCCATTCCTGCCTGGGCAGAGCTGGAGTTGAGCTCTCCTGTCGGTCTGTCTGTCTTTCCATCCATGTGTCCTTGTCCAGGAGCCCTCTGCCCACCTGCCCATCTCCCAGAGGGAGGCAGAGGCTGGACCCTGTTCTCAGCCCTCTCTGCAGCAGTGGCACAAGCAGGAGCCTCATCTATCAGAAGAACCTCGCTGGAGCCAATGCCTGGCACACCGGAGGTTTGCATTCCATCCCTCTCTCCCCGTGCCTGACTTGCTCTGTGATTATCTTCTCATTTCCCCTTTCCTTCTTTTAAAGTCACTTAAATCCCCATGTGCCTCAGTTTCCCAGTCTCCATGAAAAACCCAGGAACATTTATCCGCTCCTCGGGGTTGGATTGAGGCTGATTGATTAATTTGCTTGTCCAACATCCCAAGCAAAGCAGTGTCACACAGGAGAGCTGTTGGTGTAATCCCCCCTGCATCAGCCAAAGCCTTCCCAAAAGGAGCTTACACAGATGCTCCAGGGCAGGATGAGGTTGGATTTCACCCCACAGAACACCACCCAGAGCTTGGAGCTAGGCCGCCTCCCGAGCAGATTTAGGGCAAGATCCAAATTCCTCACACAAAATGCCAGCAAGAACCAGCTCTGCTGCCTGTCAGTGAAAAAATATCAATGATTTTGGGCCAAACATGCCTGTTTGAGAACGTGAACCAAGCCAACATGTGCCTGTTGGGAAGGTGAGCAGAGCCTGGGGCCAAGCGAGCAGAGGACACACAGCAGCACCTTCACTTTTGCTTGCAGGTGGATGTTCAAATGTGGCTTCTGCTTGGACCCATGGGGACATCCCAAACCCTCCAACACCCTAATGTCTTTTGAGTGATGTCTTAGATGCAGGGTCTGCTGGTTTGCCCAGCAAATATTTGGTTTTCTTGGTTAAACTGCCAGGGAGCTGGAATTCAACCTCCTACTCCATATTCCCTTCCCTGTGTGGAGGGGAGGCATCTCAGCTCTTTTTCCATCTGTCCATCCATCCATCCATCCATCCATCCATCCATCCATCCATCCATCCATCCATCCATCCATCCATCCATCCATCCATCCACACCAAGGGTGACCCCACAGGCACTGAGGGGTTGAGGAGCAGCCCCCAGGGTGGTGTGTGTGAGGGAGGAAACGGGCTGTGAGCCCCTCAGATTGAGCTGAGCTGCCCGTCTTGGCGGCCCTGTGCCTCCTAACCCTCTCCCCCAGCCACCCCACCAATGTATATGAGGAGGGGAGGTCCTTTTCAAACTTTCCCGGGGCAAGAGAGGAAAAAGATTGGTTCAGTCAGCCCAGGAATGTTTTTTCCAGCATCAAGTTCATTTCATACATCCCTCTAGGGCTTTTTTTTTTTCCACTTGGAACAACTTTACCCATCTCCTACTGGCACTGATGTGAGATGATCCCATAGTGGGGGGATATCATATGTAGCCACTGAAGCACAGAAAGGGCAGGCAATGGAAGTGCACAGCAAAGAAGAGTTTGACTGCTCTCAGAGCAGCTTTAGGAGACATGGAGTCTTCCTCAGAACTTATTAAACACTCTCTGAAGGGGCATTTCTTTCTCTGTTTTCTATGGGAGATCAGTTCACAACCTCAATTCAACCCTCCTGCTCCTCTCCCCAGCCACAGGCCCGGCCATGCTTTAGCAGCTATGGGTGAGGAGGAGATCTGGACTGACCTCTGCTCTACGGAGAGAGCCTATGGTGGTGGTGAGGGGGGGTCTCTCAGAGCCCTGCAGGACCCCCCAGCTCTCCCCACCTGCCTCCAGGGTCTCACAGCTCAGTCACTGACTCAGCCAAGGGGTGTTATCCACCATTTACTCATTAAATGTTTCTCCTGAAGTCGTCTGCAAATGACTGTATTGAATAACACATCTCAAAAGTTGCTTTCTACTTGGTTTTGATTAATTTCCTTGATCTTTGACACCTTTTACTTGGCCAGAGGATCTCTGTGACTGCGGGGACAGCGAGGGCAGGGAGGTGGGGGAGGAGGATCTGAGGAGATGAGTTGTCTCACCGTGTCTGTGCCTGCACTGAGCCGGGGGGGAGCAGGTTCCCAGGAGCCTGTGTGCGTGTGCAGGGGAAGCCTCGGGCACAGCCACAGGCTCTGGGGAGCCGGGGAGGTCAGCAGTGCCCACAGCAGCAGCTGGGCTGGGCAGGCACAGCGGTGGAAGCTGCTCTGCTGAGAGCCCAGCAAGCTGTTACTGGGCTGTCTGGAGCTGGAGCCTCTTCCTCACCCTCTCCCAGAAGTCCCAGCCCTCAGCTTGTGCTAAGTGAGGTCTCCCCCCTGCTCTGTGACCAGGGACTGGGGAACCCCTAGAGAACCAGCACCTATGGGCTGGTTCCAGGGAGGAAATGGTTAATCTGAAGCCTTCAACCCTGGTGGGCCTTTTTTTTTTTTTTTCTGAAATAATGAGAAGTGGAGTGTGCACATGGCAGTGTGATTATTACCTGTTTATTTTTTCATGAGGCTTCTCCACTGTGTGTCACTGTAGTGTCATCATCCGTAAACACATTGATTTAACCATTACTGGGGGAACAGCACTTGCCTGCTCCACAGCCTGGACCCCTGTCCCAGGGGGGCTTGGAGCAGCAAAGGGGGCTCAGAGCTCATCCCCAGGCTCTGCTTCAACCCTACTGCAGGATTCACCCCTTCTCTACCTCCTCTCTTTCCCTTCACCCCTTTCTTTCCTCTTCTTCTTTCCTTTTCTCACCTCCTGCTCCGCCTCTCACTCCCACTCAGCTTTCTGGCCCCTCCATCTGCACTCATGAGCAGGTGAAGAACATTCCACCTGCTGCTCCAGCCTCATGCTCAGCTCCAAACATCTCCCCTCAGGTTCTGAGTGCACCATCAGGCACTGCTTGAGGAGCATCCCTTCATCCCTTCATCCCTGCACAGCCACGAGGGATGCTCCTCAGGGAGCTTTCCTGCAGAAGTTTTCAGCACACAGCACCAGTGGTGATGAGACGTGGCCATACCACAGAGATATGTGTGTGCTTGGAGAGTGGGATTCACCTCTTCTCCCTCCAAATGTGGGTGAGAAATTAGCCTGCTGTATTTTTTTGGCATCATCTGAGAAAGCAGGGACGTCCTAAGGGGGGTTCCCTGGGAGGTCCCTGGAGTTTTGTCTCACTCGATAAGGAGGGAACTGGGCACCTCAGACCCTGTTAACCTGTCAACCTGTCACTGTTAACCACTGGAGGTAGGTGAGCTGAAGCCACCTCGGGGGACCTGCTGTGGTGTCTCCCCCTCACACTTGCAGGCATGGGGAGCCCCTGGGCACTGATCTGCTCTAGGAGGACCGCGGCATGGGAATCAGGGACCATTTTAAGTCTGAAATTCACACACTTGAGGTGGAGGGAAGCTCTAAGAAATTAGGATGTTTGCTCTGAGGGGGACCTTCCTCTCTTCTCTTGTCTCTCGACCTGTAAAACACCCCTCTGTGTCACAAGATCATGGAATGGTTTGGGTTGGGAGGGTTCTTAAAGCTCATCCAGTTCCACCCCCTGCCACTCAGGCAGGAGTTGTGTGAGGACAGGGTCAGGTTGGATCTCACAAGGTTCTTCCCCCAGAGGATGGTTGGGCACTGAACAGGCTCCCCAGGGCAGTGGGCACAGCCCCAAGGCTGCCAGAGCT
>JAWWLV010000158.1:18998734-19013047 GCA_035041135.1 Platyrinchus mystaceus
CCAACCTGGCCTTGGACACTTCCAGGGATGGGGCAGCCACAGCTTCTCTGGGCAACCTGTGCCAGGGCCTCCCCCCCCTCACAGAGGAGAATTACCTCCCAACATCCCATCTAACCCTGCCCTCTGTCTGTTTGAAGCCATTCCCCCTTGTCCTGTCATTTCAGGCCCTTGTAAATAGTCTCTCTCCATCTTTCCTGTAAGTTCCCCTCAGGTCCTGGAAGGCCACAATTAGGTCACCCCAAAGCGTCTCTTCTCCAGGCTGAACAATCCCAACTCTCCCAGCCTTCCCTCCCATCAGAGCTGCTCCATCCCTCTGATCACCTTCCTGGCCTCCTCTGGCCTCTCTCCAACACCTCCATGTCCTTCCTGTGCTGGACCAAGAGCTGGAAGCAGCTCTGCAGGGGGGTTCTCACAAGATTGGACATTCTGGGAACAGCTGGAGCTGTGGGAGGAACAGCCCAAGCACTGGACGTTTGGTGATGTTTGAGTTAAACCACGAAAAGTCCTGAGCTATAAACTTCAAGCTACACCCCCTCACCCTGATGGCATCTCGCAGGCTGGCCTCAGATCTTGGGGGTGCAACTCACTGAAGGCTCTGAGTCAAGATCTGGAGCATTTCAGAAGGAAAAAAAACACCTGGGAAGGACTTTCCACCTTTGCTCGGGGGGCAAAAAGCAGGAAAAGGGCTTAAGAGAAGAGGGCAGCCACGGATGCAGGGAGAGGACAGTCCACGAGGGCAAGGCCTGTTTTCTGCACCAAAAAGCAGTTCTGCAAGCTTAGCCTAATTGCACCGAGGTGTTGGCAGCATGTCAGCACTGTAGAAAATCAGGAGAGGTTAAGATCATGTTAATTTGTACACACACAGGGGGATCGGCGGGACTGGAAGCAGGGGAGGGAGAGAGGGAGGGAGCATGATAAGAGGAGGAGGAGGAGGAGGAGGAGGAGGAGAGGGAAGACTCGCACACGAAAATGTTGGGTTTCTGTGTGTGTGGGGGGGTCCATTTCCAAAGCAAGAATACAAATGATCCCAACAAAGCCCAAGCTGTCCTGAAACCCTGTAGCCAATTAGTGCACATCAATATTTAATCAGCTCTCGCTATTGTGCAGCCTGGACTGTGCTACCCCAGCCCCTGCCACACTCACTCTTTCCCATCACAGACACACTGTTATGACACATAATGATATTGTCAATGAATAATTTAGAGCAGTTTTTCTCCTCTTCTCTCTCTGTCTCTCTCTCTCCCCGTGCCCTTATTAGCAGAAAATGTGGAACAACTTTGGGGAGGAGGTGAGGAAGCAGCTACTTCCGTAACGTTGCTGGAGGACCAGCCCGGCCTCCTGCCTTCCTCAGGCAGCTGTAATCTGTAATCCAGAGCTTAATGCTCCCTGGATGGATTGGAGGTGACCTTCCCATGGTGGAGGGACTGGGCAATGAGCTAAGAGGGAAGAATGGCTTGGAAAAGCCCATGGAAGCTGTGAAGAAGAAACGAAGATTGAACCATCTGAAGTGCCAGGAGCGAGTTGCACCTCCATCCCTTCCAGCCTGAGCTGCTCCTCCACCTTTTCCAGCCTGAGCTGCACCTCCATCCCTTTCAAGCTGAGCTGTATTTCCATCCCTTCCAAGATAAGCTGCCCCTCCATTCCTATTAATCAAAGTGTTAATTATTACAGCTTCTGTTGTATCCTTGTGCTGATTCCCCCCAAAATTACAAGGCAAATGGTGGTGGAAACAGAGATCTCAAAACTGACTTTTTTTAAAAAGGTTAATCAGAGTCTGATCAGGACAATCATCAAATTTGAGCTATTTTTCTGCTGGCTCCACTCTCCTTCCAGTCCTGGCCTCCCATAAGTGACTTTTGACCTCGTGTCTGCCAGGCTCTGCCCTTCTCATTAGTAACTCCTGAACCTCTTGGCTGCAGTCAGGCTGTTGGGATGAGGAATTTCAGGAACAAAGGTGAATATAGAAGAGAGGAACTAAATCAATTCCTGTATTATGGGAAAAGCAGAATGGCACTAATATAACTCCTGGTTGTCAAGGCCAGGGTGGATGACAAGGGAAGGAATAATTATCTCTACCAATTTTTCCTCAGAAATTTGCCAAGGGTCTTCTTCCAGCATTTTTGTCATCAAAAATAAGAGGTTGTTTGGCTAAAATGATTTTGGGGAAAGAAAGGTTTGTGCTGATTTCAAGCTCCTTAGTGTAGGAAATTCAGTTGTCTCCTGCCATGAGTTTCTGATATAGATATGAGTCAACCATGGCCAATAATCCAGACCTCCCATCCGTGCCTGCCATGCCCAGCTGAGTTTCTGATGCCACTGTGGGTTCCAGTCAACTGTTTTGTCCTGCCCATATGGATTATGGATCCAACCTGGGGCTACTCTCATTGGGACTGAAACCCAGGAGTGGAGCTGCTGGATGTCTGTCCCATGTTTGTGGTCCTCCAAAGTTTTCCACAGGTAGCTTCAGGTCTGGAGATTCCAGAACTTCTTGCTTTCCTTAAAAACTGCACTTGACCTGAGTGGTTTGAAAGTCAAATCCAGAAGCAGCACATCCTTCTAGGAACGAGGCAGTCTCTTTCCCTCCCACTTTGGGGAGGTTTGATTTCCAAAGCCTGGAAAACTCACAGTTTGGTGCCCCCAGCCCCAGGGAAGTGTGGTGGGCACAGAGTGACCCCAGGGCTGGCTGCTTACGGTGGGTAGAGCAGGGCTCTGTGGGCAGAGCTGGCTGATTCACAGGAAGAAGGGATGATGCAGATGGAGCAGCATCTCCAAAGGCCCTGTGAAATTCTTTTCCTGCTTGTGGAGACTTAGCACAGAAACCCTCGGCAGGGTTGGAAGTCTGGTTAAGCTTCCCAGGCAGAGTGTTGAGGAAACTGGCTACGTAATACGGATATAGAAAGACAGAATCCAGAAGCACTGAGGTTGGAAAAGCCCTCCAAGCCCATCCAGTCCCTCCTGTGCCTAATACCCCACCTTGTCCCCCAGCCCAGAGCACTGAGTGTCACATCCAGTCCTTCCTTGGACACCTCCAGGGATGGGAACTCCACCACCTCCCTGGGCATCCCCTTCCAGTGCCTGACAGCCTTTTCCATGAAGAAATTCCTCCTAATGTCCAACCTCAACCTCTCCCATTTCAGCTTGAAGCTGTGTCCTCTTGTCCTGTCCCTCGTTCCCTGGGAGCAGAGCCCGACCCCCCTGGCTCCCCCCTTCTGTCAGGGAGTTGCAGAGCCAGAAGGTCCCCCCTGAGCCTCCTTTTGTCCAGGCTGAGCCCCCCCAGCTCCCTCAGCTGCTCCTGCTGCTTCAGCCCCTTCCCCAGCTCTGTTCCCTTCCCTGGACATGCTCCAGCCCTTCCATGTCCTTTTGAATTGAGGGGCCCAGAACTGGACACAGGACTGGAGGTGGGGCCTCACCAGTGCCCAGCACAGAGGAACAACCTCCCCTTGTCCTTCTGGCCACACTATTTTTGACACAGAAATATCTCTTGGCATGTGCTGGCATGATATCCAGATGGTCCCTGTGGTCCCTGTGTCTCAGCTGGGCACTTTTTGTGTTTTGTTTGCACATTCTAAACTAATGTCTGTTCCATCCATGGGGTTTCATCTCCCAGATTTGCATGGAATGCTGGAACAAACCCAGCAGCTCTCTGTCCACCCCTCCACATCACCAGCACAGCATCAAAGATCCTCCATCCTGTCTTGAAATCATTACTATTGGCAAAATAATTGCAACAACAAAACCGGTACTAAAAGCCCTGTTTGCTCTCCTTTCATCTTGGCTCAACCAAGATCCAGCCAAGCCTTCCTAATGTGGACTTTTAAAAGGGAAGAGGAAAAAGGGGAAAAAAAAAAATCTCACCTCTCTGTGTCTTTAGCAGGGCTTCACTGGCTATCCTCATGCTATAAAGCACAACAATCTTTGAGTTCAGGGGGGCTTTTTAAAGTTTGTTTCTGAAGCTGTGACTGTCAAAGTTGGTTATTGATTGAGTCTGGGGGATCTGAGGGCTGCATGAGGAAAACTGGCTGATTATTCAACCCCTTTCTCTCTTCTTCCCCTTTCTCTCCTTTGCACCAGGACTGGATTGATCGACCCTGTCTTCATTGTCTTCCCTTCTCCTTTCTCTCTCCCGGTTCCTACTGGGGATTCCTGATTAAACTATGGCAGGGCTCAATTGATCCTCCGCAGCTCACCCGCTCCTCGCGAGGAGGAGAAACTGCACCGCTGCATAATTCAGAAAGCAAACACAGAGAGGAGAGGGAGGGAGGAAAAATCAATAGGGCTACAACTGATCCTGCAGATAAATGAGGGGGAGGATCCCTGGCAGCAGCTCGGCTGAGTCCAGGGAAAGTTGAGCGGCTCGGGATGGGTTCGGGTGGGGATGGACCAGCTCAGAGCCGTTTTGGAGGGGGGCAGGGAGGGAAAGGGGCTCTTGCCTCACTCAGCAAACACCCACGGGGGTGGGAAACCCCTCTGCAACCCCTGTGTTGTGCCGTGTTGGCAGTAGCGTCTGCGCTCCTTGCGAGGGGGACAGGAATGTCCACTTCCTCCTCTCCCTCCATCCCTAAACTTCAGGGCTCCTCCTTTCCGGGCTGTTTCCACGCTGCACCCCATAACCACGGCAGTTTTCTTGCTCCAGTGCCAAAGCTTTGCCCTCTGTGAACTGAGGAGGTTGCAATGTGGTAAACAAAATGGAAATGGGGATTCTCTGCCTCTGCAGCCTCGAAGGGGAGTGAAATCCCCGTGGAGCCCCGGAGCCAGAGCTGAGCATTGCCCGGCTGAGCCGGCCCGGCAGTCCTGCTGCCAGTGCCACTTGTTGCACTGCTCAGGTGTCCTGACTCCACAGGAGGCAGCGGGTTTGTCCCAGGAAATCAGAATATAAACCCACCAGCAGAAGAGCCAAACATGGGGTAAAAGAACCCCATATAATACAATCGCAGAGTGATTCAGGAAGTGACCCTAAAGCTCATCTCATTCCATCCCCCTGCCATGGGCAGGGACACTTCCAACTAGCCCAGGTTGCTCCAAGCCCCGTACAACCTGGCCTTGAACACTTCCAGGGATGGGGCAGCCACAGCTTCTCTGGGCAACCTGTGCCAGGGCCTCCCCACCCTCACAGCCAGGAATTCCTTCCCAATATCCCATCTAACCCTCTGTCAGTTTGAAGCCATTCCTCCTTGTCCTGTCCCTCCATCCCTTCTCCCAAGTTCCTCTCCAGCTCTTCTGGAGCCCCTTTAGGCTCTCAGTTCTCCCTGGAGCCTTCTCTTCTCCAGGCTGAGCAATCCCAGCTCTCTCTGTCTGTCAACAGACAAGAGTTTCAGGTCTTGGCAAGGGGAAGATGAAGCAGGAGATGCACTCCTGGCCGTGGCCAGGGGGTACTGTCCTCCCAGCATCCCAGGTCACCTCCCCTGTTCCTGTCCCTGAGAGCACATTGCAATGTACTGCTCAAAGGATTAAGGGGGAGAATTGGAATGTGTGGGCTTGTAATCAAAGCCTGGGTGAGGATGGCAGGATAAAGGCAGAGATTGCAGCCAGAGCCCTGCCTGAACAACCGGGAATTTGGGCACATCCACTCCCTGAAGTTGAATTTGGTAGCTGAGCCATCCGTCCATACCCATAAGCAGCTCAGCAAATATAAACCTTACCATGAGCACAGAGATTTGATACATTAAAGGAGAAAAACTAGGGATGTGTGGGCTCCATGTGCAGCCCTGGGAGCATCTGGAAATGACGTAGGGAGAAAATCCCTGCTTGTCCCTCTGTGCTGTCACCGTCAGGCAGTGCCCAACCCTTTCCTGGTGTGTGATGCATCCCCAGAAAGCCCCGAGCTGGTGTCTCACAAGTGCGGGGAGCTCTGCTGAGCTGCACTGAGGTTTCCTGCAGCTGGGGCAGAGCAAAGGCTTTTAAACCAATATTGCTCCCTATTTTAAAATGATTTAAGAACCCGAAGCACAGCCCAGCCCTGGGTTTGCCAGCAGAGGGATCGTTCTCTTAAAAGCTTTTAAATGCATGTGATAGAAAGGGGAAATGCAGCTGGAAGATATTACTGGGGCTCCAGCTTCCAGGCTGCCCACACATCACTGTAACTCTTCCTCGGAGCTGAAAGACACTTTTATTCCGCTCTGGGATCTTCAGGAATCCCAGGAGCATCAGGCACCCAGTAGAGGGATTTCAAAAGAACGTGGGCAATAAGAAAGAATGGGAAAATTTGAGTGCTCCTTAGACATCCAGGTGCCTGAGTTAATTCCCTCAAATCCAGCTCTCCAGAATCCAGCTCTCCTGGGCAAATCCTGCTTTTCCCGTTTTCCTTGGGTGGTTGCTGAGTGAGATCCTCTGTCCTGCGTTTCCCAGAGGAAACACAAAGTCCTTTTCTTTGCAGGCCCATTTGTGCTGACACACTGCACCCACCCAGGACACCAGTGAGGGAGGGTCACTGGGTGCTGTGGGTGAGCCTGGAGCCAGCTGAGCCCTGGTAGGCCGGGGAAGGCACCGGCTGTGGGATGGACGTCTTGGCAGCCTGTGGGGTTCAGCTTCGGTTTCTCCTCACTCTCCCCTTTGCCCTCGGAGCACTCCTGGCTGTGAAGCACGGAATGAACACCCCCAAGGCTGCCCCTGTGCACAGACAGCTCTGGAGCAGTGGTTGGGTTGCAGGTCTCCTAGTGCAGCCTGCAATGCTGCCCTGGAACATATTCCCAGTTACTCTGCCTGTGTCAGGCACTTTGCACTGAAGAATGCCCGATTTTCTGCTCTGCTAAAACTTGCAGCAGGGATCTAGACCCCTTCCACTCTGTTTTCCCTTGTGTCCCTGGAAAACCTATGGACAGCCCAGCTGTTCTCCCACATCAGAGCCGTCTGCATCTCGGCTGTTGGCTTGAAGGCCATTTGCACTTCTCCAAGGATTAACAACACCGCAGTTGACCTTAGAAACTGTAGGATCAGTGGAAAGGGACAACCACAAGTCCTCAGCAAAGAGGAAGAATCTAATTCCTAGACAAAGCCCAACCATTTCCCAGTGTAGTCACCGGTGCAGCTCAGATGCTGGGAAAGGTGCCTTCGTTCACTATCAATTCCCATCCACCCTTAATGGACCCACATGGTGTGGGCAGAGCAGAAAGGAGCTGTAGACTTGAAGATAAGATCCAAATCCTGACAATTATTTGTGTTCCTGGTTTCCCCTTGGCCACCTGCCCACCACCAGCATTTGAGAGGACTCGGTGCCAGCTCTGGAGCATCAGTGGCTCCGAGGAATCCTGGTCGAGGCTTCTTTGAACCATTATGCTACTCTGTCCAGTAACCCCCACCTTTGGAAGGGACTAGATGGCCTTTAACCGTCCCATCAAGCCCAAAGCATCCCATGATCCTGTGATCCCCACAGGAGCGTGTCCTTTACATGGCAGCAAACCTTGTGGCTTTCCCTACATTAAATTTCTTGTCTGCTGCACACTCCTTCTGTCTTTGTGCCCTCCAGGGATGGCTTTTGTCTTCTGCTGATGTGCTACATGGAAACTTTTGTCATCCCCCGGATCGCCTGAGGCAGTGGAGGTGACCTTGTTGCTGAGCTTTCCTTTCCCTTTCACAGAGGAAGCTTCTCCCTCCTTTGAGCCGCTGTCACCGCGCCGGGAAGCTCTTTTTCCATCTTGTCAGAACAAGTCCTGCCCGGGCAGGGTTTGGTCATGAAAGACACCTGTGAGAGGGTGTTGGAGCTCATGTCTTTGGGGTTGTGCTCCACAGGGTCAGGAGTTGGACTCGATGATCCCTGTGGGTCCTTTCCAACTCAGGATATTCCGTGTTTCCGTGTGATCGGCATCCACCCACTGGCCTGCCCTGGGTCTGTCCCGAAGATGAAGGAAGTTAGCCATGATCTGCCATACCTGAGCCCAGCTCCAGGAGCAGCACACACCCCTCTCCCAAACTTCCCCCTCCCTCCATCTCACACACTCCTCGTTGGGTCCTTCCTGCCTGAAAAGCCCCTGAGGTTGGCTGTGGGGGCAAAAGCAGGTGGATACAGGTGAGTTGTTGCAGGGGGCAGAGAAGGGGTGAGAGGGCAGGAGAAAAGCGGGAGGATTTGTGTTCAGAATATGCCACAGGGTTCCCAAAACTAACAGAAGAAGAATGGCAGCTTAATTGCTCTGAACAGGAGACCACCATGTACCTCTGGCCATCTCCACCACCTGCCTGTACCTCTCCTCATTTTCCCAGGACCTATATGACAACAAGGTTGGGGCAGTGAAGTTGTTTCAAGGAAATCAAAGGTTTGAACAAAGGAGTTCACAGGTCCAACTGAGGTGTTGACCTTCATGGTTTTCCCTGCTCGTGTGTGGGTTGGTGGATGTGAGGAGACCAGCAGAGCACAGTCCCACCCTCTGGCTGCACCAAGGTCAATGCCTCGTGGTCAGTGATGACCAGCGGTCCCTACAGGTGGGTGGAGTGGCTCACCTGTGCCTTGGACATTCCAGGCAGTGTCCCGGCTTGTGCCTTATCTAAACAGCTCCCAGGATAACGCCACTCATTCCTGGAACTTGAGGGCAACTTCCTTGCTCCTTGGTTTTGCCTGGGTGTGGAGGCTGAAGAGGGGAGGCAGCTGTCACTGCTGGCATGAGGATGGGCAGCCAAACCCATACAGCATCCCAGGGAGGTGATGCCCCATTCCTGGAAGTGTTCAAGTCCAGATTGGATGGGGCTTGCAACAACCTGGTCTAGTGGAAGGTGTCCTGCCAGTGTCATGAGGGGTGGAATGAGGTGGTTCTTAAGGTCCCTCCCAACCCAAACCAGTCCATGATTCATGGATTCTATAATTTCAAAGGACAGCGAGTGCTGTTATTCTCCCTAGACCTGAACCAACTTGAAGAGTCACGTAATTGCATTGTGGGGAGACTGAAAGTTTTCCAGGGCTTCTTGAGTTTTCCAAATTGGATTTGTGGTCCACATTTGCTCACAGAGGGTGCAACGGGATGCACACAGGAGCCTCACGATTCTATTTCAAAATCCATCCCTGCTTTTGCCTCCCAGTGTAAGTGCAGAGCCCTGAGCTTTTCAGTCCAAATTCCTACAGGATTCCAGCCTGAGGCTAAAACCAGACTTCCCAGTCTGCAGCATGTGCTGGCCACTACATAATTCCAAGGAGAGAGGAAAGGGCAAAGGTCTCAAGGCATTAGGGTTTGTCCTCCGCCCATGCCAGGACATTAATGTGAAGGTTTGGAGTGTTTGAGCCCTCTGAGTTCCCAGTTCTCCTGCTGTGAGCCCCAAGTGCTGCTTGTTGCCTTCCACTGGGATGTGCTGGTCCTGCTGACACCGCCTCTGCAGCAACCCATGAGCCCTCCGGCACCCACAGGGGCCACACTGACCTGACCTTCACTGGCCACACCTCATCACAGGCTGATCCAGACCCCTCATCCCAACCTGGGCTCTGCTTTCTCTTCATTGTGGGGGAACTTTTCCATACTTCTCTCCCCTCGGAGCAGCATTCCATCGATAACTGGTGAAAGAAAACCCTGGATTTCCTGCAGAGCCCCTCAGTGTGATTTTCTCACTGGGATCTGTTCGCTAACAGTGATAGATGAGAGAAAACGAGAAGCAGGTCCAGCCCACAGATAATTCATATTTCTCTCCAAAATGTTGCACCTGGACATTTTTCCAGCACGTTTCATGGAGAGGAAAAATGTCGGAATCAGAAAGTCTGCAAAACAGCTGGAAGGGCTCTTCCTCCTCCAGCCGGAGTCCGGCAATCCCGATTTTTAGGTGCGGGACTTCTCAGCTATTCCTTTTGATCCGGCAGCCAGGAGAGGGAGCTCGGAATCCTGGTCCCGGGCTCCGCTCGCTGAACAGCTCTGAAGACAATGTTGATGATTCTTTTGTTCAACAAATAAAAGAAGTGGCCCACGAGGGAGCCGTTTTGGCAGCTGCTTTATGAGGGCTTCGGGGAATTGTGGAAAATCGATGTTTGCCAAAGGCAAAATGGACAGTAGTGGTGGAAGAAAACAAAAGTAACTCTCGGGCTTCTGACGGATTATTGCAGGCACAGGACCTGGTCTAAACCCGGGGTGTCTTCAGACCTCACAGCCAACAGTGGGAGCACTGAGACTGGGGATCTGTCAGGAAAGCACGAGGCTGAACTTGGGACATTGGATATTTGTCACCCGAACCCGGAGGAAAGTCATCTTGGTAAAAATTCCGGGTTCCCTTCCCAGAGCACTGGGGACTTGCAGATCTCATAGACCCCGTCAGGAGCAGTGGGACATCCAGGGATTTTTGTATTTCGGTGTTGAAGCAGGGCATGGCCACCCAGGTGTCACAGAGAGAACACTCAGAGAATCGGAATGGAAAGGGAGTCCCAAATGTATGGAATGTCTGTGGAAAGAGACACTTTAAAAATGGATAATTATTCAGTGCCAGCTGCCACTGAGGGCAGGAATTCAGTAGGATTTGAAGGGAGACATTTGTGGAGATAAAAGAGTCCCATACTCCTAACTCCAAACTTTCTGAGTTTAGTGATGTCAGCCTAATCTTTTCTGATCACCAGTGCCATGATTCCTGGGTTTATTGAAAGCCTTATTTCTTTATTCCCTTTGGATGTTTAATATCCTGGGAAGAGCAAACTGTGGGCCTGGCTTGGCTGACCTGTTGATGAATTAAAGATATCACCTCAAGGACTTTAGACATGCTCCTCAATCCTGGAATCACTGAGGTTGGAAAAGCCCTCTGAGATCATCAAGTCCAACCTGTGCCCTGTCCCCACCTTGTCACCCAGCCCAGAGCATTGAGGGTCACGTCCCTCATCTCCCTGGAAATGTTCTTCCTGAAGGCCCCATAAACACAGAATGGGCCAATTTCAATCCATGTAGTGCAGTTATGGCCCCCAAACCCCGAGCTGCCCTTCAGAATGCAATATTTTCCTATTGCTGCTGTAAATGATCACGTTTGTGTATCTGTGTGACACCTCTGCCAGAGGAGTTGCAGTTGTAGGCACGGGGAAGGAAATGCTCCATGCTCAGGAAACTGAGAGGAAAAGGACAATTCCCTGGGGGTGGACTCGTTCATGGGCCATCCCTCACCAGCCATTCCCAGAGCTGCTGTAACCAACCAGCACTGACTGATCCATGCCCCAGGGTGACTGTCAGAGGGTGCTGACGGTGGGTTCCAGACACAGAGAATGTCGCTTTTCTCTGGTTCCTTCCAAATCCTGCCTGGATAAGGACAGTGCCCAGAAGGAAACCAGGCTCAGAATGACAGAATGGAATCACAGAATCATTGAATTGTTTGGGTTGGAAGGGACCTTAAAGGCCATCCAGTCCCACCCCATGCCATGGGCGGGGGCACCTCCCACTAGCCCAGGTTGCTCCAAGCCCTGTCCAACCTGGCCTTGGACACTTCCAGGGATGGGGCAGCCACAGCTTCTCTGGGCAACCTGTGCCAGGGCCTCCCCACCCTGACAGGGGAGAATTTCTTCCTATCTTCCTCCTTTGATCCTGACAGATACATTTTCCTTTGGGCTAGAATGAAAAGAAGTTCTTTGGGGAGTGCCAGATGGGCTCCGGAGCCACCTGAACAACACCTGCCATGCAAATATCCCCCTGGATTATGTGCCTGCTGGCACTGAGCAGGCTGGGACCTGCACCCCAGCTGCAGATCCTGGAGGTCGAGTGCTGCCTAAGCCAGTTATCCATCCTAAGATCTGGATATTGCCAGTGGTGTCCCTGCCCAGGGCAGGGAGTTGGAACTAGGTAGTCTTTAAGGTCCCTTCCAATCCAAAGCAGTCTGGGATTCTATGACATTAAGGAGTGGAGATCTCAGTCATGGAGACAGCTCTTGAGAGAGCTCCTGTTTCAGCTGGTGACTGGAAGAGTCTGGGGCCTGGTTTGAAGTGAGGCCACACCTTTGTTCTCTGGAAATACTCTGCAGGGAGGGCATTTGCCCCATTAACCGCACAGCAGGCAAATCCCAGGCTGTCAGTGTCCTGCCCCACTGGCATTGCTCCACCAGTGTCTTCATTTCAAATGGCCCCTCAGCCAGTCCTGAGAGCATTTCCAGCTCCTCTTCAGCATGTTTCTCTGCCCACCCCGGTCCCACTGACTTGAGAAATGAGCACTCCCTTTGCGGGTCACCAGCACTGCTGCCCTGTCTCACAGAAACACACAACAGTTTGGGTTGGGGGGAACCTTAAAGACCATCAAATTCAACCATTCCTCCAGCCTTGCCAAGGCCACCACTGCCCCATGTCCCCAAGTGCCACATCCACAGGGCTCTTAAATCCCTCCAGGGATGGGGACTCCAACCCTGCCCTGGGCACATCTCCTGGCTGGAAGGAGGCCCTTCCTGCCCTCTTGTCCATTCAAACAGAAAACGTGTTTCATGTTCCCTGGCGCTGTTCACACGTTGACTTTGAAATTTATTTCCCACAAACATTTGTCCTAAAAATCCAATCGCTCCAACAGCTGAAGAAAGCAACATGAAAGGAACACGGGCATTTATAATTGAAAGGGAAGGTCCTGGGCTTTGCTGCATCTCCTACCAGAGGTGCCAATTAGAGGCTGCTGGATGCTGCATGGAGGCACCTCCACTCCTTCCCCAGCTCGTTCCAGACAGGAGAGCAGCAGGTATTTGCTGTGCGGGGTCAGAATTAGACCTTCAGCCTCAAAGCAGGAGTTCCACGACTCCAACTCCCCTGTCCCAAAGCCAAGCCAGGCCCCAGAACTTTTAGAAACTGAAAGGCTGAATGAAAGCATCAAATAACAAGACAGTTTACAGAGATATCAACCAGAGGAAAAAAAAAACCCAACAACAAACCTAAAACCCCAGAAAACCCAACTGCACCGATACCATCACTGGGCACAGGCAGCTCCAGATTTTGTAGCTTCCAGACAAAGTCAGCAGCAACCATCAGAATCCGTGTTTCAAGTCCAACCTTCTGCTTTTATCTATATTTTAAACCCCACACAAGGTATACAAGGCGAATGTTGCTGTTACAGTCAGAAAAGCCTAAATAATGGATGAAGAACAGAGGCTGCAAAGGGGGGCGGGAAGGGGGGTAAGGGAAAAAGAAAAAGAGAGAAAAAGAAAAAAGGAGGAAGAGAAAAGCTGGAGAAAAAAAAAAAAAAAAAAAAAAAGAAAGACAAGAGATAAAGAAAGTCAAGAGCCCCCCAAAATGAGAAGGAGCTGACACCTCTGACACTGTGGGGAGCTGAGGCTGGAAGTGGGAATGTGTTCCCTTTCACTGGTGTGGTAGGAACTGGCCAGGAGCTGTTGCTGGAGCAGTTGCCATTTGCGACTCACCAGCCAAAGTTAAAACTGAGCGGTTTCTGGGCTGCCTTTGCCCATGATCCAAGCTCACCTTCCAGAGGACATGCCTTTAGGAAGGAGCCAGGAGAGGCCTGAAGCTGGACATGGTAAGAGGAGAAGGAGTCCCTGGAGGACAGGGCTGTGTTGCACCCGGAGCTGCCAAAATCATCCCAGGATTGGGTCCTCTTGCACTGAGGTGGGGGCTGAGGGTGAGCTTTGTCCATCATAGAAGCAGATATGGGGAAATGTCCAGGTCCTCACTCTCTCCCAGGCGAAGGTAAAGGGAACCCTCATTTTGCAGTGGGCTGAGGAGCCTTTTTGCCTGGCTTTCCCCAATTATCCTTTTTTTTTTTTTTTTTTGAGGTCTGTGATTCAGTTGGATAAACCAGGACTTCAGATTCTGGACCAGAAGCATCTCTATGATAAAGGGAAAGGGAAGAGCTCATTCAACTGGCTTGGACAAAGCTGGCACATCCACCAGTCTCCTCCTGCACTGGCCACTCCTGGAACAACCTCCCTGACCATGGAGCTCCTGACACTGCAGCCTCAGCCCCCGGCTGGGCTCAGGCTCGTGGTGGAAACTGTGGCCAGAGTGCTGTGGACATGCTGAAGACACATCTCTGGGGGTGTGTCCCCACCTAGAGATGCAGTGAGGACAGAAGGGGGATAGCAGGGTGATTTCAGGGGGTGCTTTCACCCCCAACGTGCGTGCAACAGCAAATATCCTGATTTGAGACACCATGTAGTAAATAAACCCAGCAGCTCCCATCCACCAGAGCTCCCCATCCCAGATCCCTTCCCCTGGAATCCTCCTGCTGGAGAACAACTTTCATTGCCAGGAAGGTTTGGGAGCTGATGAATCAGGGTCATCAGGGGAAATTGCTGCCTCTTCTCTCTGGTGAGCAGGGACAGGACCCAGGAATGGCTGGAGCTGTGTCAGGGCAGGGTTAGTTGGATTTTAGGAAACGGTTCTTCCCCCAGAGGGTGGTTGGCACTGAACAGGCTCCCCAGGGCAGTGGGCACAGCCCCAAGGCTGCCAGAGCT
>JAWWLV010000158.1:19013147-19066987 GCA_035041135.1 Platyrinchus mystaceus
GAGGGTGGTTGGCACTGAACAGACTCCCCAGGGCAGTGGGCACAGCCCCAAGGCTGCCAGAGCTCCAGGAGGGTTTGAACACAGCTCTGAGGGACAGGGGGGGATTCTTGGGGTGTCCTGGGAAGCACCAGGAGCTGGACTGGATGATCCTGGTGGGTCCCTTCCAGCTCAGGATATTCCCTGACTCTTTGATTCTGTGCTATCTAAAAAGGATTTTAGCAAAGGGAGCCATAAGGGCAGAAGGTCTCTGTGTGGAAACCCTTGCTGGATGCTTTATTATTTCCATAAAAACTTCTCATGGAGGCTGTGCCTGTGCTTTTGCAGCAGGGCTGGGAGCAGCACAGTGTTAACATCCACTGCCATGATAACCTACAGCAGAATTCAGACCTCTGAAGAGGAGAATTTTAACTGAATTAAATATTTGGAGTGGCTTGTAGGAGGCCACATCCCTCCCTCTCTCCCAGCCCTCCCAGAGCTGGCTCCAGCCCACAGGAGCTGAGAGCCTTACAAAGCAGAATGAAGCCATCAAGGCTTGGCATTGAGGAGACAAACTGCATTTCCATTCCCTGCAAAGTGCCCAGTCACTCATTCCCAACTCCCTCCTGGTTCCTTTTAAGTGGATTCTTGTATCCTTTGTTTCTGGGCTCACTTTCCAGGTGCTGGTTGTTTCTAAGGAGCTGCCCTGCTGGAGTTAAAGGCTGTGCTGGGAGCAGAACACGACTCCTTGTCAGTCCCAGTCAGCCCAAATCCTCTCTCCTCCTCACACCCACCTTTGGAAAGATGCCCAGGAGCAGGATTTTATTAAATCCTCTATCCTGGTGATTGTGGCTCCCAACATCCAAGTGGCTGCTTGATCCAACCTTGTCCAGCAAAGAGAGTGACCTGTCCCCAGCCCCCAACCCTTTGTGTGTGACAGAGCTTAGAAAAAGGCAGGCAAGCAGCTTCCCTTCCATCCATGTCCTTGTCTCCTCTTCCCCGAGCCAGCCCACAGACCCTGGCACCCTCCCAGACCATCACCCACTCCCCTTTCATAAAATCATGGAATGGTTTGGGTTGGAAGGGACCTTACAACCCATTTAGTTTCAACCAGAATTAGGGGACACCTTCCACTAGTCAAAGTTCCTTCAAGACCTGTCCAACTTGGCCTTAGACACTTCCAGGGATGGGGCAGCCACAGCTTCTCTGGGCAACCTGTGCCAGGGCCTCCCACCCTCACAGGGAAGAATTACCTGCTAATATCTAATCTTAAATCTAGTCCTTCCTAATATCTACCCTCTGTCAGTTTAAAGCCTGAGATCTCCCCACTGGGATGACTCTGGCCGTGCTTCCCAGAAACTTCGGTGCTCAGGCAGTTGAGTGTCACATGGCACAATGAGAAAGTGGGGAAGGTGGGCATGAGGGTATTCCTGGGGGATGGGGACACCAGCAGACCATCACCTGGGTGAGTCCATCACACCACCCAGGCCATGACCTGATGTTCCCACCTGCACAGAGGGCTCCTCATCTCACAGTGTAAACCCAAACCTTTCCTAATCAAGGGATTTTCTTGGCAGTGGAAGGAGCAGGAAAACAGCAAGAGTGGCACAAAATGTAAGTGTGAAAGTTGGCCTGGAAGGACATTGATCCACCGGCCAAGGAAGAGAGATGTTCCCTCATTCCTGAGTAGCTCAGCAAGCCACATTGATCCCATACACTGGGAATAAATGGTGGGAGAATGGGAAGGAGCAACATGGAAGGGTAAGACTTCAAAATGCCTCTTCTGTCAGAGCTGTGTCAACCAGCTTCTCTAATGAGGCTTCAACCACAGTCCATCTGGAGCATCTAAAGATCCCTGTGTGTTGCTTCCCAGACTGGGGCCCTCCCAAAGGCTGATTCTGCTGAGGAGCCACCCCAGCAGACCCTCTCTGCCATTCCCATGCAGGCACAGAGCAGAGGCATTAAAATGTGGTGCTGAATGACACGAGTTTGTCTGATGGCTCAAAGGAAACTCAAGGCTTGGCAAACACCCGGCGTGGGGAGTCGGGTGGCCAAGCTGAGCAGGGCACGGTGTCTCCAGGAGGTGAGATTTAAATGGCAAAGGGCTTGTGAGTGGAAGGGACTTATTTAGGTTAAAATATCACTCAACAATGCCCAAAGCAATAAAAGCCTTTAATTTCCAGGTACCAGAAAGCTCTCTCCTCCCTCCCACTCTGTGTCAGATCTGTGGTACTGGAGAGCCCTAATTCCATGCCAGAGCCAACCTTCTCCCAAACTGAGTTACCGTGAAGAACCATCCTCATCTCTGTCACAGCCCATGGACATGCAAAGCCACCCACAAAGTATTTACACATTGCACAGAGACATTCCTGGGCACCACATTGTGTCAAGGACCCTCTGGGGGTGGTTCTTCTCATCAGCTGTGGGCTGTGGATGGAAGCTGAGGGATGCAGGGAATTTGGGGCAGGCCTCCTCTGAGCCTCACAGGGCTGCAGAAATACTGAGCATGCAGCAGGACCAGGGGGAAAAGCAAAATCCCACGAAGATGCTCAACAGGGAGGGGGATTGGGGAGCTGAAATGACATTTTGCAGCACAGGTTTTTGCCCACTTCAGGCTTTGGAGAGTTTAAAGACAAGTCTGGATGTGATGCTCTCTGCTGGAGCAGATGGACCACTGTGAGCACACACGGGGTTCACAGGAGTAATTCCACCACGGGGGTCGCTGCTGTTTTCATTTGCATCCCCACGGGCTCTCCAGGGAGCAGAGGGAGCCCTGTGTGCCGGGGCATCGATGGAAGATGCCTCACCCAGCCCCCCCCAGAGCACCTTGTGGCTTTGGCCCCTTTCCAGGCAGGAGCTGGAACATCAGGGTCTGACCCGTGGGCCAGCTCAGGGAGCAAAGCACCTTTGACAGGGAAACAGAGCTCCAGGCCCTGCAGGCAGCTCCTGAACTGTTTGCTGGGAAGCAGCTGAGAGCAAAACCCTAAAATCCAGGGCATCTGCCCCAGAATGAGGAAGAAAAGAGAGTCTGGGAGTGAATTGGCCCCTCAACAGATGGGCCTGATGATCTTAGAGGTCTTGTCCAACCGGAATGATTCTGTGATTCCGTGATCTGCACAGCTTGTTTCAGGCTCTCTGCAGACTCAGGGAGACCCTACAGAACCTGCTTTGAAGTAATAAAATCCCACAAGGGTTTGGATTGGGAGGGACCTTAAAGCTCATCTCATTCCACCCCCCTGCTATGGGCACGGGCACCTTCCACTAGGCCAAGTCTTCTTGGAAAACACTTGACTTAGAATTTTGCTGCTGGAAACACGGAGCTGAGCTGCTGAATTGATCTCTGGGCTCCCATGGTTCCAATAATCGGAGGCCGTGGCAGAGGCCACAGAGCCTGAGCTCTAATTGAACCTTTGCTCTCAGCGAGGCCCAAGGAGCAACACCCTACAGAGGGAGCTTTCAGGTTTCCTTAATTTAACCAAAATCTCCTGCAGCCCACTTAACAGCACATTATGAAGTTTTATCATAAATAATTAACACTGAACTACAATTGACATCATGAAGCATGTGGCTGGCTCAGGCAGTACCTTCCAGCAGCCAGTCGTTCACAAGGGGGATGCGCAGCCAGCATGGAAAAATCAGCCACTTCCCCGGCAAAAAAAGGGCTTTAATGCAGCTGCTGCTGGTGCAGGGCAGGCAGCTGCTCCACAGCACTCTTCCAGACAAGGAGCCAGCAAAATAGGATGTCTAAACAGGAGTGCAGGGTCGATTCGGGGTGGCAGGAAGGTCAGGAACCTTTGGCCAGGACTTGAGGGTTGGTACATCACAAGGAGAAGTTCATAATTGTGTCTGAGCCCTCTGGGTTGCTCAGTGTGTTGTTCTGAGTGGAAAACAGCTCTTGGTGGAAGGAAAACCTGCTTTCCTCATCACTCCAGTCACTAACAGCTCCTGCCAACTTCTGCACAAAGTCAAGGCTGGAGGTCCCACGCAGCCACTGGGATCCTGCTCCCTCCCTGCTCCCAGGGGCAAGGCAGCCGTGGGTGCTGCTGCTTGCACTCCTCAGTGACAAGCACAGGGATTCCCAGAGCCTTCAATCTCAGCTGTGTCAGTCCTGCCTGGAATGACTGCCTCGATTTCCAGGTACCTGAGAACACAATTGGACCCAGGGCTTCAAGTTTCCCGAGGGAAACCTTCCCCTTCAGAAAGCGGTCCCGTGAACAGGCTGACTGCTTTTCACTCCTCACTCAGAGCTGGGCTCCTCCACGAGCCCCGGGGAGCACAGCCCAGCATCTCCAGCAGCCTGCCCACCACCCCCTGCCCCCTTCCCCAGGCTGGTTCACACCCCTGGGGACCGTGTCCCTGTCTGCCCACCTGCCTTCACACCCGAGGAGACACAGCACAAGGGGGACAAGCAGAGGGGCTGCACTCCGTGATGAATTAGTCATGGCCAGAGAACTGACCCCGTGTCCTGCCTGGCTGTACTGCGCAGCTGTCGGCGGCTGGGAACAGTTGTGGAGCAGAAGATTCCCATGGTTTTGGCTAAAGAGTGAATCTAGAGCTGAGCCATCCCCCTCTCCCTCCAGCCCCCTCCCTAAACTGTGTCTTTTAATAAAGACATCCAGGCAGCAGGCTTGGGAGGCTCGCTTAGATCTGAACTAAAGAGCACAGCCAGGGTAAGAAAAAATCCATGCGAGAACCCGGAGGTAGTCAGCACTCCAAGAGCTGGGGAGAGAGACAGGGAGCTGAAACAGCCCGGGAGGGAAAAACCCGGGCAAAGACAATCGGAGCATCTCCGGGAAGAGCCATCAGAAGCCATTAGCCCATGGCTGTGCTGCTTTCCCAGCTCCCTGCGGAGGAGGTTTGGGGCTCTGATGGGAGAGGCTGGAGCCGGGGGCTCCCTCGGTGCCTCTCTGCCCTGGGTTTGGTCCCGGTTTGTCTGCCCTGCGCTCCTCCTGCAGGAGGTGGGAGAGCGGAGCAGAGGCACTTCCAACTCCCTCCATGAGCAGGTCTGTGCTGGAGGGTCCTTCTGAAGGAGGGAGTGGCCCTTCTAGCAGGAAGGAAAACCTCAGATGTGAGTGTCCCCCATGCCAGGAAGGCTTTGGGGGATGGAGCTGGGAGGGAAGCACAAGAGGAGCTGTGCTTAGTGTGGGACGTGCTGCCACCATTCTCCTTGGGATGGGCTGGTCAAGAGCCCTGGTGTTGGAGCAGCTGTGCTGCAGCAGATGTGAGAGGGGGTTTGAGCAACTGGGTTGGACCAGATGTGGAGACAGACTGCATGGACAGACAGTCCTGCTTGGGAAAGAGGGAGGAGACAACAGCAGGAGAAACGGAGAGAGAGGATGAGGAGGGAAGGAAGAAAGTCAACAGGCAGGTGTGAGAGGGAACAGACTCACTCCTGGTGTGACTCCGAGGGAGGAAAGGGGCCTCCCAAATGATATCAGCTGATCTGGGTGACTGCATGGAAACAATATTCCTTCCCTGAACTCCCACTACCACCAGTGGGACCCTGACCCAGCCCTATGTTCATGTTTTAGTGGCTAAAAAGAGGATGATGAATCTGTCATTCCTAATCTGAGGATCCTGCATGATGATCTCCTTGGGACCCCAGGGACAGGGAGCAAATATTGATGAACAGGGAAAGTTCTGCACTGGACCTTAATCTTGGAGCTGGGAATTAGTTCAAATAGACCACAGATCCACGTGTGGTGGATGCTCCCCCATCCTCCTGCAAGGACAGCAGGTATTTCATTTTCTCCTTGAGTTGGATGTTCTGGTTTATGGAAGGAGGCTGGGAAGTGCCTTCCTGGAGCTGGTGAGGGATGAGGCAGCATTTCTGCTCGTGAGCCTGAGACTGTTTCACCAAAACACTCCCTGCAGAACGGCCTCCCTGTGCTTCCCAGGTAGCCACTGAGTGCTGGAGAAGGATTTTATACAAACACACATTTTTTTCCTTGTGTGAACCCAAAACCTTCCTCGACTGCTATAAATAAAACATGGTTCTTAGTTGACATTTTCACATCACTCAGGGAGCTCCGATTTTCCTGTAGCTGCTGGAAACATTAGGGAGATGCTGCTGATGAAATACAGATTTTACCTCTGATCTCTCTATATCCAGGATCCCAAAGTTTCTGAAATCACCTGTGAGTTTCCCTATGGGGGAATCCCTCAATGATCTGAAGCCAAATCCCACAGCGCTTCCTTAAACTTATGGCTAAAAATGAGGGGCTGTTCCCACAAGGCTCCAGGAGGGCTGTTCCTGTGGGTTAAGGATGGAGAGATAAAGACCTTGGGAAAAGTACAGGATTAAATTTCTGGAAGTATTCCTTTAACACGAGTGAAAACAAACCAAAGAAAACAAACAAACAAACAAAAGAAATAAAACCCTTGTAGTTTTTTTTAGGATTTCTTATTCCTTACTGACACTGGGATGACACCAAGAGCAAGGAGCTCTACTTTTGCACAGTCAGGTGTTAAAGCTGCTGATGCTGCAGTCAGGTACCCCTGATCCAGGGCTTGGCACTAGTGAAGGGACACTGATAGGCTGGAAAAGGGAATAATTCTCTTGCCTGCTCCCCCAGCCAAGGATCATGGAATCATTTAGGTCAGAAAAGCCCTTCAAGACCATCGAGTCCAAACATTCCCCTAGCACTGCCAAAGCCACCTTTGACTCATGTCCCCAAGTGCCACATCCATGTGGCTTTTAAATCCCTCCACAGATGATGACTCCACCATCCCTGGGCAGCTGTGCCAGGGATGGACAACCCTTTCCATGAAAGAATTTTCCCTGATATCCAACATAAACCTCCCCTGGCACAACTTGAGGCCATTTTCCTGTGTCCTACCCTGAAGTCAGCAGTGGGATTTGCCCCATCTAACACCTTTTTTTACCCCATTTCCCAAACTCTTTCCAAAGCCTTCTCCCTGGGCTCCCCCTCACCCCAGCTTCCCTGCTCCCTGCTGAGGTGCTGATGAAGCTTCTAATTAAGGCTTTACTCCTTTTTTTCCCTGTAGTGGAACAGAGCCTGCTCTAAGAATCTTTAAAAATACATCTGCTCTGCACTGCACTAAAACACATGGAATAATAGAAGAAAGTCTGGAGCGGAAACACCCAGGACCTGCTTTCAAAGGGAGGGATATTTTAAAGAATATGGAGCATCTTCTCTCCACCCAACCCAAAGCTGTGACATGCCAGCAATATCTGAAGGATGGGTTCAGGAATCCCTTCTCTGGAGACTTATCCCTCTGGGATCAGCCTGTTACTGTTACTGGGATGGCTGGTGGTGGTGGCCACCCTGGTGATTCCCCACACCCTCTAAAGCTCTGGATGAGCCCCGTGGATGGAGAGATGGGACTCCCTGGTGCTCCTCAGACAGCCTGGATATGCCTTGCCTTGTTTCCAAGTGGGGAAATGAGTCCTTTGGTCCTGGGATTTAGTGGGACTTAAGAGTTGTGGTGGCACCCTTTGCTGTCATCCTGCTGCTCAGGAAGCACAGCTGGTCCCTGTGCCTGTGGAACACAGTGGGGTGAAAGGGATTTGCCATGCACCCTCCTAAATTATCCTAAAGCATAAAGGAGAGGCAGGGCTTCCTTAAGGACTTCTTCAAACACGTCTGCATTCACCCGAAGCCACCAGACTCTAGTTCAGCAGAGCATGGACAGCTTTAAACAAGGCTCTGCACATTTTGGTGGGTGGTGGCACAGTCACACTGGCCTGGATCATGTTTCTGTCTGTGCAAGGGGCTTAGATGCCCTATTTCTTGGAGGGTCTTGGCTTTTATAACAGGGAAAAAGTAAAATAAAAGAGCATGACAGGGAGGTGAACAGCTTGGGAGTGAGCACTGCATGGCAAAGAGATCCTGGCTAAGCAGCAGCTCCCAGGGCTCCCTGGGCAGAGCTCCAAGAACCTATGTCTGAGAGCTCCAGCAACCCAGAACTGGTGGACAACTTTGCTCGAGAAGCCTTTGCAGCACCAGGGGTGGGACTCAGCTGTCATGTCCTCATATATTGGTGTCCCCCTCTGAGCTGTTCATTCATCATCTTTATAGGCTTTAAGGTGATGAAAGTGCCTCCAGGTCCCAAGCCAGAGGTTGAGATCAGAGTTGAACTGCATTGTGGGCTCCTTGGTCCCTCTTCAGTGACCCTCACTGGAGCCCAGAGGTCTACTCTTCCCTGTGCACCCCTGCTTTGAAGGCCTGGAAAACATCTCCATCAAATCCCTGGGGTGATGTTTTTGAGTTTCCAGGGTGCACTATCTCCTGACCAGGGTGTTGGGAAAGGGAGAAGGCCTGACCCACCCCATGGACTCCACCAGCTTGGAGGTAAATGAGGAACCAAGTCCTCTGAGGTGGTTGGTCCCTCTGAAGGTGCTCGGGGCCAGCTCAGTGGAGGGTGAGCAGGTACCTGTAAAGGTGGACCTGCTGCCAGAGTGAGAGGGTTGATGAACCTCAAACCTCACTCGTGCATCGAACCTAAAATGAAAACCAGTGGTGAGAGCTGAGTGTCCATTCCCATCAATATTCCCTGTGTTTGGTGCTATTTTGGGTCCAGGGTCATGGCTCAGGGATATTCCAGGAGCAGGGAGCGCCCGTCACACCTCTGTGTGTGTCCCTTTTCCTTCCCTCCCCTGGTCTTCTCATCCTGTGCCATCCCCCACCTCACCCTGTGCCAGGTGCACTGCAGAGAGCCTGGATTTGGAGGGATTTGGGGTCCTTTGGGGTGCCCAGCCTGGGCCCCAGTGTGGGAGAAGAGACCCTCAGGAGACCAGAGAACAGAACCTGAGACACCAGACCACGGCTGGGACCTGCCCCTGGGCTGTCCTGGCTCCCAGACCTACACAAGGAAGGACCAGCAGCTCTCCCTGATCTGTGCCCGGGAGGAGGATATTTGGGAGCAGGGGGAGAGGAAGCAAAAGGGGCCCTTCTCCACCCCAGACTGATCCTTGTGCATCCCAGAGGCTCATACCAGCCTGGGCACAGCAGGTGCTGCTGGAGCAGGAGCAGAAGCAGGAGCGGGAGCAGGAGCTGGGACAGGAAGAAGGGCAGGGACAGGAGCTGCAGCAGGGTCAGATGCTGGAGCAGGAAAAGCAGTAGGAGCCGGAGCAGCTGGAGGAGAAGAAAGAGGAGTAGGAGTAGGAGTACGAGTAGGAACAAGAGAAGAAACAGCAGAAACAAGAGCAGCAGCAGAAACGGGAGCAGCGTCAGGAGCAGCGTCAGGAGCAGGGACAACAGCAGGAGCAGAGGCAGCAGGATCGAGTCTCCTGCCCGTTGCCCCGGGAGCAATGAGTTCTCCAGGCCTCAGAACTGCTCCCCGTGTCTGTGTCCGCCCTTCCCGGCCGCCAGCCCCTCTGCCTCTCGCCCAGGGCTGCCCCATCCTTTGCCGCAGCACCCGGTGGGACCCTGCCCTTACCTGGCAGCCCCGGGGGGGCGGCCGGTGGGGGTCCCCGCGCGGCCCCGCTCCCGCTCCCCAGCCCAGCGCTTTGCTTTTGTGCCTGGGAAATACCCGACTCGGCGTTTTATGAGCGCGGGTGATAAATATTGCATCGCCCGCCAACTTCTCGGAGCGGGGGCAGAGCGGCACCGGCACCGGGCACCGGGCACCGACCGGGGAGGGGGCGAGAGGGGCCGCCGAGGGGCGGGAGCAGCCGGGAGCGAGGGGGAGCCGGGGCACGGGGGGGCGGCCGGGGCCCCGCTAATGCTGCGCGGAGCCGGTTCGGGGGCCCCCCCGGGCAGCACTCAGCATCCCGCCTCATTAAAGTTTCATCGGCAGCGCTCGGCCAAGGTCTATTTATGAAAATGCGCTTTTCGCTGCACGGAAAAAACAGGGACGGGAGCGAAAGAACAAAGGGATGGGGTTTGGGAAGCGCCCGGGAATAAATAAGGATGTGCGGGACGGGATGCGGAGTCAGGCTGTGGGACGGGGGGTGGGGGGTTTTCCTTCCCACAGGGCAGGCAGGGCTCTGTTGGCCACCGCTGGGCCGGCCCCGCTCGCCCAGGTGAAGCAGCTCCCCCGACAGCTATTTCAAGCGCTGCACAATTTCTCCTCTTTTCATTTTTTTTTTAGGGTTTTGTTGATTTGTTTGGTTTGGTTTGATTTTGTTTGGGTTTTGCTTTGTTGTATTTTATTTCGTTTCATTTCATTGCATTGGTTTATTTTACTTTATTTTACTTTATTTTATTTTGTTTCACTTTATTTTTTTTTACTTCATTTTATTGTACGTCATTTTATTGTATTTTTATTTCTCTTTATTTTATTTTGACTTTATTTTCTCTGATTTTATTTGGGTTTTCCCCCCTTAAAGCCGCAGGGTCCCGGCTCTCGGGGCTCAACATCGCGACGTGCGTTGGGGTATTTTCTTTTTCCCCCGAATTAAGTTCCGACACAAAACAAGACAAAACGAAACAACGACCACAAAAAATTCCACAAACAAAAACAACCAGACGAAAAAATCAAACAAAAAAACCCCCAAGAAAATCAAAAACAAGCAGAAGAAAAAAAAAACAAACAACAAACAAACAAACAAAAATTGCCTCTTTTTACCTCTTTTTTTCCTCTTGTCCCCGCGACAGAGTGGCCCCCCAGGTTCTGATCCCACAGGACAGAGGGGACCTCCAGCTCTGCCCCCCCGGGCCCCCGCTGTTCTGCGCCCCCCGCCCACCTGCCCAGCGACTGAAACGCGTGTCGGGGAGGTGTCGGTGGTTCGGCTGCGGAGCCGGGAGGGGGGAATGTCCCTTTCTGAGCAGTTGAAGCCTCAGGCGGGCAGGCGGGGGGTGACAGGGTGTACCTGGGGGTGTTCCCATCCCGGACAGCGCGGGGTGGCGGGGGAGGGTCTCAGCCTGTCCCCGTCGCCGTTTGCGGGATCGCCCAGGCCGCGGAAACGACCCCCGCCCGCGGGAGCATCCTCAGGGCTGCGGGGCGAGACCACCCGCGACCCACACACGGGGCGTCACCACACACCGGGGCTGGGCTGGCGCCGCGAGGGTAAGGGGCAAAAACCCCCCGCGAAGGGTCGGCGGGGAGCTGGGACCCCCGGATCCCTTCGGGGCGACCCCCCGCTCCGTCCCGCGTGGGCACGGACCGCTCTGCCCGCCCGCCGCCGCCTTTCCTCGCGTTTCGTTTCTTTCCTCACGGAGTGAGCTCCCATCCCGACTGGCTGATGGGCTGGAGGAGCTGCCCCGGGGCTGCCGGGGAAGGGGGTCCACGGGAAAAGGGCTCCCCGGAGCTGCAGTAACTCCAGGAGGCAGGAGGGTGAGGTAAAACGTGCATGATTTATTTGAAATGCTGCAGCGTACACAGACACCAAAATTTCATTCAGCACACACACAGCAGAACGAAATCTCCTTTAATAATAATAATAATAAAAAAAAATAAAAGAAAATAAAAGGAGGCGATTTTCTCTATTAAATATGCAAAGAAAAGGGGAGGGGGGAAAAAGAGTTTTCTTGCCTTAGAAAGTGCAGAGTTCCCTATGCAGAGGCAGCCGCCCCGAGGCCGGACCGGGGTCCATCCCCGCTGCCTCGGGCCGCTCCCGCCGCTCCGCTGAGCCCCAAGGACGTGATTGTCGAAGCGTAGGATTTTATACAGTGAAACCATACGGAAATCGAACGGTTTGAGTGAAACCAACGCAAAATAAATCTCCATTTCCCCGAACAAACCGCGACTCCAGGGACGGGCCATTTTTTTTTTCTTTCTTTTTTTTTTTTTCCTTTTTCTTTTTTTTTCCCCCCTAAAATGCTTTTCTCCTTTTTTTTTTCTTTTTTTTTTTTTAATCCTTTTTTAGTTGGTTTTTTTTTTCAATTTAGCCGATGAGGTAGAAACAGAAACGGTACTGCAAGAACGCGATGGGTTTGCAGGGGAGGGAGGATCGGGGAGCGAACAAAACCATGCAGGTGCGTGTGTGTGCGTGTGGGTGTGCGGGGACCCTGGCAGCGGGGGGCACGGGCGGCACCCCGGATTTATGGGCGGCTTCCAGCTCGTTTCCCTTCTTTTTTCTTTTCTTTCTTTCTTTTTTTAAGATTATTTTTTAAAAGAAGAGGAGCGGACACAGAGGAGTGAGCCGTGCCACGGCCCCCGAGCCGGGACGGGGTGAGGGGCTGCGGCAAAGACCTGCCGGGCTCTCGCTGCTGCTGCCCCGACTCTAGGCACCCCCAAACTTCCCCCTTGGCCTTTTCATTTTGTCTTTTCCTTTTTCTCCATCTTTTTGTGTTGGGGATTTTTGTTTTTTGGGTTTTTTTCCAGTTTTATCTACAAAAGCAGTCTATATCAGTCAGGACAGCGGGGCCACTTTGCCCACGGGCACCAAACTGTTCACTTTGCTTCGGGCGGATTTCCCTTTTCTTTAAGTTTATTTTTTCTTTTTGTTTAGTTGGGTTTTTTCCCCCCATTATTTTAACCTAAAATAAGAAAAAAAAAAAAAAGAAAAAAGCGCCACCAACCCCAAACCCTGCCCGTTTCGGAGGGGCTGAGGGCCAGGATGGCTGCGGGGTGGTCGAGGGGGCAGCACCCCCCTCACCGCTGCCCTCCCAGCCCCTTTTTCAGTAGGTGGCAGAAAATTTCATCCTTTTCTGCTTCTGTCTCTGATTACAAAACCAGACCCGCACCACGTTCTTCTTCAAGTCTAACTTCTCGGCGATGGCAGCGATTTTCTCCGAGGAGGGTCGCGGTTGCACGGCAAAATAGGCCTCCAGCGACCGCTTCTCGGGGGCGGCGATCGAGGTGCGCTTGCGTTTCTTGTCCCCGCCCGTGTAGATCTCGGGTTTGGTCATTTTTTCCCTCTGAGCCCTCTCCGCCTCCTCCAGCCACGCTTCCAGGATGGGCTTGAGGGCCACCATGTTGTTGTGGGACAAGGTGAGGGACTCGAACCTGCAGATTGTGCTTTGGCTAAGGCAGCCCACCCCCGGGATCTTCAGGTTGGCCAACGCGGAGCCCACGTCCGCCTGGGTCACCCCCAGCTTGATCCTCCGCTGCTTGAAGCGCTCGGCGAAGGACTCCAACTCCCGGGGGTCCGTCTCCGTCTCGGGGCCGGAGATGACGGCGTGGGAAGCCAGGCCGTGGGGGTGGGACATGTTCATAGGCTGGGAGTGGTGGGCCATGTGGTTGATGGCCGACATGTGGGAGTGAGGGTGCGAAGGTGTGGAGCCCACGTCGGGGCCCGGCACCCCCCCGAGCGGGAGGGCAGAGTTGAGGTGGTCCAGCAGCTCCCCGTCCAGGCCCTGGGAGGGCTGGTGGTGGTGGTGGTGGGGGTGGTGTGTGGTCAGCACGGACGGGTGGTGCAGGTGAACGGAGGACGAGGTAGGAGTGCAGGACACGCTGCTCATGGTGTGGTAGGTGGCATCCGGCTTGAAGGGGTGGGTTTTCTGCGATACGATATCCACAGCGGCCAGAGCCTCGGCTCCCCGCAGCAGGGTCTCGTCAAATCCCGCAAATATGTTACCCTGGATCTGGAGGGGGGGTAGGGGGGATAAAAGTGGAAGCGAAAACAAGCCGAAAGAACGGGAGAGGATTAAAGGAAAGCAGCGGGACGGAGACCCCGCTCTGCCCTGCCAGCAGTGCCGGGGACAGGTAACACGAACCGAGGTCTACCCCCACCCCCCAAGCAAAACGAACGGGGTGCCAGACCCCGAGCACTCTCCCTCCCAGTTGGGCACCCACTCTCCCCTCCGCGGCGAGCTCCCCAAAACAGGAGGCGGCCGCAGAGAGGACGGAGCCGTCGGGGATCCCGCAGTCCCTCTCTGCTCCAGCGCTCGGCATAGCGGAGCGGGGCAGGACGGCTGAGCCTCCCCCGACCGGCACCGACGCCCCGCGCCCCATGGCCGTCCCAGACCCTCTCCCCGGGAGAGCAACCCCCCGCACGCCAGACCCACGGCCACGGAGAAGGCAGGAAGGGAGGGAGGGACCCCCCAAAACCCAAACGAAAACCAAACCCAGAGGGAAACTGCAGTAAGTTGGCCAGAGTCGGCGGGTGCGGAACCTCCCGAAAACCCACCCTGAGGGGGCTTACCTGGGGGGCGGGCAGGCAGGCTCTGCGGATGGCTTCGGAGCTGGTGTGCAGGTGGGGGTACTTGGGTTCGTGCAGGATGGGGTGCATGCTGAACGCCTGCTTGCTGTTCATGGACATCATGGTGGGAGCAGAGCGGGGCCGGGTAGGGCAGGGCAGGGAAGGGTAGGGCGCTCCGGGCACCCGACTCGGGGGCGCGGTATTGTCTGGCTCCGCCGCCCGGCATCAATGGCATTATAGCCCGGCCCCCCGCCCCCCGCCCACCGGGAGTGGCTGGGGAGGTCCCTCCCACCGCCCGCCCCCGGGCAGTGAGCTCACCCCCCCCGTCAGTGGTACCCCCCCCAAATCAGGGCTCACCCCCCCCCGCCGCCCTTGTACACCTCCCCACTTCCCCCGCTTGAACCCCTCCAAACCAGAGCTCAGACCCCCGCCGGTGGTACCTCCCCAAAACCAGAGCTCCCCTCACCCGTCGGTGAACCTTCCTCTAAGTGGGGCTCACCTCCCCCGCCGGTTTTGCCCCCAAAAACCGGGGCTCAGCCCCCCATCCCTGCCCCTCCCCGGTTCTGCCCATCCCCAGGGTTTCGCCCCGGTGTTTCGCTGTCCCTGTCACCCCTCGCCGCGGGGATAGGGTTGAGGGCGATCACCACCCGTCTAGCCCTGCCCGCCCCCTGCCCACCCTCTGCCCGCCCTGCCCGCTGGTTCCTCCGGGGGGGATTTGGGGAGCGGAGCAGCCCCGAGCCCGCGGCTGCAGAGGAACCTTCCTCCACCTCCTCTCCCTCTGAAGGGAAGAACCTTGGATTAAAAAACACAAAAACAACTAAATAAAGAAAAGTTTCACCAACTATTTTTTTTCCCTGTTTCAATGAATCTCCCCGGCTCCTTCCCCAGATCCTCCTGCGTGGTGTCCCACGGGCTCCACGTCTGTCTGTGCAGCCTTTCCATCCTCCCCTCTCCAGCTCGTTGCTGCCTCTGCACTCACCCATCCCTACGAATTTCCCCGCAGCCCGCGGTGTTTCCTGTCACCGCAGAGGTGTGCGAAGGAGAAGTTTGGTGGATGGCTGGATCCAGGGGGCTCTGCAGCACCACCTGGGCTGCTCCGGCTGCTTCCAAAAGGCACGGGAGGAGTGTGACAACGGCAGAGGGGCTGGTGGCGGTGGAATTCCTGTGCCTGAGGATGATGGAGGGCAGGAGGGTGCTGGGTCCTGCTCAGAGCAAACGTCTTCTCGAGGACACAGGGTGTGCTTATCTAGCCCCAAAAATCCAGCCCCAACAAGGACAATGCTACATGGTGCAGGTGTTTTAGGATCTGTTTTGCATCTTCTGAGATGTGCCTTCTCATGGGGATTCTGCCAGACATCTTGGGACAGACAGGGTCAGTGAGTGTCACAGGGAAAAAAAATCCTGACCTGGTACCCTGACCTGCTCCCCACCTTACCTGAGAGGCTGAAATGTCCCCCAAAAGACCACAGAATGCTCTGTATCGGGAAGGACACTAAAGGTCATCTAGTTCCATGGGCAGGGACAGAAGGGAACCACTGAAGATGGTTCCTTGGTGCTGGACCTGCCTGGGGAAAGGTCAGATCCAGTGACAGGAGACTGGATAGCTGGTGCTGCCCCAGACTCAGGCACAGCCACCAAATCTGCAGCAAGAAGGTTCCTAAATCAGCCCCATGTAGGACATGGCTGCTGCAGAGGGATGGGGGAGAATCTGCAGGGCTGAATCCCAGCTCTGGAATGGTCTTCCTGGAGGAAGAACTGCATCAGCACCACTGTGCTGCCAGGAAAGTCCTGCCCCTGGTGGCCTGAGACACGTGTCAGTGGCCACACCACGGTCCAGGCAGACCTTCCTGGGCACTAAAGCATCCTACATGTGCCAGTGGCCACCAGGCCCTGCCAGGATGCTCTGAATCTCCAGAGGGGAGCACAGGCAGGAGCTCTGAAGCCTCTTCCCCTCTGTCCTGTGCCAGCAGAACTCTGAGTCACCATCTCTGCTCTGCTGCTTGTGGAGAGATTGCAGGATGAGGTGATGGGCAGAGCAGCTGCCAGAGCTTCACTGGAGGCTTCTGTGCCACAGAGACTCCAGCAGAATTCCTGAGAAGGGGAATTGTCCTTTCTGGGAGCCCTGTGGTGGGTTCTCTCCCCTCCACCTGACACCCCCTGGTTTGTTAACTCTCGTGACTCCAGAAGCTTTTGTCAGGGTAGTTCACAATTCCTTTTGCTGGGCTCTTCTTGGAGGCCCCTCCACTCTCATTTTCCTCATTTTCTGTGTTTCAGCAGCTCAGAGGTTGGACAGAGCAGTGCAGTTCCTGGCCCTGGATTTAACTCTCCCTTGAGTAAGCAAACCTGTGCCAAGCTGCATTTTGCTGCAAGGAACCGACTCCGGTGTCTGCCCCAGGACATGCTCCAGAGGTTGGGAACTCCGGGATGAGACCTGGGCATGCTTCCCTTCTGTCCATCATTCAGCAAGTCATCTGGAGCAGGAGCAAATCAGATGAGAGTCTGCTCCTTGAGGGCTCAGCAGCTGGTTTTCTAGAGATCCAGGAAGCTCAGGGCCTGACCAAACTCAGCCCCTGAGGACAGCACGAGGCTGACAAGCTCACCATGTGCACAGAGTCATTTCTCATCTCATTTTCCACATTTTCAACCACTGAAAAGGTGGTTGGAGCAGGCTGTGCCAGGTCAGTCCAAAGGCTCAACCAGCCTTGGGTCTTGGGTGTTCATCCAGGAAAATCAGATGAGATGAAGTAAATGACATTCCCTCCCTCCCATTCCCCTGTATCAGCAGACTTTTCCAAGAAGCCAAGCCTCCACCTTTGGGCTCTTTCCTCTTCACACCCCTGGGCATCCTGCCCTGGGCTTGTTTTGTCCTAGCAATGAACTTTTTTGACTCTCAGGGAGGATTCCCAAAGGCACCTCTGGACACTCTGGCACTGACACTGAAATACAGGGACACAGTGGGGCACCCCGGGGCCAATAGGAACCCCCTGCCAGCCCCATTCCACAGATGAATCCATCCTCCTGCTGCCTCCTGCATGGATTTGTGGGCTGGTCCCAGCAGGGAAGAGGGCAGTGCCCTCCATATCAAATGTCTGGATTGAGTCAGGAGTTATCAGGTTCCTCCTGGGGAGGGAAAAACAGGGAAATCCATCTTGTCTTTCAGCCAGGATGTGAAAAAATAGGGAAGCATCAAACAATGATTATCACAGACACCTAAAGTACTTCCACAGTTGTTGCTTTAGCCCCGTGCAGCTCTGAGTCTTGGCAGTGGACTTTTCAAGGAGCAGGTTGAACTTCAAAGGGTTTGCCAGTGCTCTGCTCTGGCTTTCTCAAGTAAGATGGAACAGCTCTGCAACCCTCCCTGTAGTCTTTTCATGTCTATTCCAGCTTTCCTCCCTAATTGCTCCACAAATGGATTAGTCCAGACCCACCTCTCCCACACATCCGTATCAGAAACCCCAGTGAAGCAGGAAGTGAAGCAGGAAGTGCTTCACTAGAACCAGGATTAAAGAGAGGAAAATGTGGATCTCACCTATAAATACACTGGATAAAAAACCCTCATCACTTGAATCTTTGGAAAACAAATTCCTTCCAGGAGGAGTCCGGCTTCCAGGGTAAGAACTGCCACCCCAGCCTGGTTGGTGGCTTTGGGGACCCTTTCTGAGACAAATCCCTGGGCAGAAATGCAGAGCCAGAAAGCTTTTCATGCTGTTGCTGCTCCCTGTTATGGTCAGACGCTGCAGTTGCATGCTGTGGCACGACAGTGGTGCCAGGGATACTGTGGGCATCGTGACATCCACAGGCAGTGCATAGATACTCTGGCTTGTCATTCCCACTGGGAAAATAACCTTGGAGACGCTCTCCAGCAAGGACTGTGCTCAAGAAGCTCCATCTCTTTGTTGCTTTTTGAGGATGACCCATAATGTCTTGGTCTGGCTTCCTGCCTCTAACCAATAAAACCCTGCCATGCTCCTCCTGATCCCAGTGTTTTCAATCCAAGGGGAGCTGGATGCAGACTTTGCAGAGGGCCATCCTGCCTGCCATGTGGTTTGGTGCCTCAGGCAGTTGCCTCCAGACTCCAGCTGTTTTTATTACCTAAGTGGGTTTGATTGCTCCTTCATTTGTGCCTGAATGAGAGCCCTTGGCACCCTCGTGGGCTTTAATGGGGTCTGTGTGTTCTCGCTACCAATTAAACCCACTGGCAGCGATTAACGGCTTCCAGCGCAGCACTAACGTGGAGCAGAGGGGACACGGCTTTCCAGGGCTCCAGGAGAGGATCCTGCAAAAGGGACACGACTTTCTGCATCCCCAGCAGACAGCTGGGCTGGCTGGAAATGGCTCTGCCCCCAGGTGACCACTGCCACTTTCTTCTCCTCGGGGGAGATTCGGCTCAGCCATCCCAGGCTCGCTCTGTGCTGCCACAGGCACGTTTTCCAGCAGTGGGTGATGATGCTGTGGGTGGCCCAAGGTGGGGTGTCACCCCAAAGTGGGGGTAGAGACATTAGGGACAGCTCTCCCCCTGGACTGGCTATCAGGGCTGCTCCTGGAAAACACTGGGGGGTGATGTAGAGATCAGGACATCAGTGTGTGAAGAGTCTCATCCCACCAGGTCAGTGGGATCTTCCCAGACCCTGAGCATGTGGAAGTAGCCAAAAAAAGGTGAGTTTCTAGTGCACTGGACATTCTCATCCCCAAACAGCCAATAGTTCTAACTTCCAGCAGCCATCCCAGTGCCTGCCAGCAGCTCTCCCAGCCCCAGCAGTATCCTGGCTGTCCCGGGGCCACGGCTCCACTGAGCACATCAGATCTGACATGACCTACAGCCATCTGTGGAAACCCCAGGGAGGATCCATCCATCAAAATTAAGATGTTTGGGGATTAAATGCTTCGATCTCATCAGAACTGGTGTTCTCTGATGAGAATTGGTTTTGTCAGAAAATGTGTGAGTGGCTCTGTCTGCCAGAGGTCCTCGCGTTGGGGCCGGGCGATGGTTGGAGTCTCCTCATGGAGGGGAGGAAAGGAAAGCTGAGGCTCAAGAGCTTTTTTACCAAATGAAAAACTCTGTCTCACTTCCCATGGCATTGGGAAGAACGTTTCTCCTGCACAGGGCACTTGTGCTGATTTGAACTTGGTGTGAGGTCAAGAGCAGGATCACAACAGGCTGAAGTGACACCTCTGTGGCAAATGGTGACATTAAGGAAGACCCAACAGAGGCCACATTCTGTGCTGGAATTATAACTGGACATCGAGATGGTCAAATCACAGAGTCATTTAGGTTGGAAAAGACCTCTGAGATCATCAAGTTCAAATGTTCCCCAGCACTGCCAAGGCCACCATGTCCCCAAGTGCCACATTCACCCGGCTTTTAAACCCCTCCAGGGATGGTGCCAAGTTGTGGTTCAAAATATCATTCTTTCAAAATGGCTGTTCCTGGAGGAAAACACAGAAACAGCTCCCAAGGATGAGATCTCTTCCCCAGTCTGAAGAGCACAGAATGTTTAATGCTCAGGTCCAGCCCTTGAGGTGTGAGGGGAAGATGATCCGCGCCGGCCAACGCTGCAATCCAGCTTGTAAAAATCCTTATTAAAACCCCACTGAGCCTAATCGGGAAAGATGGCTTTTAATTAAAAAGTGCAGCCCTTCAGCCAACTTTTATAGGAGATTGCTACGACCCCAGGAGATGCCAACCAGCAATAGACTCAACTCCTTCCGGAGGGAGGGATTTTTGCCGTCCTTTGTTAGCTGGAACATCTCTGACTGTTTTAAATGGGCAACTTCACAAGTTTCCTGAGTGTGGTTTCTTCCATTAGGAAATGGGAATCTTTTAACAGCTCACCCAGGCAGCAAAATTCCTCCACTCCATCTCCTGCATTAGGAGCCCGGAGTCCTCACGGCTCCGCTGCGCAGAGCGGGAGAGAGAGCGGGAGAAAAGAAAATCCAGATGGGGCAAAGTGTAGCTCGACTTTTTAATACTAAATTATTTACAGTAAGTAAAATCGTGTGTGTCAATTGTGAAAAGAGTCCAATTTGTTTGATTTACATTGCAGGGGGGTGCCCTGGGGTAGGGGGTGTTTAACTATCTCCTCTAATGTAATTGCCTATGGCAGCCCGTTAAATATTTGATGGGCTGCCTGAGCAGAGTAAGGAGCTTCAGCTGATTCGCTCCCGCAGCCCTTGCAGTGTATCAAGTGAATTTGCAGCCAGGGACTACCTGAGCCCTTTCCATTGTGTAACTGGGGCTGAGCAGCAGCTACACAGAGCCTTAGCCCACTTTTAGGGTGCTCCTGTGTTCCGTGGGGACATGTGTTTTCCGCTGGAAAATGGGTTCTTTCGTGCGCTGGCAGTTTTGTTTTATATAAGAAGCCCAAATTCCTCTTTCTGTGCTTCAAAGGGAGTGTTTTCCTCACCCTTTCAGCAGGAAAAGCAGGTTCTGCTCTTGTCAAGGCTTGGAGGTGCTGGATCCCTGCCCCAGCTCATGGTGGTGGTGCAAAGGTGCCTCTTATTCAGAGGGAGATAAACCTTGGCTGAGGATGGGGAGTGGGACAGGGATGCACAAGATGTGGGAGGGACAGCAGAAGGGCATCCGCACCAGTGCTGGCCTGCAAAATATCCAAAGATCCCAGCTCATGGAGCTCTTACAGCTTTTCCATTATTAGTGTTTCAAGCTGTGCCAGGGGAGGGTCAGGTTGGACATCAGGAGGAATTTCCTCATGGAAAGGGCTGTCAGACATTGGCAGGGGCTGCCTAGGGAGGTGGTGGAGTCCCCACCCCTGGAGGTGTCCAGGGAAGGACTGGACGTGTCACTCAGTGCTCTGTGCTGGGGGACAAGGTGGGGATCGGGCACAAGGGGGACTGGATGATCCTGGAGGGCTTATCCAACCTCGGTGATCCTGGGATTCCATGTGCAAGGTGGGAATACTCAGTGCCCTGGGTATGGCTGAAGGGTGTGGGGAGAGGCACAGGAGCTCTTACCCTCCCCCAGATAGGTCTCCTTGACCGAACTCCACGGGATGGACATGCAAGGTCCTCCCCAGCACGGCTTTATCCAGCATGGAAACTGGTCAGGGGAGTGGTGGTTGACTCAGCACAGCTCCTGGCTGTTGTCATTCCAGCTGAAGCAGCAGACAAAGTCATGGAGCACAGAATCTTGGCCTGATTTGGTTTGGAAGGGACCTTAAAGCCCATTCTCATTCCACCCCGCTGCCATGGGCAGAGACACCTTCCACGATCCCTGGTTGCTTCTACCTGGCCTTGGACATTTCCAGGGATCCAGGGACAGCCACAGCTTCTCTGGGCAACCTGTGCCAGGGCCTCCCCACCCTCACAGGGGACAATTTCTTGCCCATATCCCAACTAACCCTGCCCTGTTAGTTTGGAGCCATTCGCTCTTGTCCTATCAAGTCACTTCACTTTGAGAACCATTTTGGTTCTGTCCCCTCTGGCATGAGGACAAGGTTCTGCTGCTCAGATAAGGCTGGGAGAACACCCCTGCTCCTCTCTGGTCAACCCTGTCAGTCCTTAGGAATTCCTGGAGGGTAGGAAATATCACATCACCCGCCTGGGACGGTAAATATTTAACAAGGGGAACACCCCCTGCCTTTTGCCCTCCTCTCTTCATGAATATTCAGCTCCTGCATCTCTCTCAGCCCTGCAGAGACCCACAGGTGGGAGGAATTCACTGAGGTGGCACAGGGAGAGCTTGGAAGGAGGGAAGAGCATTTGGGAGTGAAGGGTGTTTGGTCCAGAGGTAGAAAAAATGGAGCACAGTCTGTGTCCCAACTGCTTCACTCATCCTGGCACTTGTGACACACCCAAAGAGCACCCCCAGTTTGTGGCAGGGCACCGGTTGGTGCAGATCAAACCACTCCAGGATCGTGCTGGATGTGTAAGATGCTGCCAAGAGGGTTGTGGAGCTCAAAATGTGCACTCTCAGATGTCTGTGGAGTGAGGGTGACAGGGCGAGGTGGAGCTGTGCTTCCCTCTGGAAAAGGATGTCCCAGGAGGGGTCACGTCTGCAGGTCCTCTGCCCTCTGAAGGGGTTTAGAGTCCCAGATTTGGAGGTTGGAACTGTGTGATCTTAATGTCCCTTCCAAACCAAATCCTTTATGGATTTGGTGATTTGGAAGAGACACACAGAGGTCTCCAGTGCAACACACCAGGTTGCTCAGGGCGTTATACAGTGGGGTTTGAACTTCTCTGAGAGTGGAGACACCACAGTGTCTCTGGGCTCTTGATGAGTGAGCAGGGAGAGGCCACCAAAACCTTAATCTACAAATGCAACCAAAAGTTGGGTGGGGATGTTGCATCCACCTGGTTTAGCATGGAAATATGTTGGGGCCGTGGACGGAAGGGGCTGAGCTCAGATGGCACCAGCAGCTGGGCAGAGGAGGGGAACACCTGGGACACACACCAAACTCCGTGGTGACCCCCACCAACCACCTGGGGCTTCTCAGAGGGTTTCTTGGGATGGTAGTTGTGGCTGGAAGACAGGAGCAGTCAGGATGCAGTGGAAGAGGAATGAAAGACCACCAGATGTGGAGCAGAAGGAGAGACCTGCTGGTGTCCTGGGATGCAGAGGGAGACTTTGCACAGCGTGGCCACACGGGAACCCAGGCGGATGCTCCTGGGCCCCTGGGGACTCCCAGCCTGCTCCTGCCAGAGCAGAGGCTCTCTGTGGTTCTCCATCCCTTGCTGCTCCCTCCAGCTCTTACAGAAACCAGCTCTATTAATATCCCCATCTCTTCCTCTCGGCCCATTATTCTCCTGATGGCCCAAATTTCCAGTTAGCTCCTCTCCAAATTTAAACGATTGCTTCCCCCTCTCTCCTCCATCTCCCCCCACCTTTCCCAGAGATGATGTCACTGATGACCTATATTCTCCTTCCTCTGCAGTGACTGGCGCCGGGGCCATTAGATCCCTCTGCTGGGCTGTGACTGGCTGACAGCCAGTCCCAACCTCACAAGTAACCACGGCCATTCACCGGGAGCGGGGAAGCTCCAGCCTTGCCAACAGGCTTGGAGAATGGGAGAGGAAGGAAGGATGGAGCTGCAGGAAGCCCACGCCTGCTCAGGGTGGGTGGTACAGGGAAGGGAGGAAGGGGAGCTGTCAAACAGTTAACAGCTTTGACCAGAGGAGAGCAACCGTGGGAAGCACCTTGATTGTCCTACCTGCTATCAGGGTCTGCCAGGACCCGGTGGATGAGGTCCCATGGACTGCTGGTGGGGTTGGGACACCATGGACTGCTGATGGAATTGAGCCCCCATGAAGTGCTGGTGGGATTGAAACTCCACAGATTTCTGGTGGAGCTGAGACCCCACGGACTGCTGATGGAATTGAGGCCCCCATGGTCTGTTGGTGGGATTGAGGCCCCCATGGACTGCTGGTAGGGCTGAGACCCCATAGAATTCTGATGGGATCGGGACACCATGGACAGCTGGCGGGATTGCTTTTCCTTTGACCCATCTTGCATTCCTGGGACTCCTAAACAACTGAAGACACTTGATGGGACCAGCACAGTGACGTGTGTCTGCCCACCTCAAACCCCCTAACAGCCCCAAAGTGCTGGTTTGAACAATTCCTTTGTTTTGAACAGTTCCTTGTGTTCCTGGAGGGCTCAAAGCACCAAATCAAAAGCTCACGTGTTTCTGCAGAGAGATGAACTCTTCCAGTTCTTTTTTTGTGCCATGGTGACTCAGTGGAGAATCCCAGCCCCCATCTGAGCAGGCAGCATTCTCCAGCAGAGAGGCCAAAAGTCCATCAGTTTATGGAAGAGAAATCCAGGAAGAGCTGGAAAGAGAGCTTCCAGATGGGGGGAGGAAATAGGACAATGTCCCCTCTGCTGCCAGGCTCTGGTCAGGGCATCCCTTTTCTAAAGGCTTTTTGAGAGTCACCTCCGGCTTTTCTCAGTGTCCCACCGAGCCCTGGGCTGGGGAGGAGCTCCCAGGAGCCTTTGGTACCACCTGGTGCTCATCAGCTCGAGACCAGGTTTGTGAGAATGGAGAGAGGGAGAGTAAGGTGATGGAGATAATGAGGAACGGTAGGAAGAGAGGTCCCTTCCTTTCCTCCAGCCTTGGGCATCACCACCATTCCTACCTTGTGGCCCTGCCCCACGTTCTTTCAGCTCTCCAGCTATTCCTGGTCTCATGAGTCCTGGTTCTTCTAGAGGAGGGATCCCCAGGCAGCTCCCAGCATCCCAAACACCTCATGCTACTATCCCACCTCCTCCTGACCAGCTCCCACAGCTGGAAGGAGATCAACTTGGGCAGGAAAGGCATCCTTGGGCCAGTTGTGCCATCCTGCTTCTCCCAAAAAAGTTGTGTTTGACAGAGAAATGAGTTTCTGGCTGGATGATCCGACAACTCCTTGCCATGGCACCTGGGCACAGGGGTCCCACGGGATACAGCAGCTCCAGGAGATGATCTCCTCATCCAAAGGAATCTCCTGGTCCCTACCTTGGCTTATTTAGCAAAGGGTGTTCCCTGGAAATAAATGCAGGTAGAATTTCCAGCAGGAGATAGTAGGGGAGAGAAAGAACAAGAAAGAAATGGTAAGAAAATAAAAAGAAAGAACAGGAAGAAAGTGAGGAGAGGAAGAGAGGAAAAATAAGGAAGGAAAGAGAGAGTCTTGGTTTTCTGAGTTAGAAGCAAAATTATCTTGATTTCCATTTGAATAATTCATGTTTGCCACGGGCCATGTATTCCTGAGCTTGGGTGTCAAGTGTTTATTGAATATATCTCTTGACAGGGCACTTGTGTGATATTCAACCATTGCCAGAGTGTTAAAAAAACACACACAACAAATGTAAAAAGAGGAGAAAAAAAAGAAAACGTTGAAATGACGGCTCCCCCCACCTCAGTTTGAGAATAATTGGCCCAAATGAAGGCCCTTTCCTTTCAATAGAGTCCCCCCTGCCCCCTCCCTGCATGGGGAACCAGCTGGGAGCCCAGCACGGGTGGCTGGGACATCGTCCTTGCACCCAGGGGAGAAGCTCTGGGAGCATCCTAGAAGATGAGCGTGGCAGGTGCTGTAGGAACTGGAGCCTTTTTCACCTCCTCAGCTTTTGACAAGATGGGGACATGTGATCTTGAGGACTGGAGATGTCATCTGGAAAATTAGAGATGTCCCATCCCAGGCATTTCTGCCTTGGTGGGAATCCTGGTTGTGCTGTAAGCCAGGGGGGCCAGGGTTGATTCCTGGAGGTCTTGGACCACTTGCCACCATCTCATGGTCCACATGGCTCCACTGCCCAGCGGGAAAAGCTGGAGGAAGGAAATGTCCTCTTCCTTGGGGAATATGAAGCTATTCCCAGTGGCTTGGAGGAAGGCTGTGGTAGCCCTGGAAACAGGAGGAATGCTGAGTCCCTCCATCAAAGGATTGACACTGTAGGATAGAAAGAGGCACTGGAGCCAAACCTTCATCCAGGGCAATTCCTGGACAAAGCAATTCCAACTCTTTGCAGGATTCAGAGAAAAGTTCCCACCTTCCTAGCCCAGCTCTCACACAGCCCTTACTCTTCATGCAGCCCTTGAAGGCAGTGATGGATGGGACTTCAGGTGGCCACAACCATCCCAAACACCTCCTCTGGCCACGTGTATGTCCCAGGGGTGGCTCAGAAGCACCTGGTGGCTGAATGGCACAGATTATAAACCCACAAAACAGCCATGGCAACTGGGGACATCTCTCTGTGCCACCCTGGGAATCCCTTTCACTCCTTGTGGGACACGGAGTGGGGGTAGTGCCCAGCAGACTCCCATGGAGAGGGTCCTGAGGTGGGACATGTTCTTGTGTGGAGCTGAGGGTGGTGGAGGTTTGCCTTGTGGAGGATGTGGCTTTGGAATGCAGAATGCTTCCAGGTGGCTGGGGGTGTTGGGGCTCCCCGTGGTGCTCAAGGCATCTGATGTGCATCCCCAGCTCCCCCTGCATCCTGCTGCTCCTGCCTGCCCCAGCAGGACCCAGCACCACCCTCGGAGGGACAGAAGAGTGACACTCCCCTCCCCTCTCTTGCACCCACAGAGGCTCAGGGATCCCCAGGAGGGGAAAGGACGCAACTTTTGGGGGGCCACAGAGGAGTTCTGAGGGCAGAGGAGGGGGGGCTGCAGCAGCTGGAGTGAGTTCATTTGCAAAGCCAGGTTCTTCTGGTGGGAAACAGAGGGGCCCTCCCCTTGTGGCTGGTGGCAGGTGCCCATCACACCCACGAACTGCCCCACAACACCACCCGGGACTCCAAATTCCACGGCAGAGCTGGTACCTCGCAGGAGGGGGGGGTGGGCAGGTTGGAGCGGGAATGAAGGACAGCGCTGTCACGGGGGACCTGAGGAGAAGGGAGAGCACAGCGTGAACCCTGGACCGCCACCCCCCGCGCCAGCAGCGAGACCCCGGAGCTCAGACCTCCTTAAGAGGTGTCATTTGGATAACGCTTGGAACAGCCAGACAGGGAGACGGGGCTGTCCCCGCCCGCTCCCCCCAGCACCCAGTTCCCAGCTGGTGCAGCAGCAGGGAGCCCTGCCTGGCCATATGCTCTACGTGCTGCTTCAATTACCCCTCCGAGGAGCCGCGGCTTGCGCGGCTCTTGGGAGCGGGAGGAGGAAGGGAGGGGTGCGGGGGCAGCGAGGCCAAGCTGAGGATGCCAGAAAAAAAAAAAAATGGGAGCAGGGTGGATGGGTTTAAATCAGAGCAACTTCGCTCTGGTCCACCCCTGGTGCACCCGTCCCCAGGGCGGCTTTGTGGCCGGGACCATTCCCTGTGTACGGGAGCATCCCTGGTTTAACAACCCCACACAGGGTGGGGAGTCCCTCTGAGCCCCTTGGGAGTGGGTCTGGCTCCAAAAGCAACCCCACCAGGACTCGAGACTCACCTCCTGGCACTGAGGATCCACGCCCAGCCCAAAGCACAGCCAAAATATCCCCAGTCCTCTCTCTGGAAAGATGCTTTCCAAATTGAGCCCCCAAAGAAATCTGTAAGTGTGGGGGAAAAAAAATTCACTACAGCTTTAGTTTTCATAAAATCCCCTTGTGATTAGATGGGAGTGTTCACGGGAAACACTCTGATTACTCAAAAGAATTCCTTTATTTACTGGAAACCAAGAACTTTAATTTTTTTAATTTTTTTTTAATTTTTTTATCTCCAGCCACATTTTCTTTTTATTTTCTTACCTCCTTTTAGCTTTCTTCTGAAATAGTCTGTGTTTGGGTTTTTAATTACTTAAGGAATGTCAGTTTGTGAACATCTGATGAAAGTAAAAACTATTTGGTTTTCCTGAGTTCTAATATTGGATTATTCCTGGGTATCTCTAATACTGGGTGATTTCTGAGTAGCTTTAATATTGGATTATTCCCTACACCTCACAACCAGGGTAGAAATCTTTACAGGAGCAATACTTGTTGCTCTGGTGCTCATTAGACAGATCACTCCGGTCTTTTTCGTGCCAAAAATATCTCAGCCTTACACAGAATTTGTCTTCCTTTGAACCAGAATGAGACTCTCTTGTTCCTTAGAAAAACTGGCAGGGTTTGTGGTTTTTAAATTTTCTTTCACTTTCTAAACAGAACAGAAAAAAAGGAAAAGCCAAAATGTATTAATAATAATAATAAAAAGCTTAATCATAAATCATCAGGGATTGACATGATGTTTATCAGGTAATTTTGGAACTCACCACCTTCATTTCAACTTTTTTCAGCTACTGGAAATATTTTATGGTCAGAAAAAGCAGGATTCATTTCAATCCTTGTGAACTGAAAAACATGTCAACACGTGATGCGGAGGAAAGAATCACCCAGGACACGGCAGCAGCCAAGGCAGCATTTGGAGTCGGCAAAGATTCACCTGGAGGGTCCTGCTCATACTTGTTGTGATCTTGCAGCCCCTGCCCTGACTCCTGACCTCTGCCAGGTCCACAGCCCTGGTAGGTGCTCCTGGATTCGGGCAAGATTTGGGCATAATCTCCCAATTTCTGCAGAGACAGCTGTGCCTTGACGTTCAGAAGATGGAAACCCGTGAAGAAAGAAGTTGTCTCATTAATGTGGTGTTAGGTGAAGGTGTCCAGTCTGTGTCCTGAATGCCTGCACATGGATCCCTGTTTCCTCAGCCCTCTGACTGCAAATCCTGCCTCACTCCATGTCCTCCTTGTGCTCTGCCCTTGCCCCCGTGGCTGACCAGCACCACACCCACACCAGCACCACTGAGAGCACCTGGAGCAGGAATGTCTTTCCTGGGGCTGCACAGTTTTCCTGTTCAGCTGGACAGGAGGAGCTGCGACCCACATGGTGCCTCCAGTGATCACCACCAGCGTGGGCTGGAGATTAGTTCCTCTGCTGACCCATTCCAGGGAATCATGGAATCATGTAATGGGATGGGCTGGAAGGGACCTTGAAAGGTCATCTTGTTCCACTCCCCTGCCATGGGCAGGGACACCTTCCACTGGCCCAAGTTGTTTCAAGCCCTGTCCAACCTGGCCTTGGACACTTCCAGGGATCCAAGGGCAGCCACAGCTTCTCTGGACAACCTGTGCCAGGGCCTCCCCACCCTCACAGGGAAGGATTCCTTCCCCACGTCTCACCTAAATTGATCCTACATCAGTTTAAAGCCATTCCTTCCTGTCCTACCAAAAAATGTGTCCCCATGAAGTCTGGAGGAGCTGCACCAGGCTGGGCTGGGAGCAGAGGCTCACACCGACCTGGGACAGCCCCTCTAAAGCACAGCAGCTTCTTCAGCCCTGACCCTCCTGGAGCAGGGAAGGGAAATCAGCAAAAAGCAAATCAAGGACTAATTCCAAGTGTCAAAGCCACTCGAGGAAATTGCTTTGCTTCTGGGAGACCCGCAGGCAGTGAAGCTTGCCTGAATAAATGAGTCTCTCATCCACCAGTCCCAGACACTTCCACAACTCACTGAAAGCTGTGAATGTATCTGGGATGTGGATGCAGTGGCACTGCTGTCCCAGAGATCTGTACCACCCGTAACCTCCTGCCCAGACCCCTCAAGCCCTTCTCCCACTCCTCCTCCACCAGCAGAGGTCATGGCAGAAGAGAAGCCCAGCCTGACGCTCTGCCAGCCAGGTCGAGGGGTGGAGCGGTCCAGAGGTGCAGGGTCAACACCGACATCCGTGGGTGGGAAACCGGAGGGGATTTCAGCCCCCAGCACCTCTGGGGGTGACAAGGACCCGTGAGCAGCTGGGCGGTGAGGCTGATTTTGTTCTGGGGACAAAGGAAGTTGAGCCGAAGCGGCACTTGGGCAGCAGTTCAGCCGGGCTCTCCAGGCGACGACAAACCCTGCCCGGTGCCCCGGAGCGGGACGAGGCCAGGCAGGCTGCCCGCGGCAGCCGGAGCGCTCGCAGGGCTATCCGATGACAGGAGAGGGCTTTGTCCCCGCTCCCCCGCGGACGGCGAGAGCAGCGCGGCAGCCGAGCAGCCAAGGAGGGGAAAGCTTATCCCGTCGGCAGGTTTGTGTCCTTTCAGAGGGGACAAAGCTGGCGGTGCTCTCACGGCGCCTGTCCCCCGCACCTCCTGAGAATGGGATCGGAGCCGCACGGTGTGTCTCGGTTTATTCCTAGCCCCGTTTGTCCAGTCCTCGATGGCACCAGCCCTCCCAGTGCCCTCCCTGGCTCTCTGGTCGCCCAGAGGTGGGTTGGTGGCCAGTGCTTTTCCTCCCTGGCTGTGGTCATCCTCGGAGCAGTCAGGTGAGCTACCCACCCTCGGGTGGCCTCACAGCTTGCAGTAGGGACATGTCTCCCCTGAAGGAAAATGTCCATCCGGGGACAGATTGATGTGGGTTCAGTCCTCACACCTGACCTGCGTGGGACTTCTGTCCTGTTTGGCAACCACGTGGTGGCAACCAGAAGTCTCATGCCAGGTGAGGGTGGTTCCAGCCAAAAGGTTCCAGCCACTGCCACTGCCTTTGGACTTGGACACAAAACAGACACAGATTTCAAACCTCCCACCGAAACAATAAGAACAATAATGATCCCCTGAGATCTGCAGCCAGAGGAGAGGAGAGTGTCCAGCAGAAGAGTGTCCAACAAGCCCTACAGGAGACACTTCCCCCATTTCTGAGGGGCAGGGTGGGGGAATATCTGAGTGGGATGGTTTATTTAACTTTGTGAATAAATCTTCCTTGTCCTTTCTAACAGGCAGAATTCTTCCAGGCAGGACCTGGGGTAGTCAGAGAAGCAAAGAGTTAAGAACCCTCCAGGCCACGGGCTGACCCACAGCCCTTCCCATATTGTCCCTTTTCTTATCCCCTGTCCCTGGGGAGATGAGCTGCCAGCAGATTAACCTGGTCTGTGCCCTGTGGGCACTTTGGAGATGAAGGGTAGAGGAGAGAGAGAGGCTGATCTTTGAATTCCAAAATGCTGGGATGTCCATTTGGGAGGCAGAAAAAGGCTGGAGGGAGAATAGATCCAGAGGGCTGGAAAGGGATAGGATGCACAGACACAGCAGAGAGGATTAACCAGGTGCCTCAGCTTTATGCTCTGAGGGTGAGAGGACAAGCCCTTGGAGCTCACGAGAGGACGAGCCCTTGGAGCTCACGTGTTCTTGGAGGGCTTCAGCAGCTCGAGAGCAGAAAGGTCCTCACAAGGAGGTGCAGAAGGCTCTGGGATGGGACTCTGTGGACTAAGCTGGAGCTGCATGAGCTGGCTGGCCCACCCAGAGTTGTGCAGCAACCGAGGTGGGTGGGCACGCTGGTGGCCGCAGGTCAGCGAGGGCTCAAGTGAAGCTCTGGCCGTGCCCAGCAGAGATTGATGGGCTGAACACACCATGTGCTGGTTCCTGGGAGCCCTAATTAGTGCCCTGAGCAATGAGTTAGCATGAGGGTGCAGCTGAGCCTGGGCCCTGACATGAGAGCAGGGCTCCACAGGCAGCAGCTGAGGGGGTGAGCGAAGAAGCTGCGCAGGGAGAGCAAGAAAGGAGATTTCAGAAATGTTCTGGTTTAGGATTTTCTTGCCTAAAGCTGAAAACTTCCCAAGTCAACTAAAACCAGCCTGGCCAGGCAAAGCAGGTGAGTGTCACAAGAGGAAAGGAGCGTGGAGGGATGGCAGGACTCAGGTACATGCTGTTGGCAAGGGCAACTATGAGAAAAGATTATCTTTTCAGGATGGAAAGCTTCAGGATCCCAGGGGAAACCTCGAGCATGATTCCCATCCCTTCCTGAGGAGACTTACACTCAGGTCACTCCTGTTAGAGCTAAATCGTGACCTCAGGCTATTCTGGGACTCGGGTCTCCACTCCAGGGAAACCTCTTCCACATGGCTGGGAACAATTCAATATTCACACTGGGGTGCAGGTGATCGTGACTTGAGTCTGGTGGTGGAGACATCTCAACTTTAGTCCTTTTCCTTGTGAATTTTCAAGGGACTGATGGAAAATGAAGTGGATCTGCCAGGAAAGTACATCCCCGTGACCTCCTACAATGGGGAGCTGTGGATTCGGGTTCAGCAGGAGCAGCTCCTGTTCCTGGTGGGAAGGGACTCACTGCTTTCTATTCAGTTTGGTGCCATTACCTCCCAAAAGGTGTTTCTTTCCATTTTTCCCATCTATCCAGTTTCCTTCACTCCAATGTCATGTAACACCTGGAGGTTCCACTCCCTGGAAGTGTTCAAGGCCAGGGTTGAATGGAGCCCTGGGCAACCTGGTCCAGTTTAAGATGCCTCTGCCCATGGCAGGGGGTTGGACTAGATGGCTTTTAAAGGTCACTTCTAAGTCAAACCATTCTATAATTCCATGATCTTCACAGTCTGACAAACTCAGTAAAATCTGCAGCCACCTCCAGACAGGGGAAAAATTTCCACATTGTCTTGACACTTGATTTAGATTCCAAATCCAAGGAAAAAATCACAATGTCTTCTAGCTCAGACAGGTCTTCCCCAAAACCCCCAGGTGTTCCTTTTCACTGCAGGATCCTCCCACACCCAGCCAGGCTAGAGGGAATCAGACACAGAACAGGGAAATCGATGGATGTGGAGCTGAAGGAGCTGCTACTGATGGGAGAAGCTGTCAAACTCCATATCCCTCCGTCAGCTCTGGGCACTGCTGCCACAACTCACACAAGGTTTTCAGAAGGTATTTAGGAGGATTTCCGTGATTTGAATGGTGACAAAACCCCCTCACCTGGGACTGAGTCAGCTTGAGCAAAAGGAGAGGTCCAGATCTGCTGAGGGCAGAGCTGCTTTGAGGATAATTAGTTGTTGTTGCCCCAGAAGCCCCAGGTAAGAGGAGAGCTGAGCAAGGACTATATCTAGGATTACCTGTGCTACCCTTAGGCTGAGCTCTGGGTGTGAGTTCAGCTGGGCCTCACCTGCAGAAGAGCCTTTTACCCCCAGATCCACCTTCTCTTGTGTGCCTCGATGTATTTAAGCTGCAAGCTGGTTTCATTGATCAAGGCCTGAAATCGATGGGCATCAGAGGGCAGAGACACCATCCAAATAAAGATAATACAAACAGCAATAAAATAGCACCATTGATTTTAAAATTCCCCATCTAAGGCTTTATAAAGTATTCATTAAATGTCTATTAGGATAAATTGAAAGCATTAGGAACTCGGATAACTGGTTATGCAGATTTGCAAGTGTTTTTGGTTAATTTATAAATGCTTCATCCACACAGACAGAGAAGCAGACATTGATAATAATTATTCTGATCCGTTTTGTTATTCTCTGTAGAACTCAAAGTCATGGATATCACGCTATTAGAGATGGAAAGGGTTCCATGTCCTTCTCTCCTGGATCTGTAGGAGGTCAATAAGCTGAGGGAGGCGACTGAATTTTTCATCCCTTAAAAGGAACAAAGGCACATTTAGCGAGCAATTTCTGGGGCTGGGGGGCAGCGGCAGCACTTTGTCAGCCAGGCCCTGATGCTGCTGATTACACGGTCATTAAGATGCTGAGGAGGGTCACACTTTGAAAGCAAATGGTGAGTTGTATCGTTTTCACCCCTTGCAAAGAGGAGCTGCTTCGGTGCTGGTGGGGTGCGTGTGGTGTGTCCACGGGGCTGCCACGGAGGACGCATTTAATGGTTGTCAATCAACTGCAGAGCAAGGACGGGGTTATCACTCGACAGCAGAGGTTGGGGCGCTGGAAAATGGGATCATAAAACATCCCTGAGGGGCTGCTCCCTGGCTGGGACGCAATTATTACTCACTGCAACTGCAAGCAAGGAGAAGTCCCCCCGTGCTGCCTGTTGCAGGGGCAGAGCTGGGATTCCCCTTTCGTAGCAGCAGCATCAGAAGGTGAGTCCAAACTGTCTGCCTGGGCTTCCTCTGACACAGAGTGAGATGAGTGCAGCCAGAGCAGGGTTTGTGTTGGAGTCCAAGCACCAGAAGGACATGGAGCTGCTGGAGTGAGTTCAGAGGGGGCAACAGAGATGCTCCCAGGGCTGGAGCCCCTGTGCTCTGGAGCCAGGCTGGGAGAGCTGGGGGTGCTCACCTGGAGAAGAGAAGAATCCAGAGAGACCTGAGAGCCTCTTCCAGGGCCTAAATGGGCTCCAGGAGAGCTGGAGAGGGACTGTAGACAAGGGCTGTAGGGACAGGACAAGGGGGAATGGCTTCCCACTGCCAGAGGGCAGGGTTAGATGGGATAGTGGGGAGAAATTCTTCCCTGTGAGGGTGGGGAGGCTCTGGCACAGGTTGCCCAGAGAAGCTGTGGCTGCCCATCCCTGGAAGTGTCCAAGGCCAGGTTGGATGGGGCTTGGAGCAACCTGGGCCAGTGGAAGGTGTCCCTGCTCATGGCAGGGGCGTTTGGAACTGGCTGGTCTTTGAGGTCCCTTCCAACCGAAAGAATTCTGTGATTCCCTGTCCAACCAGGGTTGGGTTGTTGGATTGCCCAGGTGAGCCAGGTCTCTGCAAAAACCCCCAGGAGAGCTCCCAGTGTCCTGGGTCTGCACTCCCAGTTCACCTGTGGCTGTGGACCCCCAGCAGCCCCCTGTGCCAGAGCAGCCCCAGCCCGGGGAGCATCACCTCTGGTAAAACCTGGCAGGGGAAGGGCTGCCCCTGGCCAGGAGCAGATGTCCGGCTGCACCCGCACATTCCAGGCTGAATTCAATTTTCTGCTCCTCTCCCAGAGCCCTGGAGAGCAGCAGCTGCCTCAGACTGCACCTAAGATGCATATAAATAGAGGCACAATACCTTATTCCAAAGGAATGCATGCCTAAGGAGATACTGTTACCTAGGGAGGAGGAAAAGGGGGGGGAAGCAAAATGCTGCCCAGAGGAAGGAAAAGCGGCTGACAGATCTGAACAGCCTCTCCACTGTGCAGATAAAATATCATATGAATCCCCTCCACTTGCACTGCAGCCCAAGAACGGGCTGAGTCCTGTCACCCTCCCCTCTGCCCTCATGATGTGGGACCCAGGTTTGCTTCCAAAATGCTGGGAATTCAGGATGGGCCCTCTGTCCTCACCTGCATGGCACAGCTGGCTCCCAGGAACAACCCCTCTGCACGGGGAATGGAGGGAAATCAGTGAATTCTGGAAGCTCCCACCTCTGCACTGCCAGACCCGAGGGCAGGTTTCAATTCGAGGGCTGAAAATTGCTTTGGGCACAGGGGAGCATTTGGTCCATCCCCCGTATTTCTGGACACCCTGCCTTGCCAGAATGTCCTGCAGGGACCAGCCCAACATCCCTGCTGTGTGTGACATCCCTGCTGTGTGTGACATCCCTGCTGTGTGAGATGTCCCTTCACGTGGAGCGTGGGGACCGCTGGGCTGGGTGACCCGGCACAGGCCATGGGAGCATTTGGTGGCAAAGCAGGACTCTGACCCCGAGTCCCCTCCTCACTCTGCTGTCTGTGCAATTTTGGGACAATCCTGCCCCTCACTTGCAGCCAGCCCTGAGTGCTGTGCCTCCAGACCCGGCAGAATTCCTGCCCGGCATAAATCAGTGGCAACACCCAGGGAAGGAGAGCTGAGCCAGACCCCAGCGCTTCCCATCCTCGTGCCCTCTTCCAGCACAGCTGCCATCGAGTACCCTGGGGCGTTTTTGGAGGGCTGGGTCACATTGCTCAGGTCCCTGCTGTCCCCACACTGTCCCCACCCCGCTCCCCAGGCTGTGGCCCCGCAGCACCACACGCTTGGCTGCTCAGGTAGGTTAGAGCAGAAACAAATCCGTGCCGGGCTGAGCTTGCCAGCGCTTCAGCTTTGATCCTCCCAGCCAGGGATGTGATGTAACACCTGCAGAATTACACAGGGACGAGGGAAAGGAAAGCTCCGAGGCGGTTCGAGGCTGGGAAGCTGCCGGGCAGCTCCGCGCAGGGCTCTGCCCGTCTCAGCTTTAAGGAGCTGCTTTTCAGAGGGATTTTTTTACAGCGTGTTTGTTTTTTCAAGCTTCTTTCCCCCTCAGCTTTGCACTTGTGCTCCTGCATCTCTCTGAGCACCAGTATCCCCTGGTAGATCCTGCCATTCCCACGGAGGGGTGGCCCCGGGGCTGTGGGCAGTGGCCGTGTCCACCCGTGCTGGTGGCCCCAAGTGGACCCCAGGACATGTTTCTGCTCCTCTGCCCAACCTCTGAGGTCTCCCAGCCACGTCATGTGCTACCTCAGACCACAGAAAACCCGTTTGTGGAGCGTCTCCTTCAGAACAAGGACACAAACTGGTGCCAGCAACCATGGAAACCCTGGGGAAAACAACTGAAATCCGTGTTTCTGGGCAGCTCCTGGAGCTGCAGGGATTGGATTCCCACATGAAAAGGGGTGTTTGGTGGTCACTGCACACGCTGAGAGCCTTCTAGCTGTCACCTCCTGTGGATGTGCTGTTAATAAAGCCAGGGAGAGAGGGGCATAAAGCTCTGGGCTCATCAGTTAATGTCCATCGAAGTCCTTGGTAGGTGAAGCTGAAAAGATATGTACAAAGGCTGGGCATTTGTCTTTAGAGGTATTCCTCAGCAAATCCAGGTTTGGGCACCTCTGGGTTAGACAAGGACTAACTCAATGGCATTACACAGGGGTGAGGGAAGAGGGGGACCTGGTCCAATTAAATCCACGGGATTTCCACTGGAATAAACTGGAGGGGTGGGAAATGAACTCGAGACTTTCAGCAACTGTGTCAGTGAGGTCGAACACATTCCCAGATTGAAGCCAGCCAGAGCAGTGGTTCCTTATTCCCTGGGTTAAGCCAGACCTTCCATTCCAGGTATTCCCATGCCCTGACAGTGGATGGGGACTGTCACCAGCAGAGCCACCCGAATTCCCACCCCGGGAGACGCGGCCTCCGGCTGAAGGAAGCAAAAGTCCTGAGCCTGGTTTGTCTCCAGGCTCTGTGAGAAGGATTTCAGGGGCAGGAGTTGGTTTTCACGTTAAGGATCCTTCCATTTCTGATGATTTGTGACAAGCATAATCCCACACTAATTAGATTTCGGGGCATGTGTTGAAAGCCCTGCGCACGTTTCTCTCGGCCGGGGTTTGGGGAGACTCTCGCTTGTTCTGCACAATTGTTTTCAAAATTAAGCCTTTGGAAGCCCAAAATCTCAGAACAGATAGAGCAGCCAGATATCCAACAGTAGCAACAAGAAAAAAAATCAGTTTCTGTGTTTTAATTCCCCCAATCCAGTGGGGTACCAGGCAGGTTGCAATCCCTGCCATTACACCACTGCTCAAAAATGTCCCGAGCTGTCTCCTTTCATTGCATCAGTGATATCAGCTGTGTTGACCTGCTCTTAGAGAGTTTTAATTCTGTTTGCTCTTGGCTAAACTCCATTCCTAATCCTATTTTCACCCATTTCTATCCAATTTAATACAGCTTCTGTAAGTCAAAATTAATTACTCCGTGTGCTCTCCCGGCCCTGAGGTCTGAAGGAATAATAGAGAAATCCCACCTCGTCATTAAGGGCACCTCGTGCTCTCACCCAGGGGAGGTGGAAGAGGGAAAGGGAGTTGGAGAAGAAAATCAGAGTGTTTTTCCTGGGTTTCTAATCATGATTTCATCCTCATGGCTTTCTCCTTGCTTTTGTGCTCACTGGATTGGGATCCCTGTGGAGGAATGTTGATCTCCCGGGGCAAGGAAAGGACTCAGCACCTGCAGGTCACCTTCTCCCTTTTCCTTCCCCTGCTTAGAAAGAGTTCACTTGCCTTTCATTGCCAGTATTAATTACTCCTTGTGTCCACCCTTGCCTCCCAAGGGGAGGACAGATGGTTGTCTGCTCACACACCTCTCAGGTTTCTTCAGTCAGCTCTCCTGGTTTGTGACTTACATCCCCCCCAGAAACTGGGTTTGCTCTTTGCAGGGATGCTGTGGATTTGAATTAACTGGGATTTCTGAGGTATCCCCAAGATGTAAAGCAGAATTCCTATTCAGCTCTAGAAGAATTATTTTATCCCTGGTTTCTAAGCACCTGGGAGCTCTCCAGTATCTGTGATGATATTTATTCCTATTTTCTTATTTCTAATTATTCTAGCCTGTTTGCATTCTCACATCCTTCTTTTTCTTCTCTCTCTCTAGAGACATCACCCACACACTACAGAAAATTTACCAAAACTCAGAATGAAGAGGAATATATTGAAGGAGAGACGTTGCTAACCCTGCCAAGAACTTAATGACCTGTGCAAAATATGAATGTGCTGCACCCAACCTGGACAGAAACTCATCTCAATTAGCCACAGTGTCCCAAGTACCAAGGAAAACATGTTTGCAGTGTGCAAATCATCATTTTCCTATTATATTCTGCTAGTTCATGCAAGCAAAGAGACAATGAAAGCTTTTCAAAAATTAACTTCACTTGCATCTCTTTGTTTCATTTAATATTCTGTGCTGTGTTCCTTCAACCTCAGTAAATTGTTCCTCTTTCAGTTTTTCAGTAATTAGCACACGGTGGGTGTTGGTCAGGATGTCAGTTTAGGATTTGCTGACCACAAAGCAGGAAAACAGAAATATGAGGAAGGAATTCTTCCCTGTGAGGGTGGGGAGGCCCTGGCACAGGTTGCCCAGGGAAGCTGTGGCTGCCCCTGGATCCCTGGAAGTGTCCAAGGCCAGGTTGGACGGGGCTTGGAGCAACCTGGGCTAGTGGAAGGTGTCCCTGCCCATGGCAGGGGGTGGAATAAAATGAACTTTAAGGTCCCTTCCAACCCAAACCTTTCTGGGAGTATTGCAAGGCTTTGTGCCTTTCCTAAGTGCCTGGTCTGACAGAAAACAAAAACATACTGTTGCTATTTCTTAACAGTTTTACCTCTTCAGCAGAAGTTCATGTTGCAGAACTGATGATGTATTTTGTGTAGGATTGGCCAAAACCTTCTGTTCCTTCCTGACGAGGAACGTCACAGTTTCATAAGTGCTTTTAATCCCCACCAAGGCTTTTGGAAACCATTTGTGAAAACAACAAACCACAGCAACACCCACAAAGACGAGAGAGACCCTGATTGACCCACCCATGCTCCAGCAGCCAGGAACTTGCCTGGTGGCAAAGCATCTCCCAGGGGAGCGAAGGCCAAAACTCCTCGTTGCGTTTCATCTGCTCCCCAGAGCCGCTGATATGGAAGTGCTGAACTCCAGCAAGCACAAAGGTGCTCTTTCATTCGTGGAAACCATCATCTTAAAGTAATTAACTGGGGATTAGTCAGAAATGATGCCCAAACACACGAGAAGCGGAAGGGCAAGGAGCTGTATTCCTGCGCTGAACCTTGCGTTACGTGGAGCTGTGCCAGTGCAAACAGCAGCGGGAACAGAGTGGGATGGACTCAGAATAATGGGGAAATAAGGTTGGCAGTTGCAGCTGAGTGGCTGTTTTCAAACCAGAGGGGCTCAGGGCAGGCAGTGCTCTCTCACCTTCCCCTGCTTGCTGTGCCCAGAGCTGGCCCGTCCCTCTTTCCCTCCAGCGGGATGAAAACACGGATGGCACAGGACTTGCTGCAACTCCCAGGGCTGTGGATCAAAGGCTGTGTCAGCAGTGGCAGGAAGGAATTGCCCTGCTCCTCGTGGGAGGTTTCCTTCTACCAACCTCCCCCTTCCATTTGCCCTCCCATGGCTGACACGAAATTCAGCAGAGAGAGCAGGAATGGAGGGTTTGCTGGGAATGGAGCTGTGCTGGCTGGTCAGCCTGGCTGAGGGAAAGGTGTCCCTGCCCATGGCAGGGGAGTCGGACTAGATGATGTTTAAGGTCCCTTCCAACCCAAACCACCCTGATTCAGTGATTCTGTTCATTTCGAAGCACATCTGGGCAGCCCTTCCTCTGAAGGGCCCAAGGTCCATGTCCAAGGGTTGCTCACAAAGGTTCTCTGCAGATTAAAACCCCAATCTCAGCTGCAACTACCCCCCTACCTGTGCAGAGCTGACCCCAGGTTCCCTCTGGAATGGTAAACACAGCACAGCACAGAGAGCCAGCACTCCCCATGGGCAGGGACACCTTCCACTAGCCCAGGCTGCTCCAAGCCCTGTCCAACCTGGCCTTGGACACTTCCAGGGATCCAGGGGCAGCCACAGCTTCTCTGGGCAACCTGTGCCAGGGCCTCCCCACCCTCACAGGGAGAAATTCCTCCCCAGTATCCCATCTAACCCTGCCCTCTGGCAGTCTAAAGCCGTTCCCCCTTGTCCTGTCACTCCACGCTCCCTTGGGAGCTGCTGCTGCTGCCAAGGGAGCCACGACCCAGAGCCCCAGGGCTGTAAATCCTCTGCCCTCTGCCACCCTCCTGCACAGCCACCGCTGCACATCCAGCAGCCCAGATCCCCCTCATGGAGCACAACGTCCTGAGTGCCCTGGGAACAAACCTGTGTGATTGGAAAGCCCACATGGAGGAGAAGGAGCTGAGTTGTATAACCTGAGAGCAGTAATTGAGTGTGTGTTAAGTGACTTTACAACCACGCTGCACTAGGAAGCCAATAAAAGGGCAGAACACAATTGCTGGGGCTTAATTAAGGAGGTAACATTTAAATGAGGTGCATCATCTGTTTGTATTAAACGTGTTTAATTTAATTTGTTATAGTGCACTTCTTAAATAAATCAGCTTTATTGAATTTGCGACGCTGGTGGCTGAACAGAAGGGAATGGAAAGAAGCCGGGTCTGGAATTTTCTGTTTAAATCAGCCAAGGCTCTGTCTGCGTGCAGCAACACTCAGGAAAATTAATTCCAGTTAATTAAAGGTGTGAATTTAGAGCAGATCAGTTCAGCCACCCTAAAAGTCTAAGCAGACCTCTTCATTCAGAATTCAAATGCCATTGACTCAGCTCGGCGTGATTCACTTGGCACGTGATGGAAGGGATTGAATTAAGGCCATTTTAAATCTGAATGAACGTCTGCACCGGCCTTTATCGGGATTTCATGTGTCCACTTCTTTTTTCCTGAGCATCCCTGCCTGGACTGGAGGTTTGCAGGAGCTGTGCAGGTTGGGTGGGCAGACTCCGCTCTCCCAACTTTCTGCTGTGCTGGGAATCTCCAGCAGCCAGGAAAGCAAAGTGCTGCTGGCCTAAAAAACCCCATGGATGGCAGTGCCCTGCTCTGTCCTCTCCCATCCTCACTCCACTGTGGAAGTGCAATGTCTCAGCTCAATTCTGTGGGGGATCCACTGTGGATCTATTGATACCCACCGGCTGGGAAGGAATTTGCCTGCAAACTTCAGCCTCTCTGTCCAGATGGCAAATCCCTGGATGCAGCTGCTCCCGGGGCCAGGAATCGTCTGGCTGCTGGTAGCCAGGCTCTTCTTCAGCATCAGGGATGCTCTTCCAGCCCTGGAGGAGCTGACAGACCCGCAGCTTCCACCCCTCCAGGCCAGGGGGGTTGGAGCTGCCCGCCCAGCATCGGACATTCCGAAAACTGCCACTGCGAGGCTCAGCCTTTTCCTGGCTCGGCTCCATCCCTGCACACACTCAAGTAATACCTACTTATTTCACAGGACAGCCGGGAGAGTTTCAAAGCCGGTGGCAAATCCCCCTGAGCTCCGCCGGCGGAGCAGCGGGGATGACGAAGCCGGGAGCCCCGGGGAGGTGGAGAACACGGCTCGCTGTCCCTGCCCCGCTCGGGAGCAGCACGGCATCACCTCCGGGGGGGCCACAGCTCCACAGCAGGAAAAGAGCCCTTGTGGTCCCCACCAGGCAGCCCCTTGTCATCCCTTCAACTCTGTGCGCGCTTTTCCTGGGAGGAGAATGAAATTCCTGCCTCGGAATTGGCGCCACTGTGCCAGAACGGCAGTGACCTCTGTAACCACACAAGATTTAGTGGTTGCTTTATTTCAGCTGTAATGAGGCTTTGTAAACCACCAAAAGCCAAATGTTTTCTTCTCCCTTAACTCTTGGTGGATGGCTCGAAATAAATAACGGCACAGACGTGCTGTCTGTGCAGGGCTTGGGAATTCACTCCAAATTACCCGGCGTCTGAAGTGGGTGAACGGTGGTGCTGGGAGCAGGTAGGTGCTGAGTGAGAAGTTATTTGGAGAAATGAGTCCTGAACTCCTTCCAGCAGAAGCAGCCAGGGCCGGTCAGGGGGCACAGGGAATGGCTCAGCACGTCCAGGAGGATCCTGGGGTTTCCTTCCTGCACCAGGGATTCACTGAGGGGTGATTGCCCTGCTCAGGCACATGGGAGAGGTCACCTGAGCCCAGTTTTTAAAATCATAGAACTCTGGAATGGTTTGAGTTGGGAGGGGCCTTAAAGCTCATCTTGTTTCCACCCACCAGCTGGGAAACCTTCCACTAGCCCAGGTTGCTCCAAGTGCCTTCCAACCTGGCCTTGGGAACGGGGCAGCCACAGCTTCTCTGGGCAACCTGTGCCAGGGCCTCCCCACCCTCACAGGGAAAAATTTTTTCCCAATATCCCACCTAGCCCTTCCCTCTGTCAGTCTAAAGCCATTCCCCCTTGTCCTGTCCTGTCCCTTCATCCCTTGTCCAAAGATCATGGAGTTCAACTTATACTTCTGTACAAACTGGATCTGCAGGGGATCCCTTTCCCATTAGAAAGTGGTCCTGGCCTCAGTCTGCCAGCAAGGAAGACCTTCCTTGGACACCAAAGACAGACACCAACTGATAAACTTCTTCATCCTCTGCTGCTAAGAAAAATAAATTTAAAAAAACCTGGAGTTTATGCTTTGGAATGAGTGTCCAAACTTTTCCACTTCCCTACCAGAGAGCTGTGAGGGCTTCTGGAGGAGGGTTGTTCTGGGGTTTGGCAGAAAGGCTGGAGAGTGGCACAGGTGGAGCCCCACAGGACTCAGCCTGGGCAACCCAATTAATTTGGAACGACTGGAAACATCTTTCTCCAGGTTTAATTTGCTGCATGACTGAATACTCGCCTGCGTGAGGATTTAACGTGGGAGGGGGAGCTGGGCCCCAGGCAGGGCCATGGAAATGAGGGCTCCTTCCCTTCCCTTCCTCTGATGGGCCATCCTGGGCTGCTGGGATCCCTGTGGCACTTGGTGACCGTCCCTGTTGCTGGTGCCAGCAGAGCTAATGCTGCTTCTGCTCCATGGCAGCGAAGCTGAGTCTGCTCAGCCTTCCCCTGCAGCTCAAACCCTGACCCCAGCCCGAATCCTGACTTCTTTAGCCCCACTGCACCGTGGCTCCTGAAGGTTTGGGCATTCCCAAGCTGCTCATCCAGGAGGATGAGGCACCCAGAGCCTGGGGGTGTGCTGCACTGCATCCAGAGGGGCACAGCCTCTCCCTGCTGAAGCCACTCATCACACAGAATATTCATTTACCAGCAAACAAAGTCTCCTGAGCCCCTGAACTCCTCTGCACAACCAGTGCCCTGCGGTCGAGACCAGCCCTTTTGGGGGGGAGATACCAGGAGTCTGCAAAGGGTGAACTCAAAGTCAGCATTGCTGGTTCAACCCTGAGTAAATAATAACAAGGGAGTAACGAGCTTTCATCAGGAGACTGATCCTCTCCTGCTCAGGGAAGATCAAGAATTTCCATTAAATTCACCTTGTGGGTATTTTTTTGCCCAACCCTTTGCCCAGCCAGCCCCATGCAGCAAACTGTGGCTGAGCAAGGGGCTGCTTTCAAAGCCTTGGAGGGATTCACCACATTTTTCCAAGCACTCCGTGCCTTTGTTCGCTTTCTGGTGAACCAATCCAGCTTGATACTCTAGTTTTTGTTACAGCCATGACCTTTTCCATTCTAATTCACATCTATAACCATTTTGGCATCTGTTAAGCTTTTTGCTACAACAATAATCCTGTTGGTAAGTTCCACAAGTTTATAACCCCTTGTGCTGCACCAGTTTTATTTAAATAGATAAAGTCAGATTCTCACCTGCGCTAAGTTGGAGTGAAGTCAACTTATGCCATCAAAAGAGCTGGCCCAAAGTTTTCATTCCATCAAACACCTCTTTGATCTCCTTTTGGAGGAAAGGGAAAATAGAAGCACTTTATAACTGGAGGGGGTTATGCCACACGTTTTATCTCCTGCCTCTGAATCATTCCGAGTGGAACTGTGCTGTCCCTCTTCCCTGTTCCTGGTTAGTGACTCCCACCACTGACTCAGGAAAGCCAGGGGATCACACTTTCAGCCTGACCTGCAGGACAGAGCTCTGCACTGAGACACCTACACCCTGCAAACGTGGCTTAGGAAAGGCAGCAATTAATCCCACACACTCAGGGTGCTCTGCAGCTCTGGGCTTGGGGGGGGGGGCAGATTTGGCTCTGCACGGGCACAGTCTTATCTAATCTCACCACTCTCAGGTTAAGGAAGTGGTCATGGTCATTTGGCCTGTCATTTGCTCTTGCTACCAGGAGGAAACATCTCCTCTGCATCTCTGGTGGTTCCCACGTGACCCCAAACAAAGGCTCCACTGTGCGAACCCCACTGAGTTCTCCTGCTCACCTTCAGTCCCTGCCTTGGCCTCCCCGTGTCCCCTCGGTGAACCAGCTCTCATCCCACCCAGCAGCCCCTTCCTGTCTGTATTCCCACTATAATTTCCCTGGGATATGGCCTTTGGGTTGAAGAGGAACCTGGGGAGGTTTCTGGAGAGGCATCTTTGTGCCTCCACTGCTGAGTGGGCCAAGGAGCACCATACAAGAAGGCAATTTTCCAGTGAGGCTCCTGGGTTTTTCTTGAGGTGTGAGATCAGCCTGAGCTACTAAAAGGGTCTGAAAGCTCAAACTAGGTCAATGTGCAGTGATTGCATCGTTGGATGGCTGCCTTGGTGATGTGTATCTCACCAAGGACAGAGCCATGTTGCCTTGGCAGACCTCTGAGCTCTCACGTAAAGCTGATCATTTCCTACCTCCACCAGCCCGGGCTGGATCTGAAATCCCAGGCAGTGATGGATGCATGAGCTGCCTACCCAACAAAACAGCTCATGCTGGAGCTGCAGGAATTCCCATGCTGGGCTTGGAGCGAGGAATTTAATCAAGTTGGGTCTCCCTCGTCTTCAGGAGCGACTCAGGCCAACTGCTTGAGAGCAGCAGCAAACAGGCAGCCATGGGCCAACGTGCCTGAAAGGGCAGGTTGTCCTTCCCCCTGTTAATCAGAGCTTTGCAGAGCACTGAAGCATCAGAATTTATAACCTTTCCCAGCTCTTGCTTCTGGGTTCCTCCTAAGGCTCTGCAGCCCAGGGGGATGGAGGTTCACTGCTCTTCCTCCTCCCTCCTGGAGGCCTCTGCTCCAGCTCATCCCCGAACCACCTGCCATGGCACGAGGCACCAGAGAGCCCAGGTTGTGCAGCCAGCTCTTGGAAACTCTGAAAGGTTAAAACACCCTTATAAACAGAAGAAGGGTTATAAAGGTTGTGTTTCCAACCCTTCCCCTCTCCCTGGGCGCCTCGGAGTCGTGTTCTTAATGGCGAGACTGAAAACAGGGCTTTTAATTCAGGGTCTGGCTGAGACCCACTCAGGGCTGGGGAGAGGGCACTGGGTCCTCTTCTGCTTTACAGAGCTAATTAATTTTAACTAACTTTGACTTTTTCTTTGTCTGGGCAAAGCAAGAAGGGGTTTGTTCATGGTGTGTAAGACCTTGGCCAGGCGTCCTCCTGGAGGAGCAGGGGCTGTGACAGCGGTGACACAGACGTGGCTGTGACCCCCGGGGAGCCCCTGCCAGCCAAGAGCCGGGAATTCCTCCCTGCACGGGCAGGAAAACCCATCCCAGCCGTGCATGAGGTCAGCCTGCAGGCTGCAGGAAGGTGTCTGCCACTGGGCTGTTGCAGCAGCAACCACGACAGAAGTCCCTGGCTTGTGAAGTTGTCAAACTGTAAAGTTAATGAGGTAGAAATGAGAGTTCGGCGCAGGCGTCTGAGTGTTGGAATTGCTCCCCGACGGGTTCTCCCTGCTCTTATTGCAGCCTGTGCAAATGAAGTGACTAAGGGTCTCCCTGGACCGCAGCCAAGTCGCCACTGCCGCTGCAGTGCCTTGTTTTGCAGATTAATAAACGCGGAGCTGCTGGAGAAGGAAGAACATGTGGTTTGTAGGAACGAGACAAGCAGGAAAAGCAGACAGACATTACACTGAGCCTTGTCCCAGGGCAAAAAAAAAAAAAAAAAGAAATGAAAGCGTGGACAAACACCCCTGCAGAGAGCAGGGGGAGCAGTGATGGTGTGAGACAGAGCAGGGGCGTTCCAGGAGGATGGGGGAGATCGGGATGGAAAAACTGGAGAGTTTTCTGCTTTGCAATTAAAAGAAGAGCTTGAACTGGATGGATTTGGTGGGAGTTGAGGTCGGCTTTGCCTGCATGGAGGAACAGGTTAGTGAACACACAGCTGGCACAGCAGCAGGAGGAACCACCTGGTGAAGGGAGACCTTGCCCTGGTGCTGGTGAGTGGGTGTCCCCACAGAGAGGCTCTCAGTGAGCAGAGGTGTGTTTTCACAGCAACCCAAGGGCAGGGGGAGTAACACCAAACAAACCCAACAGGCTCACGTGCTATGGGAAGCTGAGGGATGAATTGAGACATCTGCAAACAGCCCTGCTGGCTGAGGAACTCGTGTGTCCCTCTGGGAGCCCCACTGGCTGACCCACAACACTGCGCTGAAGTGCAGGAACAATATTAACTGTAGAGAGCAAGAGCAGAACTGATCCCTCCGAGACAATCACGTCTGAGGCTTGTGACTGGGAGATTTTGTTTCTCAAAATCCTACCAAGTCAGCCTAGAGGAGGGGGTCATGGTCCTGAAAAGAATTAGGTAAGATCTCCATGAGAAAAAAAAAAAAAAACCTGAAGGAAGAGCAAACTCTGCAGATTTTGAACCATTTTCTTAATTGCCAGCAAGATGAGTGAAACCTGGAGCTGGAGCTTTAGTGCAACTTGGAGCCCCACCATGACCAGCATGAGGTGTGCTGGTGATGTCCACGAGCTCAGTAAAATGCCCTCCTCTTGAAATTAATTATTTCAAATGAGTCCTCCCCTGCTGCTGAAGAGAAGGGATGCAGGGCCTCGAGGGACAACTTTTAGCTGAGGATACAAGCACGTTCGGAGGGATGTGAAAGTGGGAACAGGGGCTGGAACAAGGCTTCACAGATCACAGGAGTGATCTAGTCAGGTTTAAAAGAGGATCTGGGCCCCATTGCCATGTGTTCCCCACACCAGAGGAACTGATCCAACGTCAGCTTTGAGAACACACATCCCGGCAAATCCAAACTGCGTGGAACAGGCTGGACCCTCCCTGCCCACCTCTGTGCGCTCTGCCTTACCACCACCATTGAGTCCTCGACACTTAAGGCTCCAATCCACCCCCAGCCCACGTTATTTTGATCAAGGAGCACCTGGTGGGATCCTTTCTGTCCCCAGGGTGCTGACAAAGCCTGGCCACGGCAGCCCAGGGTGCTCCGCTCCCGGCACGTGCAGCCGCGGGGGGATCGCGGGGATCAATTTTACACCTAATTTAACACGACTCAACATGTCTCTGCGAGTTTCCTAATGCAACCCAGTCCCTCTGAGCATCACTTACAGCTGTTCCCTTGGTTTTGGGACTTCCAAAATTGCCGGCTCCCAACTTTAGGAAATTACGGAGCTGCGACTTCGGGCTTTGCCGGCTCGCGCCTTCCAAGAGGCTTTGGAAAGGCTCCAGGGAAGCTCTGGGACAGCTCTGGCAAAGCTTTGAAGTGTCTCACTGGGAGTGGGGATGTCTGAGAGGACTTTTTGCAAGTGTTTCACATTTGTGGGTTACAAAGCTGAGGAGCTGCCGCTTAGAGGGCAGTTTTCAAGCACCCACTGTGTTCTGTCCTTGTTCCTCCACTGCCCCTGATGGTTCCTTCTCTCTTGGAGGGGCTCAAGCCCTGTCCTGTTTGACTTCTGGTTCCTCTCTGCACACCTTCCTCCTCTTCATTCGTCTCTCCACAGAACCAGTGGTTTTCCATACACACATTTCTTCCTGTTCAATCCCTCCTAGGAAGTCCACACTTTCCTGCCTCCCCTTCTTCTCCCACAAAGGATGATGTTTTCTTACAGGATCCACACCAGTGTCCAAGGGCACACGTTTCCCCTGCCTTGCCTTCTCTCTGCTTTAGTATCTGCATCCTTTCAGCATCTCTTTACCCTCCCCTCCCAGGGCATGGAAATTCATTTGGGGGACAAAGAATATATTTCCAGACTTTATACAACACCCCTTTAAAATTGTGACAACGGCTCCTGTTCTGCAAACCCTGGATTTACGAGTCCCATCCCAGCGCTGCAGCTTGGGATTGGGTTTGGGCTTTTTCAAACACAGGTCGAACACTGCAAGGAATCAAAGTGCTGCTTCTTCCAGCTGCCCTAATCTTTGGAAAAACAGCCCAGTGGTTTCCTCCTGGTTGCAGCAACCGAGACTCGTTTCTGCTGCGTCCCAAGCTCAGTCTTATGCCATGTCCCCAGTTTTCCAGGCCCGAAGATGCGAATTAGACGCAGCTCGCGTCGCCCTCAGCCTCTCCCACGCCTGTGTTTTCCCTTTCATCTGGGCTGAGCCACCAGGAAAAGCTCGAGCTGCCTCTCAGCCCCCCTGGATTGCGCCGCAGATGCCGCCTGACTGCGCCGGGGACGCTCCGCGGTGGCGTCACAGCTGGACATCCCATCGAGTGGGAACAATATTCGGGCCGAGCCGCTTTAATTGAAAGCCCGGCCGGAGCAGCACGTTGGTTTTTTTCCCCGACTCCACCGTCAGGCAAACGTGTTCCTCTCGGCCCTCCCGCCCCCTGCACGGCAGTTATTGCTCCGGGACATCTGGTTTCACAGTTCAGCGAGCGCGGGCGAATTTCCACCGTGTAGCTCTTCGCCTGTTGACAGGGCAGAATTTTTTAATATGGGGTTACTATCATCCAGACTTCCTCCACCTCCTCATTTACGTGACGGATACCCCTAAACAGCCCCTCAGCTCCTCCATCTTCAATCTCTGGCCCGGTTTTATGAGCTCGTGTACATGACACCTCCGTGTCTGACTTCCCCCTCCCCTCCCCTCCTGAGGTGAAATCCAAACCCCAAACGTCAACCGGACCTGATACTTTTTTTTTCCTTCCCCCCCCTTCCCTTTTGTTGGGGTCTGTTCCACAGAAAGCAGAGCAGCAGCTTGGAGCACCTTCATCCCGCAAGGAAAAGGCCTCCCAGTGTCGTAAGGGGGGTTAGAAAAAGGAGGGAAAAGGGAGGTTTTATATGGGCAGATAGTGACAGGACAAGGGGGAATGGCTTCCCACTGCCAGAGGGCAGGGTTAGATGGGATATTGGGACAGAATCTTTCCCTGGGAGGGTGGGGAGGCCCTGGCACAGGTTGCCCAGAGAAGCTGTGGCTGCCCCATCCCTGGAAGTGTCCAAGGCCAGGTTGGACGGGGCTTGGAGCAACCTGGGCTAGTGAAAGGTGTCCCTGCCCATGGCAGGGGAGGGGAATGAGATGAGCTTTATGGTCCTTTCCAACCCAAACCATTCTGGAACTCTCTGATCCTGGAGCTGCTTCCAGCATTTCCCTGTGACTCCAATTGAAATGGCATCATACAAAGGAACTGTGACATCTCTCTCAGTCTCCACCCTCAGCACCACCCTCAGCACAGCTTTTCATCCTCCCACCTTGGGAAGTTTTCTCCAGATGTGATTTAACCCTCCAGCACTGAATGAAACCATCAGCCCCTCTATAGGCACTCAGTGTGGGCAGGTGAATCCCAGAATAGTTTGGGACCTTAAAGCTCATCTCATTCCACCCCTTTCCATGGGCAGGGACACTTCCCACTATCCCAAGTTGCTCCAAGCCCCGTCCAACCTGGCCTTGGACACTTCCAGGGATCCAGGGGCAGCCACAGCTTCTCTGGGCAGACTGTTCCCCTTATCCAAATTCATGCATGACCCAAGAGGGGTTTAAGCCCAGCTCACAGAGCTGCATTTTCCCTGGAACAATTACACCTGCTTGCCCAAGGTGTGAACTTGGCTCTTTATTTTCTTTTTAGGCTTTATTGCCCCCCCCAAAAGGCGAAATGCTGAAAAAAAAATAAAGTTATTAGGCAAGGTAAAAACAAACTTTACCTTTCATTCTCGGTTTTATTGGTTACTGGAAAATAAGTTTTACAAACTATCTCTTGCAAAGGTCTTGTTTTCAGCTAGTTTATATAGTAGCTTTTGTTCACATAAAAATTTAGAAAGCTACTTTCCTCTTCTCCTTCTCCCCCCCCCTCCAATCCATAAGGGAGATATTACAGTGTGAAATATATCTACCGCTAGCAGGACTGTGTTGTGAAGCCGAAATGAACACAGTAAATTCTGAGAAGGAATTTGTTTAACCTATAACCTTAAAGTAATAAGTGGAGTGCTAAATGTTTTGGCTCACACTGATATATTTTTATAACACTTGGCAAGGCAGCTCGGAGTCTGAAAGAAAAAACTCCAGCGCTGGGGAAACAGCTCTGTTGCTTCTCCATCTCCGGGAGGCCGAGCCGGGCACGGCCCCCCGTCCCTCCGTGTGGGCAGGGCTGGGCACATGTGTGGGCAGAGCAGGGCTGGGCACACGAGGTTGAATTTGCCTTTTTTGAATGTAATTAAACCCTCCCCCCGGAGGGTTCTGGAGCTGGGGGGGTCCGTGGGCAGCGGGGGCTCAGCCCAAGGAGTGACCCCGAGGCCCCCATTCCCCGCAGTAATGACCCTCTCCCTGCAGCACACAGCACGTTCTCCCGAAGATTGAAGGGGGGGGTGCAAGGCACAGGCCTGGTTTTCCTTCATTAACACCCCTCTGACATGGATTTCAATAACCTCACCCCCTGCTCGTGCCACCGGTGGGAGCCTGGATGCTGCCGGATTTTCCCTCCGGCTTTGTCCCGTCCCGTGCCGGTGGGATGCCCTGGGCTCTCCCACTGCTCCCTCAGTGGAAACCCAGAGGGAACTGCCCTGAAAGCAGCAGCAGGAGTTTGGGATGCAGAGCAGGATCTGGCCCATCTCCTGGCCGGGCTCCAGGGTACAGTCTGGCCTGGAGTCTGCCTGTGTGCTTTGGTTGCAAACCACGCGCCGCAGGTTAAAGCAAATCCTTCTTTCTTTCCAGACAACGTCACTCCTGTTGCATCCCAGCCCAAGGTGATGTTTTTCCTGGGAAGAGACCAAGAGCTGGTTTGCAGAGCCGTGGTGAGGGTGCTGCTGCTGCCCCCCTGAAGGGGCAAAGCTTGCAGGGAGACACAGGGGCTCTGGTCCCAGATCCCCCATCTCTGGGGGTCTGTAAAGGTGGGAAAAAAGGGGGGGGTTCCATCTGGGAAACACCCCCAGACCCATTGGCAAGCTGGATGCTGAGCAAAGCACTGTGGAGGTGGTATCCTCACAGAGCAGAAGATGGGGAAGTGGATTTTGGGGGGATCATAGCAGAGCCACGAGGCTTCCCAGCCCTCCCAGCAAAGAGGTCTCACCCCTAACCACTGATGTAACCACTGTCCTGATGAAGAATAAAGAGTCTGTGCCCGGCCTGGGCCAGTGCAGGGCCCCTCCAGACACCTCCTTACTTTGGGAAAACAGCACTTGGCAAAGACCTTCCACAGGTTCTCAGTTCAGATTTCTGTCGTGGCCCCTGTTTCTGTGGCACTGAGCATCGACACCTCCCGTCCACGTGGGACACTTCCCTGGGGAATTGGAAAGCACGAACACTCTGTGTTTAAGGATGGGGAAACTGAGTCACAGCACTATTAAGGGACTTCCCCCAGGGCTCACGGGAAGCCCGTGGCAGCTCAGGGGGTGCCACGTGTCAGGACAACCTGAGGAGCTCGACCCATCTCTGTCAGCCTCTAAAGTCCTTGGGAGACAAGGGAGGACCAACTTGGGACTCAGTGATCCTTGTGGGTCCCTCCCAGCTGAGGACATTCTGTGACCTTCCCCACTGGGGTATTTTCCCTCCATTAGAAGCCCCCCAGGACACCACACAGCTCCCTCAGGGAGCGGCGATGGTGGAATGTGTCACAGAATGTGTCACACCCCTTGCCCTCTTTTTTTTTTTTTAATTTGGCATTATTAATCTCTGGGGGGGTATAAATAACCTTCCTCCCCCCTTCCCTGCCTCCACCTCCCAGATCATTTACTGTGGATTAATATTTGCTAGCTCGTTTGCACAGTAGCCTGTAGATTTTCAGCCTCCTTGCTGGAATGATGTTGACTTGCAGAGAAATTACAGGGGCTTTACCCTGGTACAAAGCAAACAGTGTGTGCTGTAATCAGACTCAACACCTCAGCAAATAATGAAAAGAGATATTATGTGGCTATAATTTCCATGGGATTAGGTGTTTGTCTTGTAAAGCGTTCAGGTGCCGCCGGGGTAGGGACGAGGGGTAATTATGGTCAGAGGGTTAAACAGGGGGAGCAGGAGCCCGAGCGGGGCCGGGGGGGCTGTTAATTGGCAGCTATGAATGGCCCTTACAGGTCCTGGGTGTTGCAGTGACTTCACTTCTATTTATGGATCCCGAAAGCAGAGCCCTGTCCAAACTGGGGGGATGGGAGGGGGCGCAGGAGCCTCTCCACGATCTGATCCCCCTTCCCAACAGTTTCTGCTCATCTTATTTTTGGCGTAAATCAAGAGCCCCTCTAGTGCTGCCCACCCAGCTGGCTCAAGGCCCACGTGCCAGGAGATGGACCTCGTCTGCCTGTGGGGTTTGTGTTGGATCAGGAATCACTGGGAGAGAGTGGGGTGACATTGTCCAGAGTCACATCCCAGAAATGGCTCTTTGCCCTCCAGGTCTGCTCTGGAGGGGTTTATGGCACTGGGTGGGAAGGTGTGAGGGACAGGAGCACACACTAAATTTCCTCCTGAATCGGTTCCTTGTTCGCTGGAGCCTGGAGAGGGCCCAGCCTGTTCTGCCCTGGCCAGCCAGGAGCCGACAGCCATCCCTGGAAAAACCACCACAGGCACCTGGGGCAGGAATGTCCACCCACAACGAGACTCTGGGGTGGCAGCAAACCCCAGCAGGGCCCAGCACGGGGCATCCAAAGCCCAGGAATGGAAACCACACAGAACTCAGACTGGGAATAGGGACTGGTTTGGGCCGGGAAGAAGTTTATTTGCTGTCAGAGGCCCCACAGAAAACTGATGGACTCGGCACCTCCGGGTGGATGCAGGACACGAGCTGCTGTTCTGGCAGTGAACTCCCTCCTGGCCCAGGACACAGACAGCCTGAAGGCTCCTCGTGGCCAAGCAGACTCCCCAGTGCCATCCCAGCCTCTGGCTCTGTGAAACCACGGCGTTTTCCCTGGCATGGGCTGAGCCAACCCAAGCTGCTCCAACCAGCAATCCGGTGTTCCAGCAAAAGACCCTCCTGGATAGCTGGTTCCTCCCTGTGCCCACTCAGGAGCTGTGGGGATGAGGTGGCTCCTGGGCAGCCTGGCAGGGAGAGGAGCAGCTTGGAGAGGAGGGAGCAGTGTCCAGGTAGGCAGTGCTGGGCAGCCACTGGGAATGGGCTGGAGGGAATGGGCTGAACTGGGCTGGGCTGGGCTGGGCTGGGCTGGGCTGGGCTGGGCTGAGCTGGGCTGGGCTGCCCAGACAGGAGCACAGGGCGCCTGCCCAGGCCCTGGCACAGAGACTGGAGGCCAAGGGGGTGATTTTCAGCCCCAGCAGCCGCCTGGAGCCATCCCGACTGCTCAGCCTGGATTTGGGTCCATCCCGACTGCCCAGCCTGGATTTGGGGAGGGCAGAGAGCAAGACACCCCCTTAACACCCCCAGGGCATCCCCTGCTTTTCCCTGCCAAGCCAATCCCCGTGCAGAGCATCCCCCTGAGCCTGGAGGGTTGGTGACAGCGAGGAGCCCCCCCAGCCCTTCCCCAACCCGGCCGAACCGTCCCCGTTGTGCTCCCACCCTCCCCGAGACTGAGCCATGGCTTATTATAGCAAATGTTATTGCACTGCTGAGAGAGGCTCCTGCATCCAGGAGCAGGCAATATCCTGCCTGAAATGTTCAGGGACCTCTGCCATGTGCACATTCTTCCACGGTGGAATTTGGGTGGCAGCGCTCGGGCTGCTCGGGACGGGCTCGGGGGGTTCGTGGCTTTTGTGCTTCCCTTTGCAGGAGATTCACCTCAGCTGGGGAACACAGTGGGTTATTGAACACAAAATGTTCCAGAGGAAATCGTTAAACAGGGGTGGAGTGACAGAGCTCTGGGTTAATGTCACCTAAGAGGAAAAGGCCTTCCAGAAGGGAAGAATTCTGGAAAGCCCTAATGGTCCTACGCGCTCTCGGTGAGGAATGGGGATGGGGAAGGTGATGCTTTCCCAGGGAAAGGCTGGACCAAACCAGTGCCTTCTGTTTATAAATGTTGATAAATAAAATAAATAAGAATTATAAGTTAATAAAACAAAAGTGAAAAGTTCCAACTGTCTCTTTCCAACGCCGTAAGGGTTCTGGTTTGGGCAGAGCCCACACAGCCCTCCGTGTTGGAAACTCATCCTTTCAGAAAAGGGCCTCATGGATGGGGTTGCTGATGATTCTGAGCTCCTGATCAACCCCTCTGCATTTGTCCTGTCCCCTCCATGCACAGAATCACTGAGGCTGGAAAAACCCTTCAGCACATGGATCCCCCCTGTGCCCCATCCCCACCTTGTCCCCCAGCCCAGAGCACTGAGTGCCACAGCCAGGCCTTCCTTG
>JAWWLV010000158.1:19075515-19086076 GCA_035041135.1 Platyrinchus mystaceus
GAAGTGTCCAAGGCCAGGTTGGATGGGGCTTGGAGCAATCTGGGATAATGGGAGGTGTCCCTGCCCATGGCAGGGGGTTGGAACTGGATGAACTTTAAGGTCACTTCCAACCCAAACCATTCCATGATTCTTCCAAATCCTGGGATGCAACAAACTGGTCCCAAACCCACATCCCATCAGTCCCGCCATGCAGATTTCCCTCTGGACACACAGCGACACAGACGGCAGGAGATCACTCATCCCTCCTCCAGCCTCCACGGGAAGCCCATCCATGCCCAACGCTTCCCAAGGATGCCATGGCAGGGTTTGCATCCAGGCATCCCTCACCAAAAGAGGTCGGGAGTGCGGGAACACCAGGGACCTTCTCCCGGGACGAGCGAAGCCACTTCTTTGGAACAGGGGAAAGGAAACCACCTCTCAGCCCGGGCTCCGGGGCTGCAGCCGCTGCTGCATCGCCCCATCTAGTGGCAATGGGTGGCCAGAGGGACCTTCTGCTGCCCATTAAGGCGGGAGGATCAATGAACGGCTGCCCCTCGCTGAGTATTTTTAGCGTGCAAATGTTTCCCGCTGTGATATATCTCCCCTTCTCGGGGCTCAGCACGTCTCCATTTCCTCCCAGCATCACCAGGATGCCTCTGCAGCCAGACTGACGAGAGCCTGGCTTGCAATTATAACACGAGGAACCACATGGATGGGGCTGGTCCCTGCGTGGAGAGCTGGGGGGCTCTGGTAGTTCCAGTAAAGGTACAACGGTTTAAGTGGAAATGACTGCTATTGATCCTGGCAGGCAGATAGCAGCAGAAGTAAAAATAAGCTGCTCTCAATTAACCTGCATTGATCTGAATTAAAAGAAAAATGGATCAGCCCTAAATAAAATACTAACCTCTCCAGTCAGGGAGACTAGTGGTGGGTGGCTTTTCAGTAGAAAGAGGTGTTTGAGATGTGAAAGGAAATGCCTGGTTTTAAAGTGCAGTTCTGGTTAGGAAAGCAGCAGCACAGGATGGACGGGATGCTCCTTGTATTTTTCCCCTCTGTGGGTGACTTCCCTTGGTTTGCAGGTAGAAAGAGCTGGTTTTGAGGAGCCAGGCTCCGTGAGCCCACCAGGAATGTGTCCCACAGCAGCACCAAGTGCAAGACGCTGCAAAATAGTCAGTGAATAGATGGGATTGCTCAGCTTTGGCTGCTGCAGACACTCTAAGGTGGTCAGGGGAGCAGGACCCTGAGAGAAGCCAGTAGAGGAGAAACAGACCTCCTTCCCCAAAGACAAAGGGAATTTTTTTGAGTAAAACTGGTGGAGAAACAAGCCCAAGTCCTGCCTCTTTCTCTCTGGATGGTGCTTTGAGTGCCATGAGAACTCCAGAGCTGTGCTGGGTCCTTCATCTTCTTTTTCTGGATCTCAGGCTCTGTGTCAAGGCTAAAAGCTCATTTGCATCAGTCTAATCAGCAGAGCTGACACAGGAGCTGTGAAAGACATCATCATCTTCCCCCATGGAATTGATAACACACCACACAATTCCTGGAGGGCTACAGGCTGCCAGCAGACACAGTCCCTGCTCCATTCCAGGGCCGCCAGCTCCAGGCAGGAAGGAAGTGAGGATGCAGTCGAGACTTTGGATAGAGGGGAATTCTCCACCTGGGCTCTGTGCTTGAGCCTGTCTGCAGTTAGAACCTTCCTGCTTTCCCCTGGGGAATTTGGTTGAGGAATAAACAGGAGAAACTACTGCAGGGAGCAGATGATGGTGGGAAATGATGCAGAGTCCTTCCTCAATCAAGATGGGCTGTTGTACCTGAACTTGTCACTTCATCACCTGCCCAGGAAGTGCAGACAGTGTTCAGCACTAATTTTCCAAAGGTTTCACTTGGATGGCACAAAGGAGCAGGAGTCCCTGTCCCTGTCCCCTCAGCATCCTCTGCTTCACTTCCCAAACTGCCCAACGTTGGGGTTTTTGCTGGAACTTCTCCTTCAGGCCCCTGTTCTCTCTCATTTCTCTAAGCTGAGTTGAAGTCCATCTCCTGATCCACAGCTCCATCAGAACAACGACTCCCAGCAATCACGGGGATATCAACAGTGAAAGCTCCTCCCTAGGCAGTGTATCCCTGAATAAACTCAGGAACTGGCCTTCCCTCCCTTCTTGCTCTGCTAGAGCTGTCACTCAGCTGTCACCACTTCAGGTGAACCACCAGCTGAGAACGTAGAAACAAGAAAGTTTCTTGTTTAGTAAGAAATATAAATGCAAAATTCTTGTTTCTTTTTAATAAGAAAGACATAAATATTTTGTGAGAAATATAAACTAGAAAAAGTCAAGAGATGAAAAAGAAAGATCTTGAAAAAAAAAACAAACAACAGTGTGGGCAAAAAAGACAAGACCAGAGAGGGGACGCATTATATGTTTAAATCATAGAATCACAGAAGGGTTTGGGATGGAAGGGATCCTAAAACTCATCTCATTCCACCCCCTGCCATGGGCAGGGACACCTCCCAGTAGTGCAGGTTGCTCCAAGCCCCATCCAACCTGGCCTTGGACACTTCCAGAGACGGGGTATTGTCAAGATGTCCCTGCATGGAAGGAGGTAACAGCCCTTGGTGGGCAGGAGGAGAAGCCATGGATTCAAAGAGCAGCCAGGAGTGCTGAGGTCTGACAGGCTGGGAAACTGAGGCACAGGGAAGGAGCTGCAGAGAAGGAAAGAGTGGAGGAACCAGAACATATTCCCCTGAGCTCACAGCTCCTTGTCTCGGGCTGAGCTCTGGGACAGACCTGTCTAATGGGCACTAATGAACCTCCTGCCCGAGCAGCTCGGAGTGAACAAAGCTGCTCCCCTGGGAGGGTGGGAGAGGGATTTGTGGTGAGGAGAAAAGCTGGCACTGCCCCATGCAGATGGATCTGTGTGCCAAACCTCTGCCCTGGGGAGGGAGAAGTGTCTGCTCTCCTGACTTTCCTCAGCAGGATTCCTAAATGGAGAATAACACAACCTCAGGCATTAAAGGGGCAGACATTGATGGGCTCTGAGATCCCTTGGTGGGCAGAGCACCCAACTCTGCAGGAGAGGAACGTGGACATACTGACTTTCCAAAATGAGGTATTTGCAAGGAAACTCACAGCTCACTGAGATTAAAATGCTCTTCCTCCTTCTCCCCAAGCTCCACTACTTCCACATAAACTCCAGTGAACCCACCCATCTTCCCCTTCTTTTTTACTAACTTTGGGCACAGCAGTTTTTTCCCTCTTCTAATTTCACCTAAGGATGCTGAACACAGCTCGTGGAGAGATCCAGACCCAGGTTCAGACAAGCACCCACTCTCCAAACCCAGCTCTTCCCATGAGCTCTTCCCTTGCTTGAGGACATTTGGTGCTCAGTGTCCTGGTGCTGGTTGGGCTTTCTTTGCATGTACTGTTCTCCTTTTCTTCCTTTGCTTTTCCTTGCTACTCCCCAAAAAAAATAAATCCTCACACTTGACTTACCTGCCATGTAAACTTCCCAGTCCTAGAGCAGACAATGTCCCTGGCACAGTAATTGTGCCAAAAACTGAACCAGAAGGATGGATTCCAAGTTGCTGGAGACAGCTGGAGCTTCCCAGGTGTTGTGCGAGGATCCAGACTCAGAAATGCCCAGGTGGTGATGTGGAAGGAGAGCAGACATCTGGTTCTCTGGTTCTGAAGACCACAAAACCTTTCCAGATATGTTTATTCCCCAATAAAGTATGAGACCACCGACTGCTGAGGACAGTGGGCTGGAGGAGGCAACTCACTGGGGAAGTCACCTCCAATAGATGATTTTCAGCTTCTATAGCTGCCCCAAACTATTCCTCCTTGTGGGGATGGATGAGAGGCCTGGAACAAGCAGCCTGAAGAGATGACCAAGGGTGTCCTCCCTATAAACCCTTTGGAAGAGTGAGGGCTGAAACCCAGGAAGCCTTGGAGGAGCCGTTCTGGGGGGTGGGGGAAGACAAAGCCTGCAGGGAGCAGCAGCTTCTCAGGGAACTCTCTGAAGACCAGGATCACTCCACCCCCCAGGATCATGCTGCCTTGGGAGAGAGGAGAGCGAGGAGAGGAGACATCAACAGAGCATGGAAGTACTTTGGGAGATGGACACCTTCTGCAAGGGAAATTCAGCCAGGGCCACAAGCCTGAGGCATCTCATTGAGGCCATGGGGGGCCAAAGCACACTCAGGCAGTAAGTCTGGATTTTACTGATTGCATTTGTCTCAAGGACAGAGAGGTGAGAAATGTCTGGCAGCTCTACTGAGCCCTGGAAAGGGGGGTGGGCAACAGCAGGTGATGGCACATGTGCAAATCCACTTCTTGGCATCGCCTTGTTAAAGAGGGTTTGAAGCAGAAACAAGGATAATGGAGTTTATTTGGAGGAAAAAAATGTGTTTAAATGTAGAAACCAAGTGAGAGAATTCTCTGGATGTCTCGTGACCTGCCTGCAAAATAAGAATAGCCTCGAGCTTCTTCCTAAAGCCTGAGCATCAGCACTGCTTAACCAACATCAGCAACAGCTGCAGAGCAGATTCCAGCTGCTTCCCAGCTGCTTCCCAGCCCTGCAGCCAAGGCAGCACCGAGCAGGACCTGACAGGTCCCACCAACTGCCAACTCAGGGCTTATGAGGGGCTCCATCCCATGGCCCAGCTATGGGCTTACCAAAGGAGGCAAACCTTGGACTTGGTAAGACACCACAAAGAGAAAACTCCCCTGTGCAGATGACACTTCTTGGTGAAAGGTCTGAATTCACGGACCCATGGAATCATTCAGGATTGAAAAGGCCTCTAAGATCATCGAGTCCAACCATTCCCCAGCAGTGCCGAGGCCACCACTAGCCCATCTCCCCAAGTGCCACATCCACACAGCTGTTAAATCCCCCCAGGGATGGGGACTCCACCCCTGCCCTGGGCAGCTGAGCCAGGACTGGACAGCCTTTTCCATGAAAGCATTTCCTTAATATCCAACCTAAACTTCCCCTGGCACAACTTGAGGCTGTTTTCTCTTGTCCTGTCAATTGTTGTCAGGGAGCAGAGACTGACCCCCCCCCCCGGGTTCCACATCTACATCCTGTCAGGGAGTTGGAGACAGTGAAAAGATCCTCCCTGAACCTCCCTTTTTCTGGATAATTGCCCCTGGGAGCAGAGGGCTTGGGATATCCTATCCTCCTCTCCCAAGGCAGGCTGAACTGGTGCCATTCCTAGCATGCTCTGGCACGGCCAACCAAACCAAACCCCCACCTTGGAACACACAGACACCCCTGCACACCCCACCCCATCGCTTTTGGAGATGGCAAGAGGAGACAAACCACCTGTGGCCCACAGAGGGTGGAGTCTCCAGGCTTTTCCATTGACACAGGCAGCTTAAGGACCTACTGAGAACAGCACAGAGCTGCTCCTCCACACTCCACTCCATTTCCAGGCAGTGCCTACGCAAAGTTATGGGATCTACTAGTTGCAAAGAGACACAGAGTCTAACCTGCCTCCTGGCACCTCACTCCCATTGATTTCAGATAGGAGTTGGGTGCCAGAGGAGGAGCGAGGAGTGAGCCCAACCGCCTGGCTTCGGGCTGAAACGCTGCCGCTTCCCCAAATCGTTGCTGCCTCACCATCCAGTCTGCATCTATTTCAGGCACTAATTGTGTTTCCAGATACACACTAAATGCTGGGAAAAGGGTGGCCCAACAGCCTGGATATAGGAAAAGATGTGTTCTCCTTCTTGAGTGTATAGAAGGATGGATGGAGAGCAAGGGGATGAGCAAGTTACTGCACTTCTCTGGACTTCCCTTTTGTCAGTAAAATAAGGAGAAGAAATTCCCAAGCAGATTTACCTGCTGGGCACTCAAATTCCTGTGTAAATTTGCATCTTTTCCTTCTGTATATGAGTCTCAGGAGAGCCCAGCAGCAGAAGGGAGCAGAAGCAGATGTCACTTCCCACAACTTCCAGTGGCCAGTGCTGCTCCTTCCAGGGCTCACACAGCAGAACTGCCCCAGGCTCCATGCTGGTGGCCTCAGTTTGGGTTCCTGAGCTGGGTTTGGAACCCCTTTTTTTAATTATTATTATTTGGAGAGCACAATTATTAGGGAAGCCCTTTAATTTTTCCGTTTTGGAAGAACCCCAAATGGGCTTCCCGGCAAAACTAATGTGCAGGCGCTCGGCATTAAGCACTGAGTAATCCTGGAAGTACAGACCTGATGTCTCTACAGGCAGCAATAAACTTTTCAGCACAATATTGTAACCTCAACTCTTCCTCCTTTAATGGCTTTTCTCTGTGCCATTAGCAGCGCTGCAGAACTTCCCAGGCGCTCCAAAGACAGCGGGATCTTGGGAGCCAGGGCTCAGGTGAAGCTGCTCCTTCAGCCTCCTTGGGTTGGGAATGCTGCCTGCAGGATAAACACAAATGGAAATCCTGGCTAGGGTTTGAATGCTTCTTGCCTTTTTTCTTTGTTCCAGGCCAGGTTGGACAGGGCTTGGAGCAGCCTGGGCTAGTGGAAGGTGTCCTTGCCCATGGCAAGGGGTGGGACTGGATGGGCTTTAATGACCCTTCCGACCCAAACCCTTCTGGGATTCTGTGATTTGGTGTCAGACTGGGAGCAGAGGAAGAGGGTGGGGAAATCCTACACACTTCTCCTCAGAGCCACCAGGGTCACACCCAGAAGAGGGGCTGGTTCCTCATCCTGGGATGGGTTGGTGGAAGGCTCAAACACCAAGTGCCTAGAAATGAGACCGGATGAAAAGGTCACACAGAGGTGGGATTTGAACACACAGATGTGTTCACTGTCCTTAGTCTTGACCCCAGTACAAGAAGCTCTCACATACGTCTTGCCCAGACAGCAGGAGCACCTCAGCTTCCCAGAGCAGGGGCTTGGGGAGAGCAGGAAAGGGATCCACAAGGTAAACCAGGGACTGAAGATCATGGGTGAGCCCCTTGTATCACAGGGGGCTTGAGGGATGGGTGTGTGGGAGGTCCATATGCCAACATCTCCTGGCTCCTCTGGGAATCTGCCCCTGCCAGGGACTAGTCTGGAGCCAGAGATGGATATGGATGGGTGGTGTAACTTCAGGAATATGAGCAGATCTTAGCTGATGGCAACAGGCTGTCCAGGACGGACCACAGCTCCCATTTAAGTACAGCACACTGGGAAGGAGTAGGACATTTGGGAATGTAACTGGTTGCCTTGTGACACCTCTCACCTCAGCATCCAGAAAGGAGAACTCCCTTCCAGCTAGAGGGATGAAGACAGGGTCTGGAAAACCAACTACAGAGATGTGGGAGCATTCCCAGCGAAGAGACAGCTCAATTCCCTGTCCTGGTTTCCTGCTGCTCTGCCTCTGGGTGGCTGAGCCGGCTACGGAGGCAAAAACTGGGGCTCTGGAGAGCCCTTCATCAGCTCAGCTGGCTCCCTGCAGGCAATTAAAAAGCACTAAGGCTTGGCTTGGAGGCTGAGCCAGCAACAGAGCCTGGAGCAAATTGATGTGGGGAGGAAGAGGAGTTCCTGCCACTCAGCATCCTGAGCAGCCCCAGAGCAACCTTGTCTGGAAAGGGGACAGGGCTGTGCTGGCTCTGCTCCCTCCAGCTGCACTGCATGAGGCTGGGGGAGATGCCATGAGCTGGGCAGCACTGGCAGGGGACCCAGGGGAGGCTGAGACCCCCAGCCCCCCTCAGCTACTGGTGTCTCTGACCTTGGAAGGAGAAGCTCTTGAGTGACACTGGGGGCACCGTGTCAGTGGGGGAAGCCTGGGAACCTGCATCAGCAACTTTCAGCTCTCAGCTCTTTTTCTGCTTCACAAAATTAAGGATGTAACACTCCCCTTTGAAGGCAGACAGAGCTTTCTGTGTCACAAAATTAAAAAAAAAATAATTTTAAATTAAAAAAAAAAGGCAAAAGAAAAAACGGCAAATTTTCTCCTGGAAAGAGTTTTCCAAACCAAACTGGCAAAGTTCAAAGTTGTGTGAGACAGAAAATACTTTCAGAAGCTTCAGAAAAAGGCCAGTGAGGTAAATATCCCAACCAAGTACCCAGCTGTCCTCGGGGTCCTGGGCTAAGAGCTGAGGGAGACCCTGGCTCCTGTCCCAGATGGACCTGCTGCTTGGATGCCCTGTCCTCAGCTCCAGGAGCTCCACCAAAGAAATCTGTGCCCGAGAGCCGAGGGGCAGGAGAATTACTCAGAGATGACCCAAAACTATGGAATCCTTGAGGAGAGAGACCCTCCCTTCCTTCTCTTGCTGCCTGCAGGTGACTTTGGATGTCACCATGTGCCGTCCAAACTAACCAAGAGCAACCAGCACTGCCCGAGTGTTGCACAACTCCAAATGCTCCCAGGTCACTCTTCCAAGCCTGCTTTGGGCTAAAGAAAATATCTCTTGAGAAAAATTCCAGCTTTTCCCTGAAGTTTCAGATGCAGGCCTAAGGAAGGCTGTCCATGGGAATTTCTGCTTGGAGGAGGACAAGCACTGCAGACTTACAGTGGCACTGCTGGGGTCCCCACCACAGCTTACAATGATCTGCACTGGGACACGGATAGCAGCTTCCTTGGAGGTCTGGGGACAAACCCTTGGGTTTATCACACACTGAGCATCAAAGCACAACCCGAGTGGTTTGTTCCAGGGTGCTGGACTGGGCACAGTTCCCTGGGCTTGAGAGGAGCCCAGCAGAGGAGCAGGATGTGGTCAGAGAGGATGGGAGCTGTCAGCTCACACACTCACAGCTCTAAGTGCCTGAGTCTGTTCTAGCAAAGTAGGTCACACCAAGAGGCTGAGCAGAACGGGTGTGGTATCAACATCAGCATCAACATCAACATCGTGAGTCACTCCCTCCTTCCCTGGGCTCCCCCTGGACTGAGCTGCTCCTGCCTCTCACTGGCAAAGCCCTGGTGGAAAAGAAAGGCCCTGGAAGACAGTCCAACCCTTGTGATGTGCAGAAGGGGGGAATTTTCTGGAGATGGAGCCTGCTGCCTGCAGGAAAATCATGGAGTGGTTTGAGTTGGGAGGGACCTTAAAGCTCATCCTGTTCCAACCCCCTGCCATGGGCAGGGACACCTTCCACTAGCCCAGGTTGTTCCAAGCCCGTCCAACCTGGCCTTGGGCACTTCCAGGGATTGAACAGCCACAGCTTCTCTGGACAATCTGTGCCAGGGCCTCCCCACCCTCTGCAATGAACTTCTTCCTTATATCCCATGTAAAAAAACCCTCTTTTAGTTCCAGGGCAGGGGCTCTCCCTTCTTCCTCATCTGTGCTCATCACTTCAGCCTTTCTCAGTTGTCAGCCATGGAGGGGATGGATCCAGATCCCTCTTCTGTCCTTCTGGAATCACTGCTCCACTCAGGATGGACCTTGAGACCTGTAACTGCCCATGACAATGGCAGGGAGGGAGACAGGGAGGGAGGGAGGACGCTTCTCTCTAGTCTGGAGCAAGTAAATAAATAAAGAAATAAGTCATCCCCAGAGCTCCCCAAAGGTGCCATTAAGGAGCAGAGAGTTGGTGATGAGTGGCAACAGGAAAGGGGGAAAAAAATTATAAACAAAGAAGTCATCGTGGTGTCCGTGGGGAGAGCACTTCTAAAAATCCTTTAACAGAGCTCATTAAATATACATGGCCTCAGTGGCTGGCTATACATCCTGATTAGCCTATGACTTCAGCTCCTGGAGTCCAGGGTGTTCCTGCTCCTCACCACGGAAATAAAAGCAGGTGGTCCAGGGCACTGTGGTCAGCCAGAGACCACCACCTATGGAGCCCTGAGAAGCATGGCACAGCGGGCACAGGGTGCAGAACGGGTCCTACCTGTTCATTCAGGGTGAGAAACAGTGAGAGAGGAGGAGGAGGGATCAACAGGGACCAAAAAGGCCCCACAGACCCACTCTGAGGTGTTTCCTTCCATCTCTGACAGCCACTGTCTTGAGGTGCGGCTCAGGGAAGGGGATCCTGTTCTATCCTGGTCTGCTGAAGCCCAGTGGGTGAGGTGCTGCAGGAGGGTGCCACGCTCACAAAGACCAGCTGACAGGTCACAGCCAATGTCCCACCTCTGCCCTCCATCCTCCCTTGCTCTTCTGCTGGAGAACACGCAGCTCACCCACTCAATCAGAGGAGCAGCTCAAGGCCTCTTTTATCCCCCCTTTCCTTTAATGATATGAATATTTTATTACTTTTCATTGGAAGAAACATGCAAATGAATGTGTGTGGGAAGGCCCTGGAGCCTTCCAATGTTAACAAAACAAGTAAACATCAGTTGTCCTCCCTGTGAACGATGTTAACACAACATACAGATGTTCTACAATCCATAACCTCACAGGAAACCCAGGGGCTGGAGGCTCTGCTGCCACAGCAACTCCCTTTGGCATTCCAAGGTTTCTGATTTGCTCATCTGGTTGTACTTTTCCAAGAAATGGGAGGATTTCTTTCCCATGCTTCAGTAGGATCAGAAAAACACGGGGCTGCACAGGACAGCTGGAGCGAATGAGTTCCTGGAATCTCAGGAGCTCTTCTGTGATGAGGAGAGCCTATGAGGAGCAGCTGAGGGAGCTGGGGGGGCTCAGCCTGGACAAAAGGAGGCTCAGGGGGGACCTTCTGGCTCTGCAACTC
>JAWWLV010000158.1:19099714-19135282 GCA_035041135.1 Platyrinchus mystaceus
CTGGAAGTGTCCAAGGCCAGGTTGGACGGGGCTTGGAGCAACCTGGGCTAGTGGAAGGTGTCCCTGCCCCTGGCAGGAGATCAAAACTAGAAGATCTCCAAGGTCCCTTCCAACCCAAACCATTCTGGGATCCTTTCATTCTATGAAATGTATTTTTAGGCCAATATTTGTAGTTTGTCCCTTTGCAGCTCTCCAGTCCCATCAGACTTCAGGGGAGTTCAAAGGTGTTTTCCTGCCTCCTGCAAGCCCTGAGCTATTTATAGGTGTCAGATGTTGGCAGCCCAGCTTTCACAGACAAATGTATGGTGACGATGTGCACATGGAAATGGCTCATTCCCTGTGAGTAACTCCAGGACCAGCCAGGATCCTGAGGAATGATGAAGTCTTGCACACTAGAGAGTCAGGAATGGGGGGTGGTGAAGAGCAAAGAGACTCTCCTTTAGGCTGGATATGAGAAAAAAATATCAAATTTGCCAGGGAGATCTCTTACCTTTTGCGATTCTCCTTGGGGAAAATGATGCTAATCCTGCCCCATGGGCTATTTCAAGTGAGGGTGGCCTAGTTGCTGCATCTGTTCTTGCTTATTCCAGCTCTGGGAATGCTCCTATCCTTCCTTAGGTGCTGAGGAGAGGACAAATCTCATAGCGGCACAGCATCGATGCTGCTATCAAAGCCCTGTAGGCTCTGACCCGGCAGCCTCCACAACATGTGGTGCTACACATGCCCCTATCCACCTCCCAAGCTCCAAAAAGGCTCGCTCTGGCTGGGACTTGGGGAAAAGTGAAGCCAAAAGAGTCACTTCTTACATTCTCCTGGTGTGAAAGTGGCAACCCAGGGCAGGAGGGTCATCCATCCAGTCCCCATCCCTGGAGGGATTTTAAAGCTGTGTGGATGTGGCACCTGGGGACATGGGTCAGTGGTGGGCTTGGCAGTGCTGGGGGAATGGTGGGACTCCATGAACTTGGAGGGATTTTCCAATGTCAGTGATTCCATGTTTCTATGGGAATTAACTTCCTATGGAGTTCAGGACTCCTGTTGCATTTCCAGGGCGCTGTGTTTCTCCGCAGAAGGTGACTGTCATGTCACAGGGGCAGCACAGCAGGGTGAAGCAGGAATTTCAAAGTTTGAAGGACCAGGGGGGTCTTGAACCCCTATAAAACTCTGTGTCTACAGAGCTCCAGGAATGGCCAAGCACCGGTGATCTCCCAGTCTTCCCAAGCCTGGGCTTTGTGGGGCTGTGCAGTTGGACACACGGGTGAGCTCCGGCCCATTCCAGACCTGACTTAACCCGCTGTAGTTTTCCACTCCTGCTAAAAGCAGCTCCCTGCCCACCACTATCTTCTGCATCTCTTCAAGCGCTTCCCTGCTCCGACTGAGGGCAGGAAGAGGAGAAGAATACCACATCCATCTGCGAGCACACAGGAACTCGCTGAGAGCTGGAAAAGAGCTGTTGGAGCTGGACAGGGTCCAGGGCGGCAGGGACACACACCTCCCTGCGCAGGAATAAAGCCAGAGAGACTTGCATTGCCACAGCTGCTCCATGTCTCCATTTTACATCCCATCAGAGCAAAACCACTTCACCTTCCCTTCTTTTTTCCCTCACGCACCTCTCCCTCCAGCATCAGCTGCTGGCAGATGGGAGTGTGGTGGACTATTTAAGGAAAACGCCCAATAACATTACAATTACTTACCATAAAAGCCTCGTTGTTTCCAATAATAGCCTAATGTTCCAGGCACCTGTCCAACAAACTCAGAGCTCTCTTACCTGCCCACTGCAGGATTCAGATCCATCACGCTTCCCAACAGGCATCTCGATGTGCCACTGACAAACTGAGAGGCTCTGAAAGCCCTGGAGATAGGTGCCACCTCTGTGTGCAGTGGGCACAGGGCCTGTGCACAGGAGTGCACACAGGCTGCAGACCTGTTGGGGTCTGCAGAGGGATGTAAACAACAACTGGTGCGGAAGAGGCAACGTCAAACCAGCAATTCACCTGCAACCAAAGGAGTGTGTCTCTGCCATCCCTGGAAGTGTCCAGGTTGGATAGGGCTTGGAGCAATCTGGGCTAGTGGAAGGTGTTCCTGCCCATGGCAAGGGGGTGGAACAAGATGAGCTTTAAGGTCCCTTCTAACCCAAATCATTCTGGGATTCCATGATCCACCTGACTTTGGTTACTGCTGCAGCTCCAGCGCAGTCCTCAGGTGGCCACACTTCTCCTGCTGATGGCAGGTGAGGACAAAGGGGCCCAGTGAGGCCAGATGCCACTCTCACCTCCTGACACAGTCACCCTGGTGCTGGAACGAGGCAGAAATGGACAAATGAGCCCAAAAACAAAAGGGCTCACAACTGTTTTTCTTGGTCAGATCCCATGAGCCCCATCAGCGACATCCGCAATGGCTTTCACAGAGCAGGCTGGGCAGCCGGATTTTGCTCAAGTGTTCCCAGGGAACACACACACACACACACAAACCCATCATGAACATGTGTCTTGCTGAAAACAGTCTGTCTGATATGAAACCATGACTGTTCACCAGCAAAGTTACTTGTGGGCTTGGGAAACAGTTGAGGAGCAGCGGAGATGGTGTAATAGGATGTGGGCATCTCATCTCCCCATACCAGGAGACAGTCATAAGCACTGGCACTTACCCAGCAGTCAGCTACAATTTGTTTGCACACAGGCTTTGCTGGAAAATTGCATCCAGCCGTCCAGCTAATAAAAATCATCCTCCCAGAGCTCACCGGTAGCGTTTGCTGAATGAGAGATGGATGCTAAATTATTCACTCTGCGCCATCAGAGCCTCGGCGGTGGGAGAGGGGAGGAAGATTTCGCTGCTGCGAGTCGTGTTATGCTGTCAATTATGGAGCACTTCATTCTCAGGGCTCTAAGGCTGCCATCTGGTACTAAAATCACCACAAAAAATAGGGGGGGGGGGGACACGGAAAATCAGGCAGCGTTTTTAAGCACTGACTGCTCATCGTACAGCAGCTCTAGAGCACATTGTCGAACATTCCTGAGAAGGAGGAATCTGGGGGTAAGTGCAGAGTGGAAGGTATAATGTGTCATTTGGATTATTCCACCCACACAGGTGTAGGAGAAACATTAGGGCATGAAAGGCCATCCTGCCTCTCCTGCCTGAGGGGTCAGGGGAGGGGGCAGACATAGCATCACCTTCGAGATGTGTCACTGGCCTTCACAGCCTGGCACTTTCCCAGTTCTCCGAGTCTCCAGCTGTTCTCTTTGGCTGCTGAGCTACCTCTCAACTCACCCCCCCACCCCCAAAAAAATTTCCTTCAAAAATTGAAAAAAATTTTTGTTTTAACCCCGACAATGGGGAAATTAAAATATTGGTAAGGTTCTTAGCAGTGTGGAAGGTCCTTGTTCTCACACACAACCAGAAGTGCTCAGAGAGGAAATGGTGGGAAATTGCTGTGGGAGACATCCGTGGCCAGGTGCTTTGGTGCTCGTGGTGGAAGTGCATGGTGGCAAGACTCTGGATCTGTGTTTGGAAACCCCCTCAGCCCTGTACAGACCACACTGAGCAGTTTGTTTTATCAGGAATCAGACAGAGGAGACGCTTTAAACAGCAGAGCCGAGTGAGTCCCTGCAGGCAGAGCTGGGGAGGGAGATAAAGCACCTTGGCTGGGCATGAAAAGCTCTGGAAGAACAAAAGAAGAGAAGGAGACAACAAAAAAACAAAAATCAGACAGGAAAACAAGTTCATTAATTTGTTCCAAGAGCCACAGACTCTCAGACTGAACACCAGAGATTTTTGGGGGGGTTCAGTAAAGATGGAGCAGAGGGCACTGTGGGATTCCTTCATGTCTCACATGGCCCAGACAGAAGAAAAGGATGAAGATGCAGCACATCTGTGGATTCCCACAGAGCATTGCAGTGCTGGGAAGAACCCAAACAACCCCGGAATGCCCTGGGTAAGCCCATTAACTTCTTGGTTTTCATTCCTTTTCGCTTCAGGCCACGTGCCTTTCCCCCTCAGTAGGACTCCGGGGATCACAGAGCCTGGCATGGCATGTGGAGATGATGAGGGAGCTTGAAAATCAGGTTTAAGATCATCAACCCGTGGCTTGGACTTGAAGCATACACTCACAGTAGAGGGAAAAAACCCTCTGACATAAGCTCAATTTTCCAGTCCTCTTGGCCTCTTCCAGCTCTCCCATCTCATCCTACTCTGGAGCATGGACTGCTGAAGCTGCTGCTTCCTTCTCATTCCAACCACTTTTCTGATGAAGAAGTGATGCTCCTACACAACCAGAGGTGCTGGTTGCTCTGTTCACCTCCTAACTCTCTTTCTCCCTCATCAGGGTTGGTCCTTCTGCCCTCGAGGAGCTGAGGGACACTCACCAGGAAGGTGAAAACCCACAAAATTCCAGATGGTAGAGCCCAGGGGCACACCCTCCAAGTGAGGCCCTGCTGCACTCATCCCTCGGTGCAGACAAGGACACCGTCCCCATTAGCTGTTCCCCAGCACATCGAACTCATCCAACCCACTCCTTTCCCTCTGAACCACGGTGGGATTCCATCCCCAGTGCTGGGGAAGGGCGGGGGGGGGGTGTGCTGATTTTTAATGCTTGCGTATTTATTTTTGACATCGCCCAGGCCATTCCAGCACCCGCTTTATCTCCGTCGATCTTTGACCCCCTCGTGTCAGGAGTTCAATCTGGTACGTTCCACTCTTTGCCCCCACTTAATTCTTTTTCAGCTGCTCGGCCTTTGAAACCTGGTGCCATATGCCAGCCCCAAAGAGTCCTGATCAATATGGGGGGACCGCGTCCCTGTGACCTTGCAACCTGCCCCGTAAAGGGCAGAGGGCAGAGCAGAGCGCTGGCCAGGTTTTCATTAGGAGGATTGTTGGAGGGGGAGGGAGATCCTTTCTTTCTTGCTTTCTTTCTGTCTTTCTTTTCATGGGCGTAGCCCAGATGGGACAGCCGAGCTCCTGGCTTGCCTGTGTCCTCCTCCTCTGCCTTGTTTAAGGACAGCGAGCGCCACAACCGCTAAAAATCGGGATGCCTGGAGAGGCGAAATGGAAAAATCAGGGTCACATCTTGGTGTGAGAAGGGAATTGCTCGTGCCTGTCCCTTTCAGACAGACAGGGTGTCCTGGGGGTGCAAAGAGGGCAACGGAGGGACCCCTCAAAAACATAAGAAGAGCCCCAGCACCTGGTTTCTCTCCCCCAAAGCTCAACTACTTGCATGGCCACGTTCCTACAGGGAAGGGGCCTCTAGTGAGGTCCCACAGACCCCATGTCACAGGCAGTGGTGGGGGTCCCTCAGCACCCCTCAGCAGAGGGGCTGTGTGAGCCAGAGTGCCTCAGGACCCCTCCATTTGAAGGCCACTCTTTTTTTCAGGCCCAGACCTTCCTCCTGGCCATTTCTTTCCTGCTTTTCTCCATGCAAAAAGTACAGGCATCTGCTTTCTGCCCTGGTTGTTTTCGTCTTTGGAACAAGAGGAAGAACAGATATAAAGGCTTGTGGTGCCTCCTTGGGGGGCTTTGCTGGTGCTGCTTCCAAAGGGAGATTTAACCCATCTTACCTTCTTCAGGGAGGAAAAGCACCGGTGAAGTCTGAGCCAAACCATTCCCTCAGGGATGGGCAGGGACCAGGTGTCCACAGCACCTCCTCCCTTTGCTGCTGTGGGGCCCAACACCACCGTCTTGCTGAGCAATGCCAGGGACCAGGTGGCAGGGTCAGGCTGATGGTGCCATCTCCCCATCTGCAAGACACCAGGGTACTGTTTCCCATGGGAAGAAACCATTTTCCTCCTTCAGAGGCTCTTTCCTTTGGGAAGACGCTATTTCCCTTAGGCAGAGGTCCTGCCTGGGGACAATATCCATAGCCAGGAAAAAGCTACTCCCCAACACAAGTCCCAGCCCTGCAAGGGGTGCAGGACAGGGCATTGATGAGTTGGTGGCTGCTGGCTGATGAGTTTGATCCCCAGTGCTGTGTTAGCAGGACTGCCCAAACCAGTCCACCCACAATTTCCTTTCTGCTCGTTTCCACCTCTCCACAGAGTCAAGGACAGCCCACACCAGGTCCTGCAGGAGCTTGGTCTCATCAGGAATAAAGGCATTTTTGAACCATCCTTTCAGATGACCAGCTTGGGGTCGGTGGCTTTTATAGGACCCTCTTGGAGGATTTTTGGGGACATTTTTGAGTGTAGATGAGCTGATGACTTGCCCCTAAAGCCCTGATGACTCAAAGCCTGTGGAGTGAGAGCAGCACATCCTGGGTATCCCCAGGGTGTCTGGGGCTGGAGAGCCAGGAAAAGCCCCTCTTGCTCTGGTGTGTGACCCAAGTGTTGCTCAAGGACAAGAACAACGGTGCCTCACCCTCATACCCGACAGTGGCAAGGGCAGGTGATACCCAAGACAGGGGGCCCTGCCACACACTGTCTAATTAACCCTTCTGGCAGCTTCCATTAAAAATAAAGGGGCCTTCAGGTCCCTGCTGGAGTGGCCTATTTTACGTGAGCATCTCCTTGGTTTTGCCTCAGCGTGTGATGTTCGGGAGGCAGTTATTTCAGGAAAGGGACGCTATAGATAACTGATCTGCCAGCCAGGTGTCACGTTCCTTCATTTATTTTCAATTACTTTGTCTCTTTAGCTCCGGTGAGAATTGCCTGGTGTCAATTCATTTGGTCACCTCCGTGCCTGCCGCGCGTCTCCGGGGGCGTTCTCCGGTGTGGTGTGATCTCTCCCCAGGGACCAGGCTGTTACAAAACAGCTCTGCTTCTCTTTCAGCTTCATCTGGTTCTCATCCTCTGGGCCACCCCCAGCTTTGTGACCCTTTGTGGGGGTCACACGGGGTTCCTGGGAGCAGCAGCGGTGTGAGCAGGCAGAGGAGACAAGGTGAGGAACACGATCCTTGGGGTGGGAGGTTCCCTCTGCTCCTCAGGATGCTCGTGGTGGTGATAAGCACAGGTAGTGCCAGCACCTTGGCTGCAAAGGTCTCCTGCAAACCCCCTTCCCACATATATCTGGCTGTCCTTATGTACAGGGGGCAAGTACAAGGCATCTGGGCCTCCTCTGCCCCTTGGCTCATTGTTCTGAGGCTCATTTGCCCCCTCAGCTGCTGAACGTTGGGCCAGTTCATAGAATCACGAAATCCCACAGCGGTTTGGGTTGGAAGGGAGCCTGAAGATCAACTCGTTCTGCCCCCTGCCATGGGCAGGGCAGGGACACCTTCACTACAGAAGGTTGCTCCAAGGCCTACCCATGCCAGCCTGAAATGCTTCCAGGGATGGGGCTGCCACAGCTTCTCTGGGTGAGCTGGACTAGGGGACTTGTCCAGCTGGGGTGGTTGTGTCTCTCCTTCTGTGGGGAATTCTCTCAGGCATGAGGGTGGGAATCCAGGACCTCCTGGCCCATCCCTCCACATCCACCCCAGCCCAAGCTCCCTGTAACAGAGTGGGGACAACTGCTGACACAGACAGCGCTGTGCAGAGAAAGGGGAACACTCCTGACAGGAGGATATACCAACTCCACCAGATGTGTCTGGGAGAAACAATCCAGCCCTCCTGCCTCTTGCCAGAGGATCCCACACCATGTTTTGGGATTAGAGATGGGCTGAAGCCCTCAAATCCAAATTACCACGTGCCTCTTTGAAGTTCAGACCTGTGGTTTAAGTCCAGACTCGTGCCTAGCTGAAACCTCTCATAGTGTCACAGAATCACAGAAGGACTTGGGTTGGAAAGAATCTTTAAAATCACCCAGTTCCATCCCCTGCCATGGGCAGAGACACCTTCCACTAGCCCAGGTTGCTCCAAGCCCTGTCTAACCTGGCCTTGGACAATTCCAGGGATGGGGCAGCCACAGCTTCTCTGGGCAACTGTGCCAGGGCCTCCCCACCCTCACAGGGAAGGATTTCTTCCCAATATCCCGTCCAATCCTGCCCTCCTCCAGCTTAAAGCCATTCTCCCTTGTCCTGTCACTACATGCCCTTGGAAAGAGTCCCTCCCCTCACCTCATGGTGGACCACCTTTAGGGTGAAGGATCTTCACCCTTGCCTACAACTGGGGCAGCTTTTACCTGCCTGAGCTGCTCTCCAGGTGCGATTCAAGTCATTCTTGGCATGTCCCTGCTCCCTCTGGCACCACTGAGCTGGCAGGGCTGGTGACATGGGCTCTCTTGTCTGTCAGCAGCACAGCCAGCTCAGCACTGACAGGGACACCAGTGGGGACCAAGGAGGGCATGATGTGATCCTCACATCCATAGGGAAGTTTTCAGCAGCGGCGGCTGGAAAAAAACATCTTTTTCCCATGAAAAAGGGCACATTCACTCTGGCTTCAATGAGAAAGAAATAAATAGAAGCCTGGTAGTGACTGTCCTTAATTGATTAGTCATTTCTGCAGATGATAATTGCACATCAAAAGACTGAGATCCTACTGTTCCATGCAAATGTCCTTACAGAGAGCAGCGAGGCACAAGGGAAGTGGATACAGGAAATAAATCCCTTAGAAGCTCCCCAGGAGGATTTGGAGTTTTGTGGCAGGAAAATAATTTTGTTCCCAATGTGCCAGGAAGAAACATCCTCAACCCCAGGCACTTCCCAGGAGCAGAACATGGAGAGGAAAGGATGCCAAAGAGTGCCCAGCTGAGGAGTTCTCCAGCCAGGGGAAAACATTCCTGCTTCAGGCACTGCTGGAGAACTCTGAAATGTTCTCCAGCTGCTGATCCAGGGCCTGAGACGCTGCTGGTCATGCTGGAAGGGGGATGATAAGAACCCCAGGATGACCAGCAGTCCTTTGGCTCAGTGCCTCACCAAGGTCAGAGTGAGGTGTCCAGAGGAAGTAGCCTGGCAGTGACCAGACTAAAACTGGAATATGGACCCCCCATCCCTCCTGCTTTTTGTGCATCATCCCCAGTTCAAGATCTTTGGCCGCTTCCTGTGCTCCCTGGCACATGTCGGGGTGCCCAGGCTGTCCCTGACCCCCAGGCTGAGCCGCTCCCAGGCTCGCAGGAGGATCCCTGTGCCCATTCAGTGGTTTCAGAGGAGCTGCCAGCCCTGGTGTCTGGCAAAAGAGGCTTGTGAGCATGACTCAGTCAGCCTCCAAAAGCAGCAGCGAAAAACAAGAGTCTGCTGTGAGCTGCATCTTGATTTTTAAGCCAATCTCGTGATGTTTTTCAGGATCAGAGCGTGGCTCTGGGATACCAGGGCAGCGCTGAAAACTGGCGGTGTTTTGGGACACAAACTGTCCATTTCACACCAGGACCATGGTATGTTGTCATCCTTGAGGTCCCAAAGACCCTCTTGCTTGCAGAGAGCAAGACCCTCCCTCTTCCCAGAGCTGCTCCCTTTTGTGGGTGTCATTTCTTGTCTGGGCTATTCCAAAGGCTCCTGGCTGCTCTCACAGCTGCCCCCTCAGCCTCGTGATGCCTCCAGGCATTCCCAAACATCACTGAGCAGCTCAGAACAATGGTGTGGCAGCACCAGGCTGTCCTCTTGTCTCTGTCCACACCAGAACAGCACTGGCTTCTTCTGGCCAGAGGTGTGCAGAGCAGTCAGGTGCCCTCAACCCTACATGAGGATGGCCATGGCCGAGCAAGGAAGTGTTTCTGGTGGTGGAGAAGCAATTCTGCAAGTCACTCCAGCCCAAACTCCTACCCCATGGTCCCCACAGCTTGTGGTAATGACAAGGGACTAGATTTGACCCTCTGCCTGCTCCTGCCCATCTCTGCCCAGGTTCCTACACACATGTCACCTTTAGCATGAATCAAAAACCACCCAGGGTTCAATTATTAGTCTCCTCATCACCTTCACTGATGAAGCAGCACTGGGGATGCTGGGACAGGTGAATTCCCTGGCCCATGGAACCACCACGACAGCCAGGCTCAGATCTGCCCCCCTCAGATGTCTGAGGCACAGAGGGGCCGTCAGGAGCTCCTTCCCTCTTTGTAGTCAGCGGAGTGAAATAGGCACTTTCAGGGCATGAGTCATCTGACCTATTTAGCCATCTTAGGAAGACATGAATGACTCCTTAAGCGGGCTCCTCTCTCTCTCTCCTGTCTAGACAGACAATCTCTTGACTGCAAACACCTACCCTTGCTCTCCTGGAGCCCGCCAGGCGCTTTCCCAGGCTGCCGAGGGATGCTCCACACAGGAAGAGGGCTGGATCACACCTGGACATCCTCACAGGGATCTGAGCTTGGCCTAACTTTGCTTGCTCTGGGCAAGGGAAGATTTCAACACCAAAAAGGTGGAAATCTGCTTCTGGAAAGCCTTGTCCACCTCTAAGGCAGGGTTTTATGGAGCTGAGCTTGCTCTGGCCATGAGGTCCTAGGACAGCACAGAGCAGGGCATTCCAGCTCTGAACAACATCCGTGATAGCTAAGAAAAAGTGGGTTCTTGTTCCAGGATAAACCCTCCATGGCTGTGACCTGGCACTGCCACCACCTCACCTGGGGCAACCATGGGATGGTGCAGGTACCCTGGGATGTTTGAACCTGGGGAGTGTCTCCCTGATCTTCACAGGGATGCAAAGCAGAAAACGACTGCGCAGTTTAAAGAATCACCCCAACCTCAGGAAAAGGCCCAATCGCTGTCACCTTTTGTCATTTCTGGGACCATCATAACTTTCTTTACACAGAAGGAAAATGTCTAAGCAAGCAATTACCATCTATTTCAGATCACCGTGGTCTGTAGGTCATGCGCCTGTGCTCCTCTGCTGATCCCATGACACAGCTCAGCTCCAGAGCTTTCCTCCACAGGACCACAAGGGTTGGAGACCAGGACATGGCAGAAGATTTGGTGGCATGAGCTGCTGAGGACAGGGAAGGCTTGGGAAGGTGGTACTATACACACCAAAAGGGCTCTAACACAGTTAACAGAATTTGCACATCAGGGAATGAAACTGGTTGGCTGTGTCCAAAAAAGAGGGACTTTGGCATCAGCAAGAGCCAATGGGTGACAAATGGCCTGGATCCATCTTTTGTTTGAAAAGCAGGGGAAGAATGAGTCACAGCAGGGATGGGACTCACATCTGTGCTCCAGAGCCCTGAGGCAGATCCTGGATGCTGGGGCTGAGGCATTGGAACAGATTTTGGAAAGCAAGCTCTGATACCAGCGACGCCACAGACAGGGCTCCAAACCAGGGAAACAGCCTGGAAAAAGGCTTTATGGTGACAGACACGGAGAATCCGTGATTTTCATGAAGTACAGAGGTTGAGAGGGCTCTGGAGCACAGATCTACCCTAGGGAAACCATCCTAGGAAAGGACTCTTGCGGCTAAAGGAGACAGGTTCAGCTGGAGCCAAAGGGTAGAAGCTGGAGCCAACAAATTAAATAGGAATAAGGGGGGTGCCACTAACCATGGGATTCATCAGCCACCAAATCCGTGTGAAAGAGGCTCATTCTCTGGAAGTGCTTGAGTAAAGATCCACCACCTTTGTGAGAGAAGAGCTTTAGATGAACAACAGACCCTCAAGCCAAGAAGAAGTGTCTGGGCTCTGTACCCGCAGGAGTTTGTGAACCACTGGCCTGTGATGTGCACAGAGAGAGCAGAGGCACCAGCCTGACCTGCAACTGCTGGTGCTGTGGCCCAGATTCTTCCTTTTTTGGGTTAAACCCACCTCCAAGGTGCCTTCTGCAGCTGGTGGGAAGAGACAGCCAGGTCCCAGCTGCAGCTCCTCCTGTCCATCACTCTGTGGCATCACCCCCTCTCTTCTGGCAGAAGGAGAGCCTTTGGGAATGTGTGGGAATCTGTGGAGGGACTGAGACCCCCGCCCAGCTCAGGGATTTCTTACCTCAGTCCCTCCCCCTTTGCTCCTGCCCTCTGCCACAGGAGCCAGCCCTTCTTCAAGGATCTGGGACAGCCTCAGCAGGGATGACCATGCTGAGATTTTTGAGGTTTGAAAACCAGCAGAATCTCCCAAGCAAACCCTCGTGGAGCTAAAAATGGTCCCCCCAAATGTCAGTGCCAACCCAGCACCCCAGTACTCCCCAGCAGCGAAGCTGGGCCATGCCCCGGCCACTACGGAGACAGGAATGAGACCACGTTCAAAATTAATATATATTTTTATTGAATAGTTGGTCTAAGTGGGCTTGTGAAGCCACCATAGAATCACTTCTTTCATCTCAGCAGTGGTTCTGTAACAGTTATCGGCTTTGCAAGAGAAGGAAACCAAACAGAAGAGGGTGCAGTAAAATAAATAGGTTATTTTTTTTTCTTATCTTTAAAATAAACTTTTCAAATAAATACTTTGTTTTTTGTTTGTTTTTTTTTTCTCTTAAAAGGTACAAGAGTATTGTCAAAAAAACCAGTCATCGGGTTATAAACATATATTATACCTTATAGAAAGGAGCCTGAATGGAGAGAGCCAGGAGAGGGATCTTTACACACTGTACAGAACATTTGTGTACCCATAAACACAGGATTAGAGCCTTCAGTTCCAGGTAGGAGTCTCTTCTGCAAAGCCCAGGGTGATGCATCTTCCAAGGAGAACTTTGTGCTGAGGACACCTGGGGAGGCAGGAGAGGGAGGAGCATCCCGAGGGAATGGATGGGGATGGGGGGAGAGAGGGAGGGGAAGGGGGACAGAGACTCTGCAGGGAGGGTGGGGACCAGCTCCGGGATGACCACACACCTCGGGACAGAGGGCTGAGAAGCCTCCTCTCCCAGGGCCCAGCTCTCCAGGGGGAGATTGGTCCAGCTCATGTTGAAGCCCTTTGGGGTGCAGCAGGAGAGAGACCCACCAAGAAACCTCACCCCACTTCCCCTCTGCCCCACGGAGGTGTGTGAGCTCTTCCCATTCACCTAACATCCCTCTTCTGCCTGCAGTCCCCTCCAAGGGGACCAGAGACCCTGGATTCTACCCTCAGGGGATTCTTCTGCAACGCCACCCCAAGCAGAACAGATCCCACTGCACAATCTCCCAACCTGACTCTGGGAGAGAGTTTGCAAGAGCTCCCGATGCTCACGGGGCAATTCCCCCCAAGGCAGACTGAGCCCCAAGAGGTCCCAGCTCAGGTTTGGCCCACCTGGACCAGATGTGTCCAGCTGCTGTGAGCATCCTACAGGCCTGGGCTCCAAGGGCTCCATGGAGGAGACAAGCCTGAGCTGGACCCTGTTAGAGACCAAGAATGAGCTTTGGGATGGGGGCACAGGCCTTATCACATGCTGATCACAAACCTCACAGACCTTCCACTGCCTGAAGACCTCCCAGTTTTTTCCAGCCTAAAAACACATAAAGGCCAGAGACAGAGTGAACTAACAACAGGGGTGCTGGGAATGGCGAGTTTGGGACACAGTGGGCTCCTTCCCTGTGCAAATCCCACAGCAGCTCCCCTCACCCCTGGCTCATCCCTCTCTATCAAGGACCGCTCCTGCCCCTCCACCAGGAAGGTTCAGGAGCTGGGATGGGAGGGAGACTACAGCCTGATTCCCATGACCCCTCCTCACTTGTGTTGGGACTGATTGGACAGTGGGGAAGGAAGGGAGTGGGACCAGGGGAAGCCAGGAACAAACCCCAGCAGAACTTTATGTGTGGATGGAGCTTTGGAGGTTTGGTTGGGGAGAGGAGCAGGGGGAGCTCAGGTCCTGCTCAGCAGCTCCTGCCTCCTGCTCCTTTGGCACCTGAATCTCTTTCCCTGTCTACATCTGCCCACAGCCCTGCATGTTCCCTGAAAAGGACCCCACAACCAGCAGAGACACAGAGCACAGAAATGTTCCCTCATGAAGCGGATCCATCCCTGTGGGAGAGCAGAGGGCTTGACATGTGACACTCCCAAAAGAAAACCAAAAAAAGGCACGTCAGGACAGAGAGAAACCCCAACTGCCAGGACAAGCAGCTGCAAACAAACACCCAGAGCAGATGTGATCTGACTCACTGAGGGTGGGGCAGGAAAGGGGCTCACAACCCCAACCAGAAGGAGAGTCCTCTCTGCAGGCAAACCAAACCGTCTGGCAGCCAGAGGTGGGGAGGGAGCAGGATGGATCTGGTCAGAAGATATTAGGAAAAGCTCAGGGAAAGAATACGAGGCTGCCCACAGCTTCCCCCACAGCAGATGAGCTCAGTGAACCAGAGGTGCCCTCCTTTGGAGAGCTTTTGGCACATCCTAACTTCTCCTGTCTGCTGAAAGCAAGGAAGGGGAGCGTGCGGAGGACTCCAGATGGAGAGGGAAGCAGTAACCCAGGTGAAGCCACCTGCCCCCTCGAGCAGGACAGAGACCAACAGCTCTGAATTCCTGCAGCCCATGCAAGTCCTGCATGTAGCAAGTCGAGCCAAAGCTGGTCTGACAGACCTCCGTGCCCATCTGGGGCTCTTCTCCTCCCCAGTTTGAAGAATTATGGAATCATTTAGGTTGGAAAAGCCCTCAAAGACCACTGAGTCCAACCATCCCCCAGCGCTGCTAAGCCCACCACTAAACCTTGTCCCCAAGTGCCACATCTACATGGCTTTTAAATTCCTCCCTTCCTACATGCCCAGTATTTCATCAAATATATCTCACAGGTTTGTCATTTCTTGGAGATGAGACATTCCAGAGCACTGGCCATGCTCCTCATCCTCACCCAGGCTGTGGCATCATTCCCTGGAAGAAATGGGGCTTCTGCACTGACCCAGAAAAAGCCCATTAGGTGGAAGGCTCCTGGCAGACATGCTGGCCTCCCACGAGTTCCTGAAGGTAAATGTGCTGCAAGAGTCATGCCAAGCAAAGCTGGCTCCAGAGAGCTGATCCATGGACAGCCATCTCCTCATCCTCCAGCTCCAGCACCTGGGGGAGGTCACCCCACACTCGCATGACTTGGGAGGCCGTGAAAATGATGAAGCTTCACATGTTGAGTCATTCCACCATCAGGAGAGGAAGCAATGAATTGCAAAGATACAGAGGTGGTAACTAAATTTACAAGTGGGATCCGTTTAAAAAGGAGGAGGAAAAAAAAAATCAAAGTAGAGCAAGTTGGAAAATTCTGTTCATTAGTTCTCTTTAAAAAGTTTCAATGAACTGTTTCACATTCTCATTCAAGGGAGACAGTTCCTTCAATCCACAGTGAAAAAGGGACCTTTTTTCCCTAAAAATATTTTCTGTTATTCGGGAAGAAGGAGTTTAATCAGCACCAATAGAAGAGTAAACCAAGCCTTCCAAAGGAAGGTGCCTCTTGGTGGAAGCCCCTCTCCCCAACATGGCTTGGAAGTAGGGAGCCAAGCAATTACTGGCATAAGGATAAACACATTTGCAATATATTTTAATATCTGCTGCCACACGACCTGATCTTAGGGGGTTCACACTCCTACAGGGCATCCTCTGAGAAGGTCATGGCTTTAAAATCCAAATGATTCCAGATTTCAGGGCTGGCCTCAGGGGATGTGAGGCCCTCTTCCTTCCCAATGCCAGGAGATCCTTCTGTGTCCCAGAGCATCGTCCTGAGATCCCCCCAGCTTAGGGAAGCAGGCTGTCCATCTTTGGCCAGATCTTTCCACATCACCCCTCAGGATCTGGGTGAAATCAGGGTGAGGATTTCACTCATGTCCATAACATTCTCCAGGTACAAACTTCCCACCAGGGATGGGATTCATCCCCCCCTTCCACGGGGAACCTCAGGTTCGATGTTTGGGTGCCATTTGAGTCAAGGGAGTGAGGCACTGCCAATGCAGAATTTCATGAATAATGCTTCCAAATGGGATGAATCACTCCCTGGATCTGCTTTTCCCTGCAACCAAGGGAGCTTGGATCCTCCATGGTTTTCAGATAGCAAATGGATGGAAAGAGGAATCCCACCATGAAGAGTCCATCTCTGCCTCCCCCCACAGCCAGCACTGAATGCCACCCCCTCACTGCAGAGCAGACCCTCTTGGACAATCCACACCCCTGCCTTTCCCCCTCTCCTGAAGACCTAGGAATGAAGGGTCTAGGATTAGCAACAAACAGACTGGGAAATCATCTTTTCCAGCATGTGTAAGTGTACCAGGAAGCCAAACCTTGCACCTGGCACCGTTCACAGCAGTATCATGAATATTATTAGTAAGAGACCTTACCCATCCTAACGTTATATTTATATGTACAAAAATAGATCCACAGAACTCTACGGAAAGAGGTGACTGGGAGGAGGCTGTGGACAAGCCCTGGATGCAGGGTCTTGGGGAAGCCAGGGGATGTGCTGCATGTATTTCTCCAGGGGAACCACTCACTTCTCTCTGTGCTCACACACCTCAGAGGAGAGAAGGGCAGGCAGAGCTGAGCTCCAGGACACCATCCCACCTCCAGACTTCCCTGCCCGCTGTCAGTGGGGTCACAATGGGGAACTGGGGCCGTGTGGAGATGGGGCTGAGCCCAGGACCAGGAGGAGCCCTCTAACCACAGCAACCAGTTGGGCTTATTATCATCCCAGCAAGGGAACACAAAGCCCTGACCTGGATTCGGGTGTCCGTCTGCTCTGCAGATGGCCCAGCCCCGGGGCTTGGTCCAGACCCGTTCCCGGTTGTCCGCACAGAACCCTCAGCAGGGTGAGGATTCCAAGGGAACATCTGCAGGGAGGGAAGGTCGAGGTCCCCAATTCTGACACCCCCTTGTGCTGTCCATGTCCTCCAGCCCAAAGCAGGGTGACAGAAGCCCCTGCTGGGGAGTCCCGGGAGCAGTGGCTGCTGACAGTTGGCTCTGCCATGAGTTTTTTTAAAGTGAATTCAGTGCTGGTGGAAGGTACCAGATCGGGATTCAAGCACGGAGCTGGTGCCTGCAGCATCTGCTCGGTGGTGGGATGGAGCCAGGCGGCAGCTCCCACCCCAGGCAGCCCTCCAAGGCCTGGAGAAATGAATGGCAATTTCCAACCAGCTCCTTGTTCTCAGCCAAATCCCAGAGGGGACCTTTCCCTCGTTGCAGTCGGGCAGGAGCGAGTGGGCTGGGCTGCCTCTGATAGCTCCTTCCCCTGCCAGAAGGTTTCTAAAGCTTCCCACACCTTCCCTTCCTCTTTGAGACAGAAAAACACGGTGCCACCTCATTTTGGAGCTCCCTCACTTCTTCCAGTAGCTCCCAAGCCTGCAGGGAAGGTGCTGCCACCAGTGAGATCCCACGGCACCCCAGCCCCCCAGGAAAGGGGACCTCCTGAGAGAGAAAGGCCACCCACAAAAAGTGCTGGAGAGGGAGAAAGAGGAGAGGTGGTCTGGCTCCCAGGGGGCTCTTGCACAGGGGATGTGTTGACCTGCCTCTTCCCCCCAGGGAGAAGGACCACACTGTGGGGAAGCTCCTAAATCTGCTGAGACCAGAATCCTGAGGATCCCCTGGTCACCCTTCCCATGGGGGCAGAGTCCCAAAGACCCTCTGGGTCACCTTTCCCTGTGGAATACAGCCAGGGAGGGCACCCACAGCTTGCTCTGCCTCTCCTGTCCCTCTCCCACGTGTGCAAAACCACTGTTACCCCCAGCTCGGTGCCAGTTTCCCTGGCCACCCGGCCAGGGTGTCACGATGCCTGGGAGACCCTCAGCTCACCCGTCTCATTCCCAGAAGGTGATGGTGGGTAAGGGGGAGTACTGCAGTGTGGAGGGAGTCAAGGGAGGAGGGGGATGGAGGAGAGAGGAGGAGGAGGAGGAGTGGGAGGAAGAGGAGCAAAGCCTGCTTCTCCTCGCTGGGATGGTCATACCGGCTTGTCCAGCGTTTTGGGGAATGGCGTGCTGCTGGACGAGGAGATCTTCCTGCAGACCGTGTTGGTGTGGCTCTGGCAGCGGCAGCCGGGTCGTTTGAGGCCGTCATAACCCCGCTGGCAAAGTTTGAGGCACCCCAGGGTGGGAAAGTAGCAGCAGAGGCAGGGCATGAGGAGGGAGAGGAAGCTCATGGCAGCCCAGCGGGCGCAGCAGGACCCCGGCCCGCAGGAGCAGGGGTCGTCGGCGCAGGTGTCCTCGTCGTCGGTGGAGCAGTGGTAGAAGAGCCCCTTGACGCAGCAGAGGCAGGTCCCGTAGTCGAGGAGGCTCTCGGGGGAGCAGAGGCAGCGCTGGTTGCAGAGCCAGCAGGAGGGCAGGCTGCGGGCGGCCGTGCACCGCGCGCACTTGCAGCGCCCGCACTCCTCGCAGATGAAGAGGTGGCCGCTGTGCAGGGTGGGCTTCTCCGAGCCCCCCTTCAGCGGCGATTCCTCCGCCTTCAGCTCGCCGGCGCGGGGCTGCGTCCGGATGAGGGAGTGCCCGGAGTGGGAGGGCGTCAGGCTGCTCAGGAGGCGCTGGTCGGAGGCGGTGGTGCTTTGGGAGACCGAGCTGGCCGTGCTGGAATGGCTCAGGTGGGGCTGCAAAGGCGGCATCTGGTGCTGTTGGCTGTGGCTGCGGTGCAGGTCCTGGAAGGTGGAAGACACCAGGCCGTCCTGGGACCACTCCTGCTTGTGCTGTGGCTGGGCCAGGGAGGGGTTGGAGCGGGCTTGCTGGAAGCAGACTGCCGGTCTCTCCACGTAGTTGTTGCTGGCACGGATGGAGCGGATTTGGTCAATGGACAGGACCTGCTGGAAGTCCTCAGCGGGTGGGTCCATCGTCTCGTCACAGCTGAGTTCAGCCACACTGGAAGAGAGCTGCATTTCCAGGAGCCAGGAGACCCTGTGGCATCAGGGCACATCTAAAAATTCTAAAGGACGGGGCAGGAAGAGAGAAAATACTCCTGTTATATTTTATAGCAGATCCATTCATCTAATCCTAGACCGGTTTGGGTTGGAAGGGACCTTAAAACTCTTCCTGTTCCAGGCCTCTGCCATGGGCAGGGACACCTTTCACTAGACTAGACCAATCCAATAGGCAAACACTGGTTGGAGAGCTCAGAATGAAAGGATTTCTAGCAATCAGATTCAGAGTACTTTTGCTCCTGGGAACACTTAGGCTGGACGCATCCAAAGGGCTGTCGGATCTGCCCCTCAAACCCAGGAGGCACAGTGTCTCCCCACACTTTTGAGCCTCTCGTGTCATTCCTGAGGATTTTCCACCCTTCCCCAGCACCTCCTTCTCCTTCCCCAGGGAAGAACACTGGCCCTCTCTAGAGGAGGGGAAGTGGGAAGTGGTGACTTATCCAGAGGCATGGCAGAACTGGGAATGTCATCTGCCTCAGAGAAGGTTTGGGGTTCCCAACACACCCCGAGCAGCCTCCTGCTGCCATTCCCTGCGCAGCCCAGGAGCACTGGGATGGAGGATGTGAACAGAATTAATTTTAGGCAGCAGCAGTGACAAATTAGAATAATGGAATCATGGAATCATTAAGGTTGGAAAAGCCCTCTAAGATCATCAAGTCCAACCATCAACCCAGCACCACCACCACCACGTTCACCACTGAACCATGTCCTCAAGTGCCACATTCACACATACTTTGAACACTTCCAGGGATGAAATTGCAACTAATTGCAACAAATGAGCCCCACACTTGTCCTCAGACAGGACTATCCCACAGACTCCAGTTCTGGACTGCAGCATCCCATTATCCCATCCACAGCCCAGGAGATAATTTGCTCCATCAGGAGCACCAAGAAGGGCAGGTTTCCCTTCAACCCCGGCAGAGACATGAGGGAATGCAGCCTTGGCAGCAGGCAAGCCCCATCCTGCCCCTCACACTGCTGCCGTGCCCTTGGCTGTTGTTTGCAGGAAATGGCACTTCCCGAATCGGCAGCGCTGGCAGCAGAACCCGCTGTGTCCTGGAGTGTCAGCACCACTGAGGGATGTGGGACAGGACAGGGAGGATCTCCATGTCCCACAACTCCCCTTCCTGGCAGGTTCGATCCCATGGCATCAGCTCCATCACCAATCCCTCGTCTGCCAGATCTCACCACCAGCATCGGGGTGAGTCCTCCACGGGGCTGGGAGAGGAGAGGGGCAGGTGGGCACGGGGCTGCCACCCACACAGCTCCTGGACCTTGGGAGGGAGGGAGACACACATAAACCTCCCCCTCCTGGCACCTGGAGCTACCCTGGAGTGCCCCGAGAACGGACATCCATTTGTTTCATGCCAGAGCCCAGACACGAGCTCTCCCCCAGCTCTTCCAGCCCACATTTCCATACTGAACACCCGCTTCCCGTGCACAGCCAGCTTCCCCAGGACATTCTCCTTTGGCAGATCAAAGGAGTGATCCCTCAGTGACACGGCCCCGCAGGAAGACGCTGTTCCAGGAGGAAGCTCCCTCCGGCGCTGCCCACGGTCAGCAGGACGGGGCGGCCGCGGCAGCCGCCGCTTTCAAGTAGGTGAAGGGGCCACAGGTAGAATCTGCTCATGCAGCAGAGAGAGGCAGAGGGAAGATTGATTTTCATTAGCTCGGCTGACCTTGAGGAGCAGGGAAAAGCAAAGGCAACTTACTTTGACTGTTCAAGCAAGATCTCGTCTCTCCCATCCCCCTCCCCGGACAGAAAAAGTGACTAATCGGCTCAAATTTGGGGGTTTCCTGCATGCGGAGCCCACCTGCTGCCCACTCCACGTGATTCCCCATTCAGGGAGACACACACAGTGAGGAGTCGCTCACCCAGGACACCCCCAAGTGATTTGGACACCCGTTTCTTTCACAGCAATACCAAGGTGAATTAGGAGGGCATGGCTGACTGGGGCAGGTTTGTGAGCACCCGGCCACGATGGGAATAGACCAGAGCCAAAGCTCTTGTGAGCTGTCACCTGCTGCCACCGAGCTCCTCACATGGGAAGGTCTTGCTAAAGCACAGGCTGGTGACCTGAAGTCCCCCAGCGCCCTGAATCTCAGCCTGCAGCTGGGACCACACAGAGCAGAGCAGAGAGAAGCCTCTGCACATTCCCACGCCCCTCGTGCCCAGATCCCATCGTGGAGGGGGATCATTCAAGGCACGATGCTGGTTTTCAGACGGGCAGCAGCTGTTCCCACCTGGGCATCCATCCCTGCTCACCTGGGCTGTGGCAGTACCTGGGCATTCAGACATGGCCAGCGAAACCCCTGTGAGGGTTCGGGGGGGCTTGAACCTCAGGGAGACACAAAGGGAAAGACAGAGACAGCAGAGGGTCCCGCTGTGCCAGAGCCTGCCAAGCTGGGAGATAAAGAGCAGCCAAAGAGCTGAGCCGGTACAGGTGTCCCCAGTCCTCTGCAACGCCTGGAGCTCAGGAGACACAAGGAGACCCATGAGCCAGGCTTGGGTGGGAGGGACGCTGTGAGGAGAAACCGAGCCCTGCGGACGCGAACAGAGAGAGGAGCTGCCCGTCGGCTGTGCAGTGCCGGACACTCAGGATCTGGGCTCAGGGCTCGGACACAGCATTCCGGGAAAGACAGATCCTGGGAGCACCCCCAGCACTGGACCACGGCCCTAAGACCCCCAGACCTGTGATTCCCCTGTGCAGGGTCAGACGTGGACCCAGACTCACTGGCTGGAGGGAAGCAAATGTCCCTCCAGGAACCAAGAGGATCTGTGGGTCCTCCACAGGGACTTAATGATCAGACAGGGGACCCCACTTCTCCCTCCTTCCCCACTCCATGATAGCCCAGTGCCCCCCACTCGCTCCCAGCCCTCCCTGCTCCAGCCTGATCCCAGGGCTGCAAATAGTCCGTATCCCAGCCCCACTGGGCTGAGCATCCCCGGGGCTCTGCCGCACCCCTCCCTGCCTACCTGCTCGGCTGGGGGGCCCGAGGCAGCGTCCCCCCAGCCTTCTCCTGCTCTTCACCCCCTGCCTGCCCGGTGGGCATGCCAGCCCCGGAAACAGGGCCAGCTTTATGGCCGCCACCAGCCCCAAACATATAAAGTTCGTGTGATAATGGGCCAGAGGAGGGATCGTAAAAGCAAATGATTTACAGGCTGGAGGTGGATGCGAGCCGGGGGCGAGCGGCTCAGGGCGCCAGGTGGGAGAAAAGAGACCCCCTTGCCCTGTCTGGGTGCTGCGGGGAGGAGCAGGATGATGTGGGAAGGCTGAGCCCCCAGCCCCACTCGGCACGCAGTCCAAGCGGGGCTTGGATCTGTCCCACGGCCCCTCCATGCACACAGCCCGCACATCTCCAGGACCTGTGAGCACCGCTGTGCCCGCAGCCCGTTTGTGTGCAGGACAACCCACGCGTGACTCTGACCCACACCCAGCCCCACCACGCACACCCCACGCGTGTCCAGGACCCCAATCCCCCACCGCACGGAACCTCTGCTCCGTTGCACACTCACAGCCCCTGCGCATCCGAGGGACCCCGCGCCCCTTCAGCAAACAGCCCACGCGTGTCCAGGACCCTCCATCCCCACCGCTATCTCGTGCTCGGGACCTCTCGCCCCCATCGGCCCGCGCGTGTCCCCCCGCCGCGCAGCCCACTCGCGACCCCCGCGCCGCGTTCCGCCGCCGTCCCGCAGCCCACGCGTGTCCGCGCCGGGCGGACTCACCGCGCCGCCGCCGCCGCTGCCGCCGGTCCATCCGCCCGCGGAGCGCGAGCACGGCGGGGGCAGCCCCGGGGCGGCGAGCGGGGCAGCCCCGGCCCCGCAGCCGAGCCCCGCGCCGCGGGCAGCGGGAGCGGCGGGGGGGCCCCCGCGCTCGGTGGGAACGGGAGGCTGGGAGGAGGGAGGAGGAGGAGGGATGGAGGGAGGAGGGAGGGACCTGGCGCTGCCCGGGAGCATCGCGCTCCCCCTCGCTCTGCGCTGCCTTCCCGGAGCTCTTAACGCTTTACCCAAGTGGCGTCATCCCGCTGAAATGGACTCGGCCCATTAGCGGCCCCGCAGAGCCCCGCAGCGCTCCCCAGGCGCCGCTGCCGCCCAGCCCCGCCGCGGGATGAACACCCGCTATCTAAACGTTTCCGTCTGCCCCGGGCTCTGCGTCTCCCTCCTGCCTCCACTGGGATGGCCCCGCCACCTCCCGGCCCGGTGTCCCACCCACTGTGTCCACCGGGACAGCCCCCCAGACGGGCATTCCCCTTGGGGACACACATCAGCGTCACGGGTACCGTCGCGGTGGGTTGGGGTCAGTGTGACACCGCGGGAAGGCTGTACTGGGTTGGGCTGCAAAGGGCAGGGAGCGACTCTCCCGGGATCTGTCACCTTGGACTTGATCGGTAAATCGCTGTGAAACGGGGGCAGTCACCTCACAGAATCATCAAAAAGGTTGGAAAAGACCTCTAAGGTCATCAAGTCCAATCTTCTCCCAGCTCAGCTCTTCCCAAGAGGCACCAGAGAGTGCCCAGATGCCATTCATTCCCAGCATTTCCCAAAAGTCCAAACCAACACCTGAATTAGCTTCTGTACTCAGAGCAGAGAGGCTGGAAAGGGGCTTTTCCGTACTGAAACCCACAGAATCAGCACACAAACATCCCACTGTCCCAGAAACAAAAAGCTTGGACTCAAGGTCCAAGCAGGATCTGGATCTTCCACCCCAGAGGTTTTCCGGGGTCCCTGCATGCTCCCTCCTTGCTGCTTTCGTGACTCAGGAGCACCAGGGATCCTTGTGACACCCCTCAACCCCATGTGTAAGTAAATTGGACCTGGTTTGCCAGTCCCAAACACACAAGGTCACCTTGATGACACTGGACATCACCCATGGGCCCCACCAGAGCCCCCACCCGCCCTTCATTCCTCTCAACACTTCCAGGGTGGTCACCCATCCTTCCTGAGAGCGTTCACTGGATGAGAGAAGCAACATCCTAGCTCAGGGAGGGCTTAGAAGCTGCTCCAAAGGCACAAAGCTGAAGCCGTTTAGCCCCCAGGCAGGTGCCCAGCAGCACAGGACCCCTGCGGTGGGCAGGTCCCCGGGATCTGGGGGGGTGAGAGCAGGATGGGGAATGAGGGAAAGAGAAGGACCTGGAATAAGGATGACAAATCCAGCTCTGCCACTTGTGCCTCTAACAGATGGGAACAAACCAGGGTGATCCCACGGACCTCAGGGGCTCCCTCCTAGCTGATGCCAGCAGAAGCACTGGAATCCTCCCCTTCTGGGGCCAGTGACTCCACTGTCCCACATGGTGCCCAGCTGAGCCTTTCCAGATTAATGTTTAGTCATTTCTGGGCTGAGCGTTTCTCCATCTCCATGGGATGCCACTAGGGATGCTCCTCCAGGAGTTTCTCCAAGAGGAACGAGTCCCTGACAGCATCCCTCAGCCTCGGCTCCAGCTCAGAGCCTTCAGGCTGCATCCCTCTGCGCTCCCACCGGCCCCTCCTCTTCTCCCCATCGCTCTCAGCTCCGTCTTTAAAGGCACAGAAAGGATCCGAGCTGCCCAGTTCCCAGTGACTGCCAGCTGGCTGGGAGCACCTGACTCCTGGGGGGAGCACGTGTGATGTCGTCCCTTTCTCCCAGCCCAAATCTCTCACTCCCACCTGGAGGTGCCGGTGATTCAGGCTTCCCTCGCTGGCTCCCAGCATCCCAGCGCAGCCTGCGTCGTGCTCAGCCAGCGCCGCTTTATTCCTCACTCGCTGCCGAGGGAGGGCCAAAAAGGCATGAATGCGGAGCTCCCGGGAGGAGTGGGAGGGTGGGAAGCAGAGGGAGAATAGCAGCCTCCTGGTGAGTTATTGACCGCAGCATCGCTCGAGAGGAGGGCTGGGAACCCGAGGGCGTTTGCAAAGCAGGAAACTTTGCTCCCAAAGGAAGGGTCTGGGACTGAGCACCTGGCAGGGTTTGGGGAAGGGAGGGGTTGGCTGTTGGGAGAGGGATGTGGTTCCCCCCTGATGAGCTGTGGCAGAGGAAGGTGTGAGACTTGTGGAGGTTTCTGGTGCTCTCTCCCTGTGCAGGGTGTGTGGGAGAGGGGGATTGAATAGCCCTCCCTCAGCCCACACTGTGCCCCACACTCTGCTGCTTCTGCTCCTCCTCAGCCTCTACCTGCAGCTATCCCAGCTCCTCTCAGGTCACCTTTTGGATTGGTTTCACTGCTCATCCCAATTGGAATCTGCCACCTTTAACCCCTCAAATGCCCCCTGGGGTCCTGCCCAAAGGGATGAGGAGAAGCAGCTCCTGGGTGTCCCACTAGTATCTGAGGCTGTCAGAGCATCTCCTGCCTGGGACACACCGGCATCGAGATGGCAGCAGCACATCCCAGAGTTCCCAACTCCAGCTGAGCCTGCTCAGCAGCTTCCCAGCTCCTCTTGCAGATCCCCGTATTTGGGGAACCCCCATCCCCAGCAATCCCCACAGGTCTCCAGCAATTCCTCCCCACTTTTCTCCTTCTGCTCCCCCTGCACATCCCAACCACCCCAAAAACCATGGGCAGTCATTCGCTTTCCTTCCCATTCCCAAAAAGTCGTTCTCTAGATCCACACCTTGCTCACAAATCCAAACGAGCTCAGTCTGGAACCTGGAGAACTTAGTTGTGATTTTAAAACAACCAGAATTGCTCAGCACCATTTTCCACACCCTCTCCAGCCCTGCCTGTGCCCACGGTCAGACAATTCACTGCTGGGAATCAGCCTGGCAGTGGAGAGGAGGATATCCCAGAGCAAGGCTCAGGATGTCTGATCTGTCCCAGTGCTATTTGCCAAGCCTGGGCTCAGGGGGAGGGTAATTCACCTCCAGTTAAAGATGATGCAGGGGAGGGAGAGAAAAAAGGGGAGAGGAGAAAGAGAACACACGATTCCCCTGATTCAATCAGCCAGAAACAAGGAGGTGCTGGTGCCCTCTAATTCGGAGATTCACAGATTTTAGGGCCAGAAGGGACTGTGATGCTCATCTAGCCTGACAGTCTGGATTATGTAAAAGCCACTTGAAGCCAGACAGTGCCACGAGCTTTTTAGAAGCAGCAGCAAGCGCCCGGGAACTTATTAAAGGACTGTGATGTTCCCGAGGTGGGGGACATGTGGCTCCCAACATGCTGCGGGGAGGAGGAGGAGTCCAGGTACACCCACCCCACCGGGCTCCGGCTGAACAGACGGCAGCGCTGGGGGAGAAGAAACATCCCTTCCCTGTCATGCGTCTCCTTTGCACAGAAAGAGAGTTAAGCAAGGAAAAAAAAAAACAAACCAACTCCTTTCTTGTGTTTTCCTTCTGAACATTCCCTAGTCCCTGGAAAGAAAACGCCCTGCCGGGATCCTGGCCCTGAGGCGTTTCTTGGCCGCTATGGAGTCAAACCCCACGGTTTGCAGGGATGCAGCTCCACAGCCCCCGGAGCTGAGCCCGCCTCTCTGGGAGCCGGATCCGGAGCTCCGAGCTCAGCCCGCAGCGCCCCGAGGTGTAGTCATTGACTGCAATGAGAGTTTCCCTCTGAAGATGGAGCCAGGCAGCATAAAACATCAATAAAGCGCTCAGGATGCGTCCCTTAATGAGCTGAGATCCTAACGCGCTGCCAGAGCCTGCCAGAGCTGCCCATTCTGTCGGGAGAGAGGAGCAGATCCTGCTGGGGAAGTGTTAAGTGGGTCCTGCTGACTCATTGATGCAGATGGATCCGGCTCCATGCCCAGGCAGGAGGAGCTGTCTCGGGGGGTAACAGCCAGTGCCCAGAGTAAGCAGGTACCTGGCACCTCGACCCATCCCGAGGCGGATGGAATGGCAGCGGGGATTTTTTCCCTCTCCGTGTCCCTTTGTGCACAGTGAGAGACAAGCACTGGGGTGTCCCAGCCTGGAACACACCATGAGGGTGGGGAGGCCCTGGCATGGGTTGCCCAGAGAAGCTGTGGCTGCCCCATCCCTGGAAGTGTCCAAGGCCAGGTTGGATGGAGCTTGAAGCAGCCTGGACTAGTGGAAGGTGTCCCTGCAGGGGGTTAAAACTAGAGAATCATTAATTGCCTTCCAACCCAAACCAGTCTGAGATTCCATGACTGATGGGCTCCCTGCACTTCCACAGAAAGCACGTTTGCCCCCACGAGGTCTCTGCCCAAAGCCACATCCCACTCCCAGCACAGAAACCAGAGCAAAGATGTGGCTCCAAAGGTGAGAGCCCAAGCCTGAGCTGCTGAGGAGCCTGAGCAGGGTGGGTGAAGAGATGATGCATCAGTCATAGAGACACCAAGGGATGGTCAATACAGGCATATCCTCACTGGAAAATTGTTAACTCTATTTTCCAGCTCCCTGGAAGGTGCCTGTGGCAGAGCTCTGCAGCTGGATCCCTCACAGATGAAGGGCATGGAGGTGAAGGCTTCTCATTCCCGCCAGGATTGGGCTGTCTTTGTCCTGGCTGGGGTGCCATGGGTGGGTGATGTGTATTTCCCCCCCCAAAACCCACAGCTACACCCATCAGGGATCAAGTGACAAAGGGTTTGCACTTTCCAGACCCTGAATGTCCCAAAAAAGCCCTCAGAGCACTGGTCCTTTGGCCAAGTCTCACCCTGCATCTACAAGACACATGTTCCTCACCCAGCCTGTGCCTGTGTGGCACCTTCAGCCCTCCTTTGATGAGGATGTGATGCTCCCACGAGTGTCTCTTCTGCCCCCAAGCCCTCAGGGCCTTCTCTTTCCCTGGATCGTCTTCCTCGTGATCCCTGTGATGCTCCTTGGGTGGCCCCTGATCTTTCCTGAGAGCAGTCAGCACCCACTGTTCCAGGTCTTCTTCAGGCTTCCCAGCAGTCCCAAACTGGGCTCCACCACATGCACCAGGTATCCCATGTGCTCCAGGCATCCCCCATGTCCCAGGTATCCCAGGTACACCTGGTATCCCTCCTGCTGATGCCCAGGGGTGCTCAGCTCTCTGCAGACCACCTGCTCCACCACCTCTCCCACTTCTTGCTCCCTTCCAAGCCCACCTCCCTGCCCCGAGCATCCTCCCTCACCTGGGTGCCACCTTTCCCACTCCCCACCAAGCCCCACGGAACAAACCTCTCTCCCCAGGCATGGAGGGGTAGGGTGGGGTGGAGGGAGGCAGCTCCCCCCCAGTTTCTTTGCCTCCAGCACTTTGAGTCCCCGTTTCAATGTCACTTTAACTCGAGCGCGTGTGCCGGGGAGAAGGGCTCCGTATTAAATTGCCAATCTGGTCACATGCTGCTGGGATTTGGCCGTAGCTAAGCAGCGCCACCCCCGCATTCACTTTTTTGGCTGGTGACTCCTCTGCTCGGCGTAAGGCAGAGCCGGCGAAGAATAGGAGAAACCGGAGGGGGAAGGAAGGGGAGGGGGGGGGGGGAATTAAATAAATAAATAAGAAAAAACCAGGCGAGTCATTGTGAATGTCAGGAGCTCCTCGGCTGCGGGTGTGACAGCGATCCTCCCCCTCCAAACTCGCTCCGGGTGAAAGCCAAAGAGAGGATTTCATTAGGATCTGGTAGCAGGCTATTTTCAGAGCTGACATCCTACCCACCGCTAAAAATAGCCGGTCCCCTCCACGCAAACCAGGGTTTCTGTTCTCCTAAACTTTAATAAACCTCGGCAAGGCTCAGACCTTTCTTTCTCCCCACACTTTGCTCCCTTCCTTGCTCTGGTCCCTCCCATTATCCCTTGCCTTCCCTCTTCACTGTCTCTCATTTCCCAGGTGTCTTCTTTGCTCCGGTCCCGCTCCTGAGAGGTGATGTCACCATGGCAGGCTGGGGGTTGGAGGGCTGGGGTCACCTCCTTCCCAAAAACATCGTCCTGCAACTGAGCCAGGGGCTCTGGGAGGCCAGGCAAGCAGAGGGTGCTTGAGCCCCCCGAGATACTGCCGGGCACAGGCAGGGAGCCTGGAGCATCCCTCTGGATCCTCAAGCTCTGAGGACCATCCTTAAAAGAGGGACCACCCACTACCCCAGGGTATCACCTCCACTAAAGGAAGATGCTTCGCTTTGTACCTGATGCTCATGCGAAAATGATCCCATGATCATTCCAGGATCATGGAAATGATCTCAGGGCCGGTGGGTGGGCTGGGCTCAGGGGGTGGGTGAACTGAGCATGCCAGCATGACACTGTCCCACCCTGTAGAGATCAGTGCCAGCACTCAGCCACGGTCACCTCTAAGAGGGCTCTCCTTAAAGCCCTGTCTAGCCTAAAAACTGTGTCCCTGAAAACCCCATCCCTCCCTCCCCAGGGCCCACAGGACCACTGCAGCTAGCGGTCCCCCCTCCTCTTCTGCCCCCCCCCCCTCCTCGGAGGGGCTGCTCACAATTCCCTCCCTTCATTAGCTCTGCCACCTCCGAGGCAGGTACAGGTATTTATAGCCAGCACCTGCCCCCTTCTCCCGGCTCTTTCACAGACAGCACAAGTTTAACTCTTTCCCGTGCTCCACTTGACTCCAGTCCAGCTTGGTGGTCCAAAAATCCCACAGCTTGGAAGAACCAACCCCTGCAGACACTTGCTGCACTCAGTGCATGCACCCTCCCTGTCCCAGCCCCGAATCTTTCACTTGTGCCTGATGTCAGCTCCAAATTTCCCACTCTCCTTGGTCCCAGCCCCAAATCTCTCGGCTCTCCCTGGTCCCAGCCCCAAATTTCCCACCTCTCCCTGGTCCCAGCACAGCGGAGCCTCAGTAGAGGTTGCGGCCATCTGGGCTCTGCTGGTTTTAGGATTGAGCAGAGGTTCATCAGGAGACACCTCCCCTGCTCATCCCAGCTTCCCAAGGCATCAGGGACCACCATCCTCCCCAGGGAGCCTCACACCCCCGCCCCAGCACACGGGCAGAGCCGCTGGGCACAGCCTGGCACACCATCCAGGGGGAGGGGTCGGGTCTCGCTGGCTCATCCCGGTGCTCCGCTCGCCTTCTCCCTCTGCCTTCGGAGCCCTGGCCGCCGGCCAGGCAGCCATTTCCTGGTAATCTAATAGCTGCAGCAGATGAACTGAAAATGCATTTCCTGCCACCGTGCTGTAAAATTTTTATTAATGTAAGGAGAGAAGGCAGCGCTGGCTCCCAGCACCCAGGGCCGTGCTGGGGCAGAAGGGGTTTGGCACAGCCACCGGGGCCGGGGGCTGGCAGCAGTGCCCTGCTGATGCTGTGGGAGTTTGGAGGTACAGGGAAACTGAGGCACGGGCAAGGGAAGTGCCCTGAGTGGAAGTAAAATAGTTCAGCAGGTCCCTGCCACCTCCTCGGGGTGACAGATCACCGGGGGTGGGTTTGCGCCCTGAGCGCTCTCTCCAGACCCCGCAGAGTTGTGTCCTTGAAGCCCCTGATTTGGGACCACTGGTGCTTGTTGTTGGTCCTTGTCTCTCATGGTTGTGTCCTTGGTGAGGATCCTGGCTGGCATGGGCAGTGTGGAGGGAGGGATGGAGGCCCTGGCAGATGGGCACCGCAATGGGAGACCTGCCACACTGTCATCCACACAGCACCTCATCCGCCTCCTGCCTGGCTCCGTGGCCTCGGCTGACCCTTCCCAGCTGGCAAAGGGACATCCCAGTTAAAATGTTCCATTAAGGGTAAGGAACAGCCTCGAGCAGCCAGTAAAGAGTGACCACCATCCCGGAGCTTGCGGGGGAGGGAGCAGAAGAGTTTGCCAGGAAGGAGACTTGTGTCCACACAGGATCCACAGCCTTCAGGGGATTTGTGAAGGACCCTCAGGGTCGGCAGCCAGCTCAGCATCCCCCCCATGCCCCCTAAACACTTCCTCCCCACCTTCCCCCAGCCCCACATCCCACCCAGACTGTGCTAGGCTCCAGTGGGTGACATCCCTGTGGTGACATCCCTGTGGCCATGGGAGGGGGCAGCCCTGGGGCAGGGGCTGGAGCTGTGTCCACAGCCCTTTTCCCACCCCAGAGCCTGCTCCCTGCGCCAAGGCAGAGCTAAATTGGAAAAACACACACAATGACCTCTTGTGGAATGTAGTATGAATATTTGATAGCTCTAATGTAATCATATCCAATCGATACCGGCAGGAATATCTTCCCCATCCTCCTCCCCACGCTCTCACTCTGCCCTGTCCCTTCCTCTCTCTCCCTCTCTCTCCCTCGCTCTCCCTTTCATTAATGCATTCTCCACTTTACATTATTTATTAACTTCCTTCCTTTTTTTTATTTAGAAAAAATAAATTAAATAACGGTGGTTATCTCAGCCCCTCCTGCCCAAGCGCTTTCGGGCCCAGCAAAAACTTTGCTGACCTTCCCTCACCTCCTCACCTCTTTCTGCTGAGACAGAGGCTCTGCTCCAAGGCCAGGACCCCCTGGCACCCCATCCCTCACTGCCCCCCAGCCTATCCCACCCTCCCCCCGTGGGCACCTGCTCTGTTGTTAGCTCCTAAATCCCCTTGGAATGTCCACCCATCAAACACAACATGAGGATTCCCAAGGCCTGGAACAAGCTCCCGAGGTGCTGTCAAGGCAAGAAGGGGGGAGGCTGCTCCTCCCTCCAGGCTATCAGGGGCAGAGGATTCCCCCATTGCCCCCAAATGGATCCAGGGGAGCAGGGAGGGACAAACCGCAGTGATCTGATGCTCCAAGGTCTCACACACCCAGCTCCTGCTTCCCAGGAAAAGCCTCTTCCAAGACAGGCATCAAGGCTCCATTGGAGGTGTGTGTGTGTGTATGGGGTGGGGGGGGGTTTCAGCAGTGGCTGGAACTTGTCCAGCTACAGATCCCAGCTGCCAGTGGGGTGGGACACACAAGCAGGAGGAACAAGAGGTTAAAACACAGGAGAAGGAGGGGTCTGCTCCCAGGAGGGGTCTTCTCACACACCAGTACAGTGCAGGGTGAACCCTAGCCCTGTGCCCCCCCTCCTTGACACCCCCAGAGCTGATGGCAGAGAGTGGCAGAGTCGCTTAAAGGCCCTTAATGGGCTGTGAAAGGGGAGGAGGAGGAAGAGGATGAAGCTCCCTGGATGCAGCTGGGCTTTTCCCCCAGCAACTTCCAGGGCTTCCCAGAGTGGACAAGGATGTCCCCGAAGTCCAAGGATGCTCCCCAGGGTTGCACCTGTCCATGCTGCACTACCAAGGTGGGATGAGCACAGGGGCTCACCAGGGTGAGGACAACCCCACCATCTGCCTTTGTGCCCACCCCTCAAGACCACTTATGAGGACAAAGAGACCACAGGCTGGAAATCCACATTGCTCCACCCCAAAATCTGCTTTGGGGCAGAAAGAGCATCCACCTCCCACACAGGAGGGGAAATTCTGGCTGTGTAAAGGCTCACCTTCCCTCATCTCCATGGGGAGGCTTGGGAAGGTGCAGCTACTGCCCCATCCCTGCCCCAGCACCCCTGTCCCTCCCGGGACAGCCCGTTTTCCCAGGGCAAGGAATGTGAGGCTGAAGATTTTCTTACAGAGGCAACATGAGGCTGAAGGTTTTATTATTTTCCAAGTGTGGTGGGAGTGAGAGACTAGGAGAGGACCTGCTGCTCCACAACAAATACCTGGGCAATGAAGGCCAAAGGAAGGACTTTGGCTTTGCCTATCCTGGTCATCTCCTCTCTTTCTGAATGACATCACCGAACACACATCCATGGAAATCAGGAAATTAAGTCAGTTCGTGGTTCTTGACTCAGTTTACCACTTCTGACAGGTGCAATGGCTTATTCTCATTCTGTGGTAATTTTGGAGATGCTACGGGAGATGTGGAAGACCCTCAGGGCATGGTCAGAGAAGGAGGTTTGGCTGTTGCTTTCCAAGACACTGTGATCCAAAACATCTTCACCAGGGATCATTCCAGGAGGCTGGAAGGAGGACGAGGATCCAGCTTCGGTGTCCCCAGGAAGCTTGGGGGGACATGTGGAATTTCAGCAGGGAAAAGGCTTCGGAAAATTGCAGACTCCCTGAGGAAAGCATGTCAAGATCCATCTGGGTCTGTTTGGAGGGAGTAAATGATTCTCCATCTCCAAGGCTGAGGGCTGAGGGTTTCCTGCTTCCCAGCTTCCAGGAGCTACATTTCCCCTCAACTGGATCTCATGGACCACGGCTGCTCAGGGCACAGGGGAGGAAGAGCCACCCGAGACTCCCAGAAAAGGGGCTGCAGCACTGGTGGGGACCTGGGGGATGGGGACAGCTCTCCGACAGCTCTCCGACAGCTCTCCGACAGCTCCCCCATCACCCTTGGACGTGCCGGCGCTGCCATCACCCGTCACCACCGCCCGGCTCCCGGCACGGCCGCGTTTTGCTGAAGCAGGAAAATCGATAGCGGCTGTCTGCCGGTGGCCAGCCCGGGGAAGGGGGTCGAGGGGGATGAGAAAGGGGCTGAGGTAAGGCGGGGGAGATGGAGAAGGCACAGGGGGACCCTAGGGACACGGCAAAAGCCAGCAGAACCACGTGGCTGGAGAACGTTTGGATGGAGGAGGCCGGCAAGGATTTGTCTCCCATGCTGGGGGGTCTGGGGGATTCACCCTGCGGGTGCAGCCCCCTCCTCCTGCCCCTCCCCGGCAGAGCCGCGGCTGCTGCCGGAGACACACGGGAACCCACAGAGACTCTGCTCTAATGCGAATCACTTATTGACCCTGCGGAGCCGAGGGCGGCGGGAGACGGAGAGGAGGAAGTGTAGGCAAAGAGCTCCAATTAGCAGCACCAAGGCTATATTTTATCCTCTGGAACAGGTCCCGGGACAGCCGGCAGAGAGCGAGCGCAGGGGCTGCTGCACCGCGGGGGGCTGGGGGGCACCTGGCCAGAGCTCGGGGACCCCCAGAGCATCCCCACTTGCTCCCAGGAAAGCCACCAGTGCCTACCAGTGCCCACCACCCTCCTCCACAGGGCTGCACAGCTCCAGGTGGCCCCTTTGCCAAGCACACAGGGTTGGGAGAAGGGAGGCAAAGCCGGGAGCCTCCCAGGTGGAATGGGACGGTGACACTGTGAGGAAGGATGGGCAGAGAGAGACCTTCCTCCTCGGCCACCTGCGCTCTCCTCACAGAACCCAGATGCCCGTGCTGGTGCTCTGGATCACAGAAGCAATTCCGTCTCACTTTCTCAAAGCACTGATGTGCTGGAAGAGATGAGGAAATTTACTGAGATGGCTGGAAAAACTGCCCCCTGGCAGAGGAGCAGGAGGCAGAAGAGCTGCTGGGACGTGGGGCCTGAGAGAGGAGGTTTGGGAGCCTCCTGTGAAGCCTTGGGTGAGAGAAGTTGGAGTCTCCTGCACGAGGACTGTCACCAGGGGGATCTTGGGGGACACCCACATCCCCTCCTGTCCTTGCCTAAGGAGGGGACACCCAAAGGTTGTTTCCAGGATCCCTGGCTGCTGCAAGGAAAAGATCATGGAGAGCAAAGGCTCCATTTCTGATGGAGAGATGATCCTGTTGTCTTCCTGCTCCAGCATTTCCCACCATGCCTCTCCCTCTGGAACCTCCAGCATCCTCATTTACCCTGCAAAGCTCCCAGGAACTCATCTCCTGAGCCCACCTAAATGCATCTGCCAACTCACTGATCCTGGGGAAAAGGCAAGGTCTCACCTCCTGCAGTCATCCTGATATCCCAGGGAAGATGCTCTTCCCAGGAGAGCTTCAGAAGCTTCCTGAACTGGGCCAGCCCCCATTACACATTCCCCTTTCTGTGAACCACATCCCTGACCCCAGCCAGGGCGCAGGGAGCAAAGGGGACTACAAAGCCCCCAGCTCCCCCATCTATGGCACATATTCCATGCCCCACATATATTTCCCTCTTCAGGGACATGTTCCAACTTGGAGGAAGGAGAGATTTTCCAAGCTGATGGCTCTTGTCAGGAGCCACAGGAGGAGCTCAGACCAGAGAGCACACACTTCTGCCTTGTCTGGGGTCTGTGACAGCCTCAGACATCACTGGATGGGACCATCCCAGGTGGGACCTGCCTGGATGAAGAGGGTGAAGGTCTGTGAGAAGAGCACAACTCACACCTGAGCCCAGCTCCATATGGGTTCTCTCTCTCCATGGTCCCACTGGCAGGGATGAACCACAGGTCCCAACCACACTACAGGGCAGGGGTTTGGAGGTGACACCGGGGCAGGGGTTTGGAGGTGACACCGGGGCAGGGGTTTGGAGGTGACACCAGGGCAGGGAGGGAGGAACCTGGGCGCAAGGAGATGTTTCCTGGTGGATGTCCCACCAAGAGCTGGGGACAAAGGGAGCAGAGGGAGCCGAGGCAGCTGGCAGAGGCGGCCCCCAGGCCAAGCTAATCAGAGAGAAACCGTGACGTAAGGCCGGGGGAAGCAGGGTCACAGCCTTTCCCAGGCTCCACCGTGCTCCACACTCCACTTCCCTGCCAGTTTATCAGCCACTGGAACGCAACCAAGGGAACATCAGCCAGGACAGAACAAACAAACATCCGAGTTTGGGCTTCCTTCCTTCCTCCGAATAACCAGAAAAAAAAAAAAAAAGACAGAGAGAGAAAAATGGGGAATTAAATTAAATTAAAAATTACTTAAGTCAGATAAGTAAGCATTTGTGTTTCCATGGGGACGTGATGCATTCCTGGGAGTGGGAATCTGGCCTCAGGGAGAAGAAACGCTGGAACAGCAAATGATGCCACAAGTGGCCCCACGAGCAGCCCACGGCTGTGCCCGTGAGACCAGCACATGTCCCTTGGCTCTGATAGCCCTTGGATCACTAGAAAATCTCCCTGGACCCCCAGGTCCCCAACACAAAGTCACCAGGAACTCCCAGCCTGTTTGGAGCAGAAGGCCTGGTTGAAGAGGTTGTTTCCCTCCTTCTGTTTCATTCCAACAGCCTTGCAGCAGGGGTAGGTGAGGACCAGACAGATGGAGAGGGTCCATGGACCCTCCTCTCCTTGAGCTTTCTAGAAGATCTTTTTGATTTTCCTTGGATCTTGCTGTGCTGTGTCATCCACAATGGGTTTTGTTGGGTTACATCATTCATGTTAGGTTGTGTTGTGTCACTCTCGTTGGGTTGGGTCATTTATGTTGAGTTGGGTCATTTATGTTGAGTTGGGTTATGCTGGGTCATTTTTGTTGGATTGGGTTGGGTCATTCCTGTTGGGTTGGGTTGA
>JAWWLV010000158.1:19135382-19146812 GCA_035041135.1 Platyrinchus mystaceus
GTCATTTATGTTGAGTTGGGTTATGCTGGGTCATTTTTGTTGGATTGGGTTGGGTCATTCCTGTTGGGTTGGGTTGAGGTGGGTTGTTCATGATACCTTGGGTCATTCATATTGGGTTGAGGTGAGTCATGTTGGGTTGGGTTAGGTCAAGGTGGGCCCTTAATGTAGGGTTCCACTGGATCATTTGTTTTGGGTTGTGTTGAGGTGGGTCTTTTCTGTCAGGTTGGGTTGTGTTGGGTCAGCTGGGCTGGTTCATTCATGTCAGGTTATATTGAGGCGGGTCAGTCGTGTCGGGTTGAGGTGGGTTGGGTCATGTTGTGTTGGGTCATTTGTGTTGGGTTCCATTGGATCATTTGGGTTGGGTTCTGTGGGATCATTCATGTTGGGTTGGGTTGACACAGGTCATTCATGAAACAGTTCCAACATCCACAGTGACGCTTTCCAGAACTTCTGTCCTACAAACCACTTCCAGGAACATCCCCTTGGCTCAGCCACCCTTGGTTTCTGCTGCTCTCCTGGAAAGAGCCACAAGATTTCCTGGAAAATGTGAATTCTCTGTCCTGATCCTGTCCAAGAAGATCCCCCACATGCAAAGAGAAACCTGTGTATGCTCTGCACATCACCCAAAGCACTGCATGACATCAGCACTGACACCAGCACCAACACCAGCAGCTCCCAAAAATCCCATGGGCAGGGAAGGGGAACAGATTTCTTGCATGACCCGATGGAGGATGCCTGCGCAAGATCCAGAGTCCCTTTCCTCCACGTGGGGCAATGGGAGCCCCACGGAGTGGGAGCCACTGGCAGGGACTGGCAGGGACTGGCAGGGCCTTTCCCAGGCAGAGGGCTAATTCCGGATCCCCTGGACCGGATGCGGGATCTCGTCACCAGCACCCGCTGGAGAAGGGAAGAGCATTGTGTGGGCTGTTGCTTTTTTTAAAGCCGTCTGTGACCCTGGGAGTAGCATGTGAGTGAGGAAGGAGGGGAGAAGGGGGAGGGCAGAAAATTCCCAGATCCCAACTCTCCCGGGGAAATCCCCAGAAAGCTCCCAAGCACTTTCTTTCCCAGCACATGAGTTCCTACGTGCTGAGGCCAAGCAGCAGGTGCATCTCCAGGTCGCTGAGCAGCTGGGGGGGATGTCAGCCCCTCCGAGGGGGCGTGGTGCTGCCTGCCTCCATCCCACCGGACCCTGCGGGGCACAGGAGGGACCACAAATCCCGGTGAGCTCTGGAGAGCGCGCTCCACAACCCGAGGAGAAACAGCCCCGTGAGCACGAACCACGGGGCATCCCAATGCCGCTGCACTGCCCATTCCAAACGCAGCGAGTGGGACACCACGAGAGGGAGATACCCCCTCCTCAGAGCCCCCTAGACCTCCGAGAGCAGTCCTGCAGCTGAGTCACTATTTAATGGCCTTTACTGGCATCTGTTACTCCCGTAGGGAACACGCCTGGATCCCGCAGGCACCCGGCGGGCTGAGGGGCTGTGCCAGGGCACGGTGGGACAGGGGCCAGGACTTCCTGCCAGGAAGGACCAAGGGACAGGCGACAGGCACTGCCCGAGCACGAGGAGCACGGGGCGGGTCACCGCATCCGCTGCCTCCTCCGGGGATCCAGCACCGGGGCACGATCGCATCCCGGGAAGGGCCCGCGACGAATTCTCATGGAGGCCGGGATGCCTCTGCCGTGAGCTCACCCAGTGACTAACTTGTTTATCTCCCGCGGGAGCTGCACCGAGGTTTTTGGGAAGCGGCAGATCCCCGACAACTCCTCTGCCTGTTCCAGGCGCCTCCCCCACCCCTTTCCTGAAAAACGCTGTGGGAAATGAGGAATCCGCAGTGGCACCACTGCGCCCCCTCGCTGCGAGGGCAACGCAAGCAGAGGCTCCTCTGCCTCCTGCCAGAGCCGCACACCCGGGAGTGCCACGGCAGAGAAACTGGAAAGGCTCAAAATACCTGGATTTTGGAAAACCGGACATGAAAATTCCGGCACAGCACTGGGGAGAAGCTCCAGGTGCTTCTCCGGGCTGGTTTGACCGCGCAGGTACCGGGGAGGCATCGCTGAGACCTCATCCTGCCCCATTCCCAAACCCGGGAGACACCATTGGGACCTCATCCTGCCCCATTCCCAACCTGGCGAGGCACCATCACGTTTAAGCACAAAGGAAGATGTCCCTGGAAGTGTCCAAGGCCAGGTTGGAACGGGCTTGGAGCAATCCAGTCTAGTGGAAAGTGCTCCTGCCCGTGGCGGGGCGGGTGGAAATGGATGGGCTTTAAGGTTCCTTCCAACCCAATCCATCCTGGAATTCCCTATGTCTGACAGGTTTAACCTAATGCCCAGGTAACCACAGCCCAGGGCTCCAGTGCCACCACGTGTCATCCATTCTCGGGGAGTCCCCAGTGCCTCCTGCCGCTCCCACTTTCGGGTCTGGGGCTCCCTCTGATCCACCATCTCGGTCCCAAGATCCTGCCCCCGCGGATGCCTCGTGCTGGAGAACAACCTGGAGCACCGGGGACTGGGACCCGGCGGGGCTGGGATCGTGTCCCGAGGGGAGCTGGGGGAGGAGGATCCGGGGGGCTGCAGCCCCACCACCGGGCCGAGGCGGCCCTCCAGCGGGGACCCGCTGCCTTCCCCGCGAACGAGCCGCTGCTCCGGTGCGTTTTGGTGGAAATCAGCGTTTTATAACCCGAAAGGTGGTGTCTGTATCTCGCCCCCGCCCCTTCCTCCTTCCTCTACCCACCAGCTGCAGCGGGGCAGGACAGGGACAGGGAAAGGAAAAAGGGACAGGGACAGAGACAGGGACGAGAAAAGGGGCAAGGCAGGGGCACGGGAAGGGATGGGGGCAGGACAGGATCAGGGATGGGACAGGGATAAAACAGGGATCAGGGCAGGACAGGGGCACGGACAGGAACAGGGAAGGGACAGGACCAGGACCAGGACCGGGACAGGGACGGGGCAGCGCCGCTCTCCCTCTCACTGCGCACCGCCCCGCCCGGCCGCCAGGGGGCAGCGCCTCTCCGCGCCTCGCTCCATGCCCTGAGCCTGTCACCGCTCTCGCCGACCCCACGCTGTCGGGACACGCACGTCTCTATGGTGTCGGTGCGCGGCGCTCTGTCCGCCCCCTCCCCGCTCTCTGTGGCGCGGGCGGCGCTCTGTCCCGCGGCCTCCCGGTACCGGGGCGGCCCCGCTGCCGGCCCGCTCCCGGCCCGCTGCTGTCCCCGACCCGCCCCGGCTTATGGTTGGCGGGCGCTCTGCCCCGCGCATCTCTATGGCGGCGACGGCCCCGCCCCGGGGCGGCCTGAGGCGGACCCGGCCCCGCTCCCGGCCCGGCCCCGCCGCCGCCCGCGGGCTCTGGGGCCCGGCAGCGCCGCTCCGAGCACCGGGGCCGGGCCCGGGGAGCCGCCCAGGTGGGTCGGGGGGCGGCGGGCGCGCCCAGGGGCCCGTCCTGCCCTCCGGGGCTCCGCTTGTGCCCCGTCAGCGGAGAGACCTGTTCGTAACGTGGCTTTTTCCTTGTTTTTGTTCCCCTCTAAAGGGTGTCCGAGACGTCGGTTCCCTCGATGTGTGAGAGCTTCCGAGCGGCGCGTTCGGCCTGCTGGGCGCAGGGAGCAGCAGCAGCAGCTGGAGGAGGAGGAAAGAGCAGGGAAGAGCCGGGAGCGGCAGTGGAGACCCTCGGGAATTCCATCCGTTCAGCATCCCAAGCCTCGCTCCATCACCCCCCAGCTCAGCCCCGCGCCCGCAGAGCCGCAGGTGACACAGACACGGGGTTCGCACAGCGATCGAGACAGATCCCGTGTGTTTTCCCTCTTTCCTCCCCTCCTCTTTCTTTAGAAAAACACCCGTCCCTGCCCGGGAGAGCTGCCTGGCCCGTCTGTGCCCGGGCAGGACCCAGGGCACATGCATGAAGTGATAACGAAATAGGAATTTATTCCAGTAACTCTCCCCCTGGGGTTCTGCCATGAGGGCTGGTTGCTTTGCTAAAAAAAAAAAAAAAGGAATTAGAGCTTGTTTCTGTTAAGCTGTGCTGCCTGGAAGGAGTTTACTCGGGGTAGATGCAAACAGGAGGGCTGGAATAAGGTTCTGGGAATGAGGCCTGGAGTCAGGTGGTTGGTGTGAAACAGGGGGTGAGCAGATAATTCGCTTTACTTCCAGGAAAATGAAGTAGCTGTGAAGCTGGCAGTGCCTGGGATGTCTTTATTAGCTTCTTAATTTCATTGAAATCCCACGTGGGGAAGGGCTGGAAGGGGAATCTGGTTCCTGACAGCTGAGATCTGATGGAGTTGTCGGGGGGGGGGGGTGGGGGGGAGCAGGAGCTCAGCAGGGAACAACCAGTCTGCCTTTTGTCTCTGTGGTAATTAATTGTAATTAACTGGGTCAGCTGGGGCTGTTAAACTCTGCCTGTGCCCTGTCCAAGAGATGATGCCATCCTGGGGGATCTGGTTTGTCCCCTGGGGTCGTGCTCTCTGGCCCTGGCACAGCCCTCAAGGCAGCTCAGCCTTTGCAGAATTCCTCTTTTCCTCAGTGTTCCCTCCACTGCAGGGAGAACTGGTAGGTCAAAGGAGCCCTTTGGAGCCAGGAGACATCAGGACATGAGATTTGCAGACAGTGTTTCTCAGGCTGCTTGAAAACCAATTTCTTTTCTCTTTTCCTCTCTTTGAGGCTGTCGTGCTACTGACATTTCCCAGTTTATTATGGATCAGAAACCTTGGCTCTAGCCAGGTGCTTCCAGAAGTGAGAGAGGCTGTGTGACTGTGAGCAGATGAATGTTTGAAATGTTCTTCTTGGAAAATTCATCATTTTTTTTCCAAGGAGCTGGACAGACAGGCTGGATGTGCTGGAGCAGGTCTGGGCACAGCAGAGCAGGGAGGGCAGTGGCTCACCCTGTACCTGGGGGAGGGAGGTGTCTAAAAGCTGGTGGAAGCCCCAATATTTGTGGGGTTTCCCCTTCCTTAGACATTCCCCTTGTTGACACTACTTAGTTACTTGTTCTTTCAGCATTCTCTTTGCTCAAAATGGGGATTGTGGCTTTTCCTTAAAGAGCTTAAAACCAGTTTTAGTTCCTTCAGACATTTCTTATGAGACAAACTGCAGGGCCAGGTGGGAAATGCCCTGGCAGATGAGCCCCCTGTGAGGCCCATCCTTCCTTCCTACTCCTTCCACGGCATCTCCTGTCTGTTTTCTCTCTCCAAAGACTGATTGGAATTCCTCAAACCACTGAGTTTTCTGCTTTTCCCTCCAGCTCTGTTGCTCTTCTTCACCGTTGGGCCCAGCGTGGGTTCTGTGCCTGCTCCTCTGTGTCACCCACCACATGTGTTTATGCACCTGGTAGTTTAATGTCTTCTCCCTCCTGAATTTCAAAGGCAATTTTGTCTAGAATTCTCTCATTTCACTGCTGCCCTGGTGAGCTGTGCAAGGTGTGGATAACAGCATAAAGGTGAGGGAGCAGGAGCAGGAAGAGAGTTTGCTGTTCATGTAGCTCATTCCAGCCAGGAGGGAGCTCTCAGCTCTGATTAAACAACAAAAAATGTAAATCCTCTCTTTTCATAAAGATTTTTTGGGGGGTTTAGCTCCTCTTAGTTTTAGTCTCTCTTGGAAAGATTGAATTTAAGGCTCTCTGTGGGCTGCCTGTGGTGTTTTCTTCCAGTAAGAGCAGCAGAAGGTCTCTCTGATTTGATTTAAATATCTGGGTCACCTCACAGTACCTGTGTTTGTTCCCTGCTCAGTTTTGATATTGGGAGAGGATGAGATAAAAGGGATGAGCACAGAAAGATCAAAATAAGGCTGGAGCTGCCCCAGGCACAGGTCATGTGCCAAATGTGTTTGTGGATGAGCTTCTCTAGCAGTTCTGGGTTCTGGGTTCGGAGATATCAGGAGTGTGCAAACAAGATTCCTTCTGTTTTCCACCCCCCATGGGGTTAGTGGATCCGAAAGCCAAACTAGACAGAGCTTCCCTCTTTCTCAAAGAATCATCTTAGGCTTTGTGAGTCTCTGGATCGGGGATTTAAACCATTTCTTTAAGCTTTTAAAGCCAGTAAACATCAGGGGCAGCTCCTGGCTTTCTGTAGCTGTAGAATTCCTTCCCTTGGTTATCAAGTTTGCATGTCAAATTGAGCTCATTCCTTTTCCTGTACTAGATTTTCAAAGCTGGGGAGGGGGAATGGGGAATAGATATCTTGGAAAAGGAGGTTGGAGCCAGGTGGGGTCTGCAGAGCCGAAGCTGTGCCCAGAAACCTGTGGCTGAAGTGTGTCTTCATCTCAAGCCACCTTCTCTTGTAAAAACATTCCACTTTTCCCCCCTAGAGATGTCTGGTTTGTAGGGTTTTTTTTTTCCTGCTTAACAAGTTGTTGTCTGGGAATGTGGCACTTCTGTGGATTTAGTTGTTATCACCAACTTTTGAGATCTCTGCAGTGGAGAAGCAGGTTGGGCAGCCAGAGCCCCCATGCCTGGGCTCTCCAGATAAGACAGCGAAGGAAAATCAGAAGTCTGGGATAAGAAATGCTTTCTGAGCCTGTGTCTTATCCAGAGATACCACATTTCTGTGCACTTCAAAGTGCTGTTAAAATCCTGCTGGGTTTAGACCTGGCCCCCAGAAATTCATAAACACAACAGGGCGTTTGGACTGAGGCTTCGCCTTTTAAAACTTGTCAGTTTTTTGCCCTTGCTCCTTGCATTGAAGAGTTGTTACAAATTTCCCTCTGAGAAATTGCCTTCTAATCTCTATCCTAAAATTAACCACGGTGGTTTCTCCTCCATGCCAGCTGTGTCCTTCACCAGCAGCAGAGATCTTCCTCCTCCTCATTGTTTTGCCTGCTTTTTCTAGAGCTGACCTAATTACTGGATTCCTCTGCTATTGCTTTTCTAACCAAGGTCATTTTACTTCCCTGATCGCTGCAGTTCCATCCAGGAGTGGTAAATTCAAACTGGGAATGCTGGAGCGGGGAAGAGACCTGCAGAGATGATACTTTGCCCCTGTTTTGCATGAGGGTCTTGTTTTGCACAGCTGTCTTTCCCGGAATGGCTTCGCCTGATAAATCACAGAATCATGGGATGGTTGGGGTTGGGAGGGACCTTAAAATCACCAGGTTTATCTCCCTGCCATGGACAGGGACACCTTCCACTAGACCAGGTTGCTCCAAGTGTTCAGCCTTGGACACTTCCCAGGGATGGGGCAGCCACAGCTTCTCTGGGCAACCTGTGCCAGGGCCTCCCCACCGTCACAGGATCCCAGCATCTCCTTTGTGTCTCCTCAGGGTTGTGTCCTGCTGGGGTTTGTGACCCAGCAGTGCAGCCCTATCACCTTGTTCCCTGTCCCCTCTCTCTCCTGACTCGCAGGATGTGGTGCCAGAGGCTGTTGTGGCTGCTGCAGGGGAGCTCCGGGCGTCGGTGGCCGAGGAGCGCGGCGGGGGCGGCGCGCGGGCACCACACGGCCCCGCGGTCCCTGCGCTGCGCGTGGCAGCTGCACGGCGACCATCTCGGTAGGTGTGCGTGTGCTCCCGCTGCTGAGCCTGCCTGGGCACAGCACTGAGAGTTTCCAGGCCTTGTCCCCTTGCGAGTGATGTGGGGGGGGTGGTTTTCCCCCCTCTGACATGACCAACACGCTGGTTCCTTCTGAGAATTCCCAAAGGCAGGATGGAGCAGGCTTGTCTGCTGGCGGCAAGTCTTTTATGATAATGTGCTAAATCGGAAGTAAAATCCAGGGATTCCAGCTCAAAAAGTGCATCTGAGCCCTGCCCTGTCAGGCAGCGTGTTCTGTGTGGTGCTCAGGCTCTCCTGGCAGGGAGAGTCTGGTGTGTGCCCACCTCTTCTGCCCCCACTGGTGCATGTTCTCCTGGGTGATGGCTCCTGAGTCTGGTTACATCTCACTTGGAAGCAAAGGGAATTGCTCAGCACTTTACAGTGGCCCCAGGAAGGATATTGTTGTTTTGTCACTGCAAAGGGACCTCAGATACCTGAATTTCAAAGCTGGGTGGGACTAGAGCAGGAAGGGCTCTCCTGTTGCCTGTGCTGGCCCTTCTAAAGGGGCTTTGAGTATTCCTAAACTGTCCCAAGATGGGACAGGGAGAGGCTTAATGATTATTTTTTTTTTTACTTCTCTCTGCACTCTTGTGCTGGGGCTCTACAACTCTGTGATGTGCAGCTCGGAATTTGCCACTTGTGGAAGAGATGGAGGGAGGTCTGGACACAGAGTGGGTGTCAGCCGTGCTCCTTCCCGCTGCAGGAGGGGAAGTTGCAGTGTAATGGCTTTCCACTGCCAGAGGGCAGGGTTAGACGGGATATTGTGGATAAATTCTTCCCTGTGAGGGTGGGGAGGTCCTGGCACAGGTTGCCCAGAGAAGCTGTGGCTGCCCCATCCCTGGAAGTGTCCAAGGCCAGATTGGACGGGGCTTGGAGCAACCTGGGCTAGTGGAAGGTGTCCCTGCCCATGGCAGGGGGTGTAACTGGCTGAACCACAAGGTCCCTTCCAACCCAGGCCATTCTGGGGTGATTCTTTGAGATGTTCTGTAGACTTGATAAGAAGGGAAGCTGGTGGGATCCCTGACAGCCAGGCCTTTGCTAAGATGTCCTTCCTGGTCTTCCTCATGTGAAAATTTACATCAAGAGCTGCCTCTGCATCCCCTACAAGTGGCACCATAACGTGTGGGTTCTGGGCTTGCATTCTGAGCTCTGGTTTTTCTTCCTGTTTCCCCAAAGCATCCTTTGCTCCCACCCTTTGCAGAGCTCAGGTATGGGACCACCCTGATGCGCTTGGATTTCGTGTGGCTGCGGGATCACTGCCGCTCTGCCTCCTGCTACAACACCAAGACCAACCAGCGCAGCCTGGACACGGCCAGCGTGGACCTGGCCATCAGACCCCAGGCTGTCCGGGTGGATGAGAGCACACTCTTCCTCACCTGTGAGTGCCACAACACCTGTGCCCTTCCTCTTCTGGTTGATGGATCCCACTGGGCTTTGCCGGGACAGGGCGGCGCTGTCCCAGAATCGGTGGCTGGCTGGGAAGGTATTGAGCTGTGAGCAGGTTTGAAACACTGCTCTTACTGTAAACACACCTCAGCCTGAAGTTTTTTCCTCCCCCAGTCCTTTTTTGGGTAGAAATATGTGTGTGCAGTGTGTGGGTGTTTGCTTGGTTTGGTTGAACACCCCAGAAATGCAGGTGGTGAACAGATGGGTCAAGACACGGTTGTGTTTGAGATGGTGTCATCCCTGATCACAATGCCCATTTTCCACCCTTTCTCCTCAGTTTCCCACCTGTTTTCTTCCTTTTGATGGAGCTTGCCTTTATTCAAGGGCTTGGCTTTAGATCATTTGCTTCTCCTTGGAATCCTGTCAACCAAAATCACTGAGGGTGCACCACTTAGCCCTGTATTTGGAGTTGCTGCAGCCCTGAATTTGGAGGGAGGTGCAGCAGCCCTGAATTTTTGGAGGGAGGTGCAGCAGCCCTGAATTGGGAGGGAGTTGTTGCAGCAACAATTTTTTCAGGAGTCGTGACCTTACAGATAGTATTTTGGGTGGCAGCGGGTGCAGAGAGCCCTTGTCCAGACAGGTGAGCCGGGTGAGGCCTGTCCTGACTGATGCCATGACCACAATCCCGGGCTGTTCAGTGGTGACTGTGCCCTTTGTCCCGTGTCCCAGGGCCGGATGGACACGTGACACGGTATGGGCTGGAGTGGCTGGTGAAAAACAGCTACGAGGGGCAGAAGAAGCAGGTGATGCACCCCCGGATCCTCTGGAATGCAGAGATCTACCGGCAAGCCCAGGTCCCCTCCGTTGACTGCCGGAGCTTCCTGGAGACGGACGAGGGCCTGAAGGAATTCCTGCAGAACTTCTTGCTGTACGGGATTGCTTTTGTGGAGAACGTCACTCCCACCAAAGAGGACACGGAAATCTTGGCAGAAAGGATCAGCATCATCAGGTAACTGGGGCTGTCCTGGGGAGGGTAAACTTGTTTTCTCCTTGTTTGGAAAGGTGCTGTGTCCTTATCCTGTATATTGTGTGTGGCATGGCCTGGTTTGCAAACAAAAGCTCTGGGTCTTTTGCAGCTTCCAGCTGCCCCACTTGCCTTGGGATAGAGGATTCCATGGTGAAATCTGCTCTCTTCCATGGCAGAGCTGGGAGTCACTGGGTTATGGAGCTGCCCCAGGAGCATACAATGACTTTTGTGACAGTGGGACTGGGTAGAGAACAGGGACTGAAGGAAGTGGCTGTCTGGGAAGAGCAGAGCTTTGCAAGGAGAGACATTTCCTGTTATGACTTGAGGGGTCAGGAGGGCAGCCTGGCCCTGGGAGCCAGGGACATCAAAACCCAGCCCTGGGAGCCAGGAACTTCAAAAACCAGTTATAGCTCTCACTAAAGAAAAACAGAGTGAGAAACATGTCTGCTGGGTTTGTGTAAAGCACCACCAGCATGGCAGGCTGGGCAGGCAGTTTGGAGTTTTATCCAAGCTGCAGAAACAGTTTGACTTGCCTTGGAAAAGAAGGGATTTTTTTTAATGAATGGTCACTCCAAATAGGAATGAGGAGCTCCAGGGAATATCCAACCAACTTCTGTCTCCAGACATCCTCCCTCTGTAGCCCCTGAGTGCTGTTTGTCCTTACTGCTGTCGCTTCCCTCCTGTGCATGTTTGTAGGGATAAGGTGGGTGAAAACACAGGATCCTGGGAAGAAGAAATGGGATTACCTGTGTGGGTAGAAGGAAGGGCTGACTGCACTTGGGCAACTCCTTGTGTCACTCAGGTGATTAGTCTGGGGATGATGCTCAGTGTGAAAACATGTGGTTTTGTGGAGAGGAAGCAAGACTTGTCACCACCAGCTTTTTGGGAGGAAAGAGAAGAATTTGAATACTTGAAGAGGGATTAGAAGCACCATCTCTTGACTGTAAATTTTGTCAAGTTGTTTTACTTCAATTATTCTGTATTTAGGATGCAGGGGAGTAACCTTGAATGCAAGAGGGCATCAGCCCTGTCCCCACAGTGCTCCATAACTCTTTTCCAGGGAGACCATTTATGGCAGGATGTGGTACTTCACCTCTGACTTCTCCCGGGGAGACACAGCCTACACCAAACTGGCGCTGGACCGGCACACGGACACCACCTACTTCCAGGAGCCCTGTGGGTACGTCCTGCTGCTTCCCAGACACAGGCAGAAGGCAGGAGTAAGGCCACAGCAATGCCTTTCCCACCAGCACAGGCTTCCTTGTCTCCAGTGCTGCTGCTGGGATGTGCTGCTGGTCACACAGCGATTCTGGGGCCTGTCTGATCATGGGATCCCAGAATGCTTTGGGTTTGGGGGGATCTTAACCGAGTCCCACCCCCTGCCATGGGCAGGGACACCTTCCACTAGCCCAGGTTGCTCCAGGCCCCTTCCAACCTGACCTTGAACACTTCCAGGGATGGGGCAGCCACAGCTTCTCTGGGCAACCTGTGCCAGGGCCTCCCCAC
>JAWWLV010000158.1:19146912-19165931 GCA_035041135.1 Platyrinchus mystaceus
TGGTGTGGTCCCTGTGGAGTGGTGTGGTCCCTGTGGAGTGGTGTGGTCCCTGTGGAGTGGTGTGGTCCCTGTGGAGTGGTGTGGTCTGTGGATCACTCTCCTGTGCTTGTAACTTGTAGATCTTCCTCAAAGGCAGGCAGGGAAGGACTTGGCTGTTGGAGAGCTGTGTGTTACTGTGGTTCAAGTAGCTTTGTAGCCACACAGAGGGCTCAGGGCTGTAGTAATTTCTGTGCTACCCTGAAGCTCCTCTGACAGTCCCTTCTGAACTCCCCCTCCTCAGTCTCCAAGTGTCACACTATTTCCAGCCTCAGAAATGATCCATGGGTTTTATTTGGGCACATCTGGGAAAGCCCAGCTGCTCCTGCAACCCGTGCCCCATGGCAGCTGCTGCACAGAGCTGCTGCAGGAGTTTGCTTTGACCTATCCTACCTCTTTGCTGGCTGAGCTCTGTTATCTGTATCCTCTGGGAAAGGAGGGAGAGCAGCTCCCTCGGCACAGCCTGTGGTGTCTGTGCTCCTGTAGGGGGGTGGAATTACATGATTTTTAAGGTCCTTTCCAACCTAAACCATTCTGTGATTCCAGGATTCTATGACACAGACCCACTTTCTAGCTTTTTTCTTTTTGTCTGCTTTCCCAAGAGGGGAATCATCTGGAAATGGCCTGTGGAAAACAGGTGGAAGCATTGTGATCCCAAGTGGATCTAGGGATACAAAGAGAAGCCATCCAGCCCCAGGGCAGGATTAGCTCTTCCCAAGTGGGGCTGTGAATTTGGTAAACGTCCTAATGGGAAAAGAGCTGTAAGAACAGAGGAAGATAGAAGGGTGGGATCTTTGGCTGCACTTGGGTTTTGGAGCAGCCCTTCAGAGCAGGAAAGGTGGATTGACCTGGATGTACCTGGCTGTGGCCAGCCAGGCAGGAAGCTTTGGGTGGTAGTGTTTGTTCTGGAGCGGCTCAGTGTCAGGAGCAAAGTAAGTGGATTTTACTGGGCCTTGTGAATCTGGAAGTGCTCCACACTTCCAGCCAGATCTAGTTTGCTTCCCTATTCCCGGTGAACCTGCAGGACTCATGTGATTTTCTGACCTACCTGCTTTGCTGACTTGTTTTGGGAACTCACAAAACCTTCACCAAAGCCAAATAAAAGAAGTAATTAGTGATCAGAACTTCAGCCTTCTGAAGAGCTTCGACTGAAGTGCTCAGTACCAGAATCCAGAGCTATTTTTATAGCTTTCTTTTCCACTTGGAAGGGTTCCCCTCAGGTAGATGTATTCTCACCTGCAGCCAACTGGAGTACCTCCATCAGTGAATGAGCAGAGCTGACCATTAATGCTTGGAATTCTGCAAAATCACAGCTGTGCAGGAAAAACAGGAATTTCTGGCTTTCCTAACCACCTTCTAAAGGGAAACTCCCCCAGACTGTGGGAGGCTGCAGCATTTCTCACTGCTCAGGAACCTGAGCCTGCCCTGGAGGCTTTCCCAGTGCCCTGAGCTGCCCCAGGAGCTGGTTCCCCCAAGGCACGGGGTGTCCTTTTCTCCAGTGCTCCTGGACTGACTCTAAAATCATCCTGTTGTGGGTAGAAGGTGGTGAAAGCACTCAGGTGAAAAGGTGAGGGTGGGGTGGCTGGTCCTGCCACATCACCTGCTGTGGGACTGGGATAACAGGCCCCGAAGGGAGATTGCAAGATAAAGGCTTTTCCAGAAGGTCGCCATTAGTTTTCCAGCAAGTGAAAATTGGGAGTAGGTGTCTGGAGGCAACTCCTGTGTGTTTGTTCCTGGCAGTGCAATGCCTGCCTTGCTTGGATGAAGGAAAAGAAAAGCTTCAGAGCAGTAATAGGACAAAAGCCGAACTGGATGGCTTCCCACTAGGGAGGGGATGTCCTGTAGGTCAGCTCCTCACTGGGACTGCTCTGCTCCAGGCTTTCCAAAGAGAACCCTGAGCGACTTCTGACTGCTTTTGGGAGACCAGGACATATGTGCCTTTGCATGAGGGTTACCTGGGCTCTACAACCTGGGCTGTGGTTCCTGGAGACCTCACCAGCAAATCTAGCACTTTTTTAACTGTCCTGTTCTGAGCTGTTCCATGAAGTTGGTTTTATGCTTTTGAACCTCTGTGTCCTGCTGCATGGATGGACTTAGAACACAGTCATGGAATCCCAGAGTGGTTTGAGTTGGAAGGGAACTTAAAACTCACCTCATTCTGCCCCACTTCATGTGCAGCAATACCTTCCACTAGACCAGGTTGCTCAAAGCCCCGTCCAACCTCGCCTTGGACACTCCCAGGGTTGGAGCAGCCAACAGCTAACACCCTCCTTTGAGTGAGGTTTGGGACTTTGGGTGCCACAGGCCTGATCCTAAAGTCTCCCAGACTCACCCGGCTTTGGGAAGAAGCACACAGCAAAATGTGTGGGATCAGAGGCCCGGAGAAATGGCAGGGTGCGGGTGGAGCACCCCTCTGTGTCCCTGGGCAGGACAGGCAGCCGAGGTCATTCCTCTTGGGTGGTGTCTCCCATAACAGCATCCAGGTGTTCCACTGCCTGAAGCACGAGGGCACGGGCGGGCGGACGCTGCTGGTGGACGGTTTCCACGCGGCGGAGCAGGTGCTGCGCGAGGCCCCGGAGCACTTCGAGCTGCTCAGCAGAGTGCCCCTGAAACACGAGTACGTGGAGAACGTGGGGGGCTGCCACAACCACATGATCGGCGTGGGGCCCGTGCTCAACGTGTACCCCTGGAACAACGAGCTCTACCTGATCAGGTGAGGGCCGACTTGAGGCCTCTTGCTTGTGGGGGAGGAAAGGGGCGGGGGGGGAGTGGTTTTCCAGAAGAGGCTGCGAACTAAAAAGCAGCATGTTTTTGAGGGGCACATTTCTGAGTGTTCCTCCTGCTTCAGAGGAAGCGTCAGAACCGCCCATACGAATGTGGGGGTCGGTGCTGAGCTTTGATTTCTCACTCCTGGCATCCTCCCTGCAGCTCCATGCCCTTCATTTGAGAGGCAGAGGAATTCAGCCCTTCTCTGGAGAAGCCCATAGGAGCTATGCTGGCATGCAGGGATCAGGGAGAGTGCAGACTGATTCCTTCCAGAGGAAATATGGGCTGATTTTTTTGGAAACTCCAGTTTGGCTCAGTGCTGGAGGTTGTCCACCACTGCTTTGCACTTTTAGTCTGAACAACCCTCAGTCTCACCACATCCTTTCATGGAAAACCAGGAAGAGGTTTACCTTGACAGGAAACTCCTCTTACTCCCCGTGTTGTGTATTCCCAAAAGTCCTGTTCTTGCAGCGTAACCTCCCTGGTCATCTCTGCATCCTCCTTTAAATACTGACTAATCCTGCAGGCTCCTGAGGTTCCCTTGGAAGCAGCTGGAGTGATGCTGGGCCATGCCTTGTCCTTTTTCCCCCTGCAGGTACAACAACTATGACCGTGCCGTCATCAACACGGTGCCGCACGACGTGGTGCGCCGCTGGTACCACGCGCACCGCGCGCTCACCACCGAGCTCAGGCGGCCAGAGAACGAGCTGTGGGTCAAGCTGAAGCCAGGCAAGGTGGGACTTGGAGCTGGATGTGTGGGCTTGCTCCAGGGAAGGAAGCAGGGTTTTCCACGGGTGTGCCACTGTCCTGCCACTGAGCTAAAAGCTCCATGTGTGGCAGCTTTCCTCCCTACAGCTGCTTTGAGGTGCCTTGTGTTACAGTAGTGGCCTCTGCGTGTGTGTGTGTTCCTGCTGTCCTAAAGGAATGTGAGCTTCCAGGTAAGGCAGAAATGTTTAGTTCAAGCTCTACCTCAGAGGAAGGTTAGTCCCACCTGGGGGAGGGAAGGAAGATCTTTCCAGTCACTGAAATCGGGACCCTCAGGAGCAAAGGGGATGAAACACTTAGTGTTCAGCCTTTAACTTCTTCCAGAAGATAAGTTTATTTTGATGGAACTAAATTACAGTTCTGAGGTTATATTTGACCCCTTATGTGGGTGAGTGAGACCACAGAGGCAGGAGATTGTGGCTGCCCCATCCCTGGAAGTGTCCAAGGCCAGATTGGACCAGGCTTGGAGCAACCTGGACTAGTGGAAGGTGTCCCTGCCCGTGGCAGGAAAATGGAGTGGGATGGACTTTGAGGTCCCTCCCAACCCAATCCATTCTTGGATTCTGAGGTGGCCACTGGCTGTTGCTGGTGAACTGTTGCCCAGCCTCTCCAGTGGAGAAGCAGAGAAACAGCCCGGAATGCTTCTATGTTTTAGTACCTGTCATCTTTTAGGCACAATTCCTGGCTCCAGCTGTGCTGGATCCCATGGCTGTAGCCTCACAGTGCTGAACAGGACGGTCATGCCCACCATGGCACTCCCTTACCTGCTTTTCCAGTCTCCTGGCATCTCCAGGACCTCTCCTGCTGATGACCTTTTTTCCCCTTTCCTGCAGGCCCTGTTTGTGGATAACTGGCGTGTCCTGCACGGCCGGGAAGCGTTCACGGGGTACCGGCAGCTCTGCGGCTGTTACCTGACCAGGGACGATGTGCTGAACACGGCCCGGCTGCTGGGGCTGCAGGCTTAGCCCAGCCCCCTAGTCCCACTCCCAGGAGGGGCAGGCCGTCCCCCATCCTCTTGTGGGAAGGCCTCCCTAATCCCACCTCTGGGAGGGGCAGGCAGCCACCAGTCCCACCCCCGTGGTGGGACAGGAATTCTGGTGCCCTTCCATGTGCTCCAAGCCCACCGTGCCGGTGCCTCCCCTTGACAGACATTGCACATACCTCAGACACCTCCACCCTCTCCAGGCAGCTCCCAGTGCCTGCTCAGGAGAGGGAGCAGGTGGAAGCCAAACGTTTTAGGACCTTTATGGGACCACACTCTGCCTTTGAGCACAGTCAGCTCTTGATGTCCGTGCTCCCAGCCTGGCCTTTCCAGTGTGGCTCAGTTCTGGTTAATCCTCACCTTAGGAGGTGCTCCTCCAAGCAAGTGCCTTCGGGATTTGGAAGCTTTGCAGTATTCCCTGTTCAGCCTTTTCAGCTACCACTTTAAGGGGTTTTTTTTAGCAGAGCAGAGTGGAAATCTTCAGGATCTTCTCCTTGTCACTGATCCAAGCCATGCTGCCTGGAGAGATCCTGGTGTACTCTGGGCATTTCTGAGGAGGTTTAGGTTAGAGAAGAGAAAGGGAAGCAGCAAGATCTGCATGTTGGGAAGCAGAGATGACCATGTTAGATGAGGGATGGAACTCCCACTTTTCCTTGACTTCCAATACTGCTGTGCTGGTGTTCCCTCTGCCTGTTGTGTCGAGGGTGACACTCAGCAGCCACAATATTTGCTGACAAACTTCCCACTGTGCCTTCTTTTCCATCCTTTCGTAAGGAATTTGTGTGAGGTTGTCATCACATTGCCTGCTGCACAAACCTGACCCTTTGGGTATGTTTTTTTCCCCACAAAATTTTCCTGTTCTAAAGGTATCAGAGGTGCCTTTCAGCTCCCGGGAGATGGGAGGGTAAATTGGGATCTGGCACACTGAAAGGCCACAGGGTAAGAAAACAAAAGCAAATCCTTTTTTTACAGGAACATTGGAATTTCAGAACCAGGAGGGCATATTAAGATTTGAGATTGTTTTTCATCCTTTTTGGGGAGTTCCCTCTGCCCTGCCCAGACCTCAGAGCAGGGCTGAGCCCTTCCTGGCTGTGCTGTGTGAGCTGCTCAGTGCCCATAATGCACGTGCTGAACTTGCTGCCCTCACTTAATCCAAACACTGAATGCACAGATCCCAGTATTTCTTCTTTATAGGTTCTCCTTAGGTGCCAGTTCCACCTGCACAACTGAGAGGGGAAGTTACAGCTCTCCATTAATCCCATTGAAGCAGCAAACCCCAGCAGGAACATGTGTCCCTCACCCATCCCAGCTCTGTGTTCCAGAGCTGCTTCCACCCTGTGCTGCTGCTGAGGGAAGAGTTGGTGCCCAAAACAGTCTGTTACTTGTAAAAAGGAGGGGACAAAGGGTTCTTGATCAATATTTGGAACCATCCTTAAATTCTTTGAGGGTTCCTGAGTTATTTTTCCTCCCTGTGCCCCCGGGATCTGAGGGAAACACTTGGGTACTGTGGGACCTTCCCTTGGAGAGATCAGCTTCACCTTCCCCTGCTCCGAACTCTGTGTTTATCAGCTGCAGGCTGGAAATCTGCTGGTAATCTTTTTCTGCTCCATGACACAAGGGAGACCCTACCAAAGGGTACTGACCACACTGCCATGATAAAGGTGCCTTTGTGACAAGGAATGTGGTGACTTGGGCTGGGCTCTGCAGACACCAACCCCTTTTGAACCAGCCCCAAGCCAACCCCCATTCACCAGGACTGTGTGACCTATTTTGGGGAAAATTGTCCCCAGTGAATGTAGAAGAAACAATTTCCTCATATTTCAAATCCTTTACCCACCCCTGTGATAAACGGGGAGTGGGGAGAGCTGTGTTTCTGTCTTGTTTCACCATTCCCTGCCTCCCAAGAGGGCGAAATTCTTCCTGGGGAGCTTGGGAGCATCCAAAAGTTCTGTGAAGGAGCAGGACCTGGTGGCAGGTGCCACCTGTCCCATCCAGGTGTCTGCTGGGCCGTGTCCTGGAGCAGGGCTGCTGTGACAGCAGGTCAGGCTTTGTGATTCAGCTTTTCCACTTCCTTCAGCCAATAACTGAACTGCTTTCTCCTCCTTCCCAGCGCTCTGGGATCCAATGGATGTGTTTAAGACTTTTCCAAAACTAAGAAATCGAGTCTTCAAATAAATCATTTATAAAGTCATGAGTTTAACAAAATATGTATTTAAGCACTGATGAGCTTGAAGGTGAGTCTGGTTTGCGCAGCAAAGGGGGGAATGCATGGGAGGAGCCATAACCCAGTGCTTCCCTGTTGGCTTCTCCGCATTTTTGCTTTCCGTGGCCACACGATGGCACAAGCTGCCAGAAACTGGCGTTTAAAAAAAACCACGAGTCCCGTCCCAGTGCGGTCTCGGGGTTCCCGGTGGTGCCGGCGCTGTTTGTTCTGCCGTGCTCTCTCCATTTTTTTGAAGAAGCCCGGGAATTGCTGTTCAAAGCCTCTGTGGCTGGGAACATTTTTTAAGGAACCGTGGGATGTCATGTCCATCGTGGCAAAGGGTGGAGCAAGGAGTGGGAATGATGTGAGGGAATTGGAGAACTCGGTTTGGGACATCCGAGGGTGCCTGGAGGAAAGCAGAGCAGGTTTGAAGGCAGCTGAGCCCAGCCCAGTCTGGTAGGACTCGGTGTTGGTGTGTACCCCGGGATCCTCCGTTCCCAGCAGCACATCCCAGGGCCCCCACTTTGGTCCCGTTTGCCACCGGGCCTGTCTCTCCCTCACCTCGTGCACCCCGAGCAATCCCCCCACCCCACACACACCTTCAGTTGCCTCCACTCAACCTGTCTCCTCTCCAGGCTGTTCCATTTGCCCTCCGGTGCCCCCCACGTCCCTGTTTGCTCTCTTGTCCCCCCAGGACCCCAATTCCTCCCTTGGGACCCCTTGGCTGTGCAGTGCAGTCCCTCCTTCAGCTTTTGGGGCTTCCCAGAGTCCTCAGCCCTGCAGTGAAACCAAACCACCCCATTTTCCCTCCAGTGTGTCCCAGAGCTTTCTGCCTTCCCCCAGTGCACTCCCAAGCCCCCTTCTCACTCCCAGCTCTCAGAATTCCTCTGGTGCAGCTTTTGGTACATCCCTTTTGGTCTCGCTCTGGTGCCACCAGGAGCCTTTGGCTCCTCACAGGACTCAGGTGAAACAAAAGTTGCTTCTACCCCAGCTGAAAATTGTTGCCCTTTTTAGCTTCACTCCTCATTTGGGGCTTGGAGCAACCTGGGATAGTGGAAGGTGTCCCTGCCCAGGGGACAGGAGGCAGGAGTTGGAATGGGATGGGCTTTAAGGTCCCTTCCAACCCAAACCGTTCTGAGATTCCATGGATATAACAAATTGAGGAACTGGGGAGAAAGGTAAGGAGGCAGGTGGTGAAAGAAAAGGTCAGGAAGCGGGAAAAGGGATGGGAAGGTGAGTGTTGGGCACATGCTGGGAGCTGGGAGCTGGGGACTGGGTTCCTTCCCTGCCTGGTGGCCAGGGCTGATGGAGCCAACGGGTGCCACTGTGTTGGTGCTCTCTAGCCATCCACTTCCACCCACTTTCTCCTGATGCTTTCCCCAGGGCTCTCCTGTCCCAGCATCTGGCTTTGGAGCTCCATGGGAGCTCCAGGGTCTGGCTGTGCTCAGCAGGGCAGGAAAGCTTTCCCACCACACAGGGGCAGAACCCAAACCTTCCCCAGCTCCTCATCCCTCTGCTCCCTCAGTCTGGAGATGACATTTGGTCCCCAGGTCCTGATCCCAGGAGTGTCTCTTCCTTAAACTGAAACTCCCTTTGCAGAAAGCCGATGGGACATGGATGATCCCAGCCCACCTCCAAAAGGTGGAGGGAAAAGCTGCTCCCAGTGGGACGAGTGTTTTGGAGCCAGGCTGAGCCCCTGCCCCCCAAATCGGGTGACTTCGAGCTCCACTCCGGCTGCTGAGCTCCAGGGATGGGGTGGGAGAGGAGCTGTGGGAAAGGAATAGGGATGGATCTTCTGCCCTCGAGGCACAGAAGTGGTGTGGGATGTCCCCTGTAATTCCCATTCCTGTGGGACACCCCTGCCCTGCCCTGGCGGAGCCGCGGGAGCCGCTGATCCCCGCGCGGTGCCGGAGCCATGGCAGTTCTGCCTTCCCTTCCCATCCTCGGGAGCGCGGGGACAAGAGCGGGAGCTGTCACTGCTGCCAGGAAGGCTCCCGGGAAGAGGAGGCGGCACGGAGGGAGAGGAGCCATCGGCAGGAAAACAGGCTGGGAATACTCACGGCGTTGGGAATCCATCCTCACGGTACAGCCTCACCTGTTGCTCTCATCCCAGCGTGGGAATTTCAAAGGGATATTTTAAATCAGGAAAACTCGGGGCTGTTTTTCCTTGGCAGATGCTGCGCTGCCGTCCCGCGGAGTTGCTGAGCATCACCTGGGTGCTCCTCGCAGGTAAGGTGGCCCCGGGCTGGGCTGCGCTGGGAGCCGGTGCCGTCCCGTGGGCTCCGCGCCAGCTCCTCGCCTGCTCCAGACCCCCGGAGAGGCTTCGGTGGAGCTTTGGAGCTTTTTAGCTGGGGTAAAAGGCTTAACCTGGAAGGGAAAGGTGTGTGTATGTCAGGGACAGAGGAGGTGGGAGAACCAGTTTACAGCTCCAGGAATAAAAGTCGGCTGCACCCAGATTTATACTGGGACTGAGAGATGTAATAATGCAAATATATATGTTAATATATGTGTGTTTGTGTTAAAAATATATATGTAAAAACATATGATATATAAACCCAGATTTTATTGCAGTTCTGTGAGCAATGATGACACTGTGCTCCTTAGATACTCACTGGCTGCCCTGAAACACAAATCATAGAGTTATGGAATGGTTTGGGTTGGAAGGGTCCTTAAAACCCATCCTGTTCCACCCCCTGCCATGGGCAGGGACACCTTCCACTAGCCCAGGTTGCTCCAAGCCCCGTCCAACCTGGCCTTGGACACTCCCAAGGATGGGGCAGCCACAGCTTCTCTGGGCAACCTGTGCCAGTTCCAAATGTACAGAGATTTTCAGGATGAGCATCTAAAATAGAAAGGAAACCCATTACCCTATACCTCGATTTTGGGGTGGTGTCAGTGAGCTCTGAGGTTCTGTAGGGTGAGCTTTGGCCATTGCAGCTATAAAAGATCGCTGGGATGAAGTGTTTTCTCTTTCCTTCAGCTTGTGGCTCTGCATGTTTTGTATAAACAGTGTTTTCCCAGAGAAAAAGGATTTTCAGTCATTACATTGGTTTTTGTCCCTCGACAGCTACAGTTTGGGGGGCAGAAGGCACAAAAATACCTGATTTTTAAGATCATAAGAATGAGATATTAAAATCACCAGGTGAACTTGATTTACCTGGATTGTCCCAGCTATTTTCTTTCCCACCTGTGCCTCAAAATCCCTGGGGACAATCCCCAGTGGGAGCAAGAGGAGAGTTTGCAGGGCTGTTTGCTGTCTCTGGAGGTGCAGTGGGAATGCAGGTGAACAGCTGCTTATCGGGGCAGGAGGTGAGACACCATGAAGAGCAAACACAGGCTGTGTAGCCTGTAAGAATCCCCCCTGTGAGAACAGCCCCTCACTGCCAGGCTCTGGGGCTCAGCAAGATGTTTTCATCCCACCTCATTTGTTGGGAAATGTGGCTGGGGGGTGTTTGGGGTCAGGTGTCTGGAGACGGACTGGGATCTCTTCCCTTCCTTTCCCCTTTCCCTCCTTTAACCTCACCTTCTGATTTTTTTGGAGAGTCCACTTTACAAGATCAGGCTGCAGGAGTGATTTCTGCCCAGTTTTCCTAGAGTCTTCATTTTTTGGAGGGGGGATGGGAGCTGTGACCTTCCCACAGCAGCTCCTCTTGAAGTCCTTGAGCACCTGTGAGAGCCCAAGCTGTGACAAGCCCAGGAATTTTGGGGAGGTGGCTGCATTCCCCTGTGCTGGGAGTGTGTGAACATGCTCAACCCCAAACAAGACTGGGAATTCTATGGCTGCCCCATGCATGGAAGTGTTCAAGCCTGGCTGGAGGGGACTTGGAGCAGCCTGGTCTAGTGGAAGGCGTCCCTGCCCAGGGGGCTGGAATAAGATGAGCTTTGAGGTCCCTCCTGACCCAAACCATTCCAGGATTCTATGAATTGGGAATGAGCCATGGAAATTAGGTCAGGATGACAAAACCTCAAGTACAGAAGCCAGTTCCACCCCCCTGCCATGGGCAGGGACACCTTCCCCTAGACCAGGTTGCTCTCAGCCCCATCCCAGCCCCTCTCCCTCCCCCCAGTGCCACCGGTGCTGTTGCCTCAGGCTGTGGGAGCAGCAGGACCCCCCCAGGGAAGAGCTGCTGCTGTGGGATCCTCTGTGCTGCTCCCTGGGCTGGATAACATCACCCACAGCCATTCCACACGGTGGGAATACTCCAATGGCACCAGCTCCCACACCATCCTGCAGCACGACGGGGGCTCTCACACCCCGGCCATCCACGCGCCCTACATGGGACGAGCTGTTTTCCATCCATCCAATGGATCTCTCATGCTGGAGGATGTCCAGGAAAGCGACAGTGGCATCTACAGGGTGACTGTCAGCGGGGCAGACAGAGAGAGCCTGGAAATCCTGCTGGAAGTCCTCAGTGAGTGGTGGGTGTGGGAGGGAGGAGCGGGGCAATGGATACAAGTAGAGCTGTGGTGGAATTTGACTGCACACGGACCACTGGCCAGACCAAGGGGGTTGGAGAAGGGATTTTGAGCAAAGGCTGATGAGCCAGGCCTAAGCTTATTTGAAGCTGTCATGTATGGAGATAGCACCAAGGAGACCTTTGGAAAGAGATTCCCACCCTGTCCTAGGGGAGAAGATCTGGTGGTGCTGGCCAAGGAGACCTTCTGGGGGGCCCGGCTGGGACAGAGGGCTGGGCTCCATCCTGGAAAGGAATTCCCTCCTTTGTTTTCCACTCTTTGGGCCAGGGATAGAGGGACCAGTAGGAGGATGGGAGGGACTGGTGGGAGGATGGAGGGACCGGTGGATGACAAAGGTACTGGTGGGATGATGGAGGGACCAGTGAGGTGCTGCACATCCCTGCCACCTGCAAAGAGTCCCTGCAGCACTTTGCCAAGGTTCACCCAGCAGGGTGGGCTTTGTGGAGGAGTCCCAACCCCCCCTCAGCCTTTGTGCTGCGTGCAGGCGCCAGCCGCTGCCACAGAGATAAGAGGCACTTGAAATAGCCCAGAAGTTCCTCCTTGTTATTGCTCCTGGCAATTCCCTTAATTTGCTCTGGCATTATCTGTCCTTGTGCTAATAATGCCGTGGCCATAATGCTCCCACAGCCCTGCCCCACCCACCTCTCCTTCCAACCACGCGTAATCCGAATGGGATCTGCAGCCTTCTCCACTTTTTTCTCGTTTCCTGATGCATTTCCAAATGCTCCATATTTACCCAAATCCATTAAGAGCAATGATTCAGCTATTAAAAAAAACCTGGTCCTGGAAAGCACAGCAGCAGGATGGACTTCCCAAGGGAAAGGCACCTGTGACCATGCTGTGGCAGATGCTGTGGTGACAATAGCAGCCCAAGTGTCCGTCATTGATGCTCCAGCTCATGTTCATTGGCACAGTTTGCCCAGAGAAGCTGAGGCTGCCCCATCCCTGGAAGTGTTCAAGGCCAGGTTGTATGGGGCTTGGAGCCTCCTGGGCTAGTGGAAGGGGTGGAAGGAGATGGTCTTTAAGGTCCCTTCCCACCCAAACCATTCCATGATTCTATGTCTGAGAGAAGTGCTGGTGTCCCTGTTCCCTTTCCAGAGCCCGTGTCCCGCCCTCAGCTCTGGAGCAGCGCTCTCGTGGCTCGGGCCACTGGTGAGGTGGTCTGTGAGGTGGCAGAGGGCAGAGTTGACACCATCACCTGGAAGAAGGATGGGCAGCCCCTTCTCCCAGACAGCGGTTTGCACATCTCCAACAGCCGCAGCGTTTTGCACCTGAGGCCAGCGAAGAAGTCGGACTGTGGCTCCTACTCCTGCAACGCCAGCAACAGGATAAGCTGGCAAGAAACCTCCCTGAACATCACCATTGCAGGTGATGGGGTTTCACCTCCCATAGTTCCTCCTGGTCTCCACCCTTCCCTGGGCATCCCTGACTGGTTCTATCCCAGTCTTCTGCCTCCATCCCCATAGTCTGGCCACCCTCTCCGTGAAGTGGTGCCCACGTGTTGCTGACAGGAGCAGCAATTCCTGATCTCTGATCCCACCAAGGCACAGTCCTTGGCAGGAGACTGGTCATTCCCTCTTGGAGCAGGTCCCAAGTGATGACCCTTGGCTGAGGTGATGGTGAGCAGGTCATGGACAGGGGGTGGTGGCCTGTGGGCAGTACCCATCCCAGGTTGGACATTTCATGGTGCTGATTTGGCCACCAGCTGGCAAACAAGCGGAATCTGTCCTGGTAATGAAGGAGCCCTGTAGCCACCAGAGGCATCCTGCCAGTGTCCTGACTCCTGTCCCATCCGGGTGGCTGTTTTCCAGGTCTCTCCCGTCCCTTGAAGGACATCCTGAGGATTGCAGTGGTCGCTGTGGTCTTCGCTGTCGTCTCGGCATGGGGATTGATCATCCCTGCCTGCCAGTCTCAAAAGCTCAGAATAAGTGAGTTGAGGGGAGCCAGACCCCCATTTCCCTTGGCTGGTGGGAGACAGGGAGGAGCATTGCTGTGGGACCCCCCCAGGTCCTGGGACACCCCCTAATACGTGGGTGGGGACAGCACATCCCACCATGGGAGCTGGCACGGGGGACTTGTGGGGGGTCACAGCCATCTCCTCCCACTGCCCTGGGTGTTTAGGGGGGGAGCTGTGGAGGTGGCTCAGCGCCTACACCTCTGGGCTGGTGTGCATCGCCTGCATCCTGGACGGCACCGCCGGGATCCTCTGGATGCGGGAGGAAGGTAGGAGGGGGCTGTGGGGCAGTTTGGAGTGGGGGGCAAGGACCCCATGGGAGATACAGAGTCTCGTGGGGGTCAGAGAAGAAGGCAGTGGTGGAGGGGGGCAGTCACACCGGGAAACACAAAGGAAAAATCTGGAGTGATTCATGAGTTCCCCATGTGGGATCTCCAGGTCAGGTGGGTGGGGCTGGACCACCATGTGGATTATACACCCACCTGTACAACCAGTGCAGCCATTCCCCTTTCCCCAGGGCCCTTTCCCAGGGGGAGTCACAGAAGGACAGTAAAATCATCTAGGGATGAAGAGGCTGCTTGCAAGGAAAGGCATCAGGAGAGGGTGGGAAAGGGATATGACGGAGAGGTGCCAAGCGATGAAGGAGGTGGAGAGTTTAAGAGCAGGATCTCTGCCTCAGCCTCTTGTCTTTCAGGCCCTTCTGTTGCTGTCCTACTGCCTGAGATCACCCTGACCTACCTCATTGTGGTGACCTTCCTGGTCTCCACCAGCGTGATCTTCCAGCCCACGATTTTCACCCAGCTGAAGAGCAAAACAGGTGAGAGGTTCCACCAAGGTGGGTTGTTCTGCCTCAAACCTCATCCACTGTTTTTTAAAATGAAAACTCCTGTGCTAACTCAGGGCTGGTGGATTCTACACCAGACGCTGGGGGTGAGCCCAGATCCCCTTCCAAACCTCCAGACACACAATCCCATCCCTTTCTCCCATCTCCCTCGGCAGCTCAGCGCACGATGGGCTACGCTGCTCCCGGGGCCGTGGTCGTGGCGGCTGTGATGGCCTCCTTCCTCATCAAGAACATCTATCAGCGCCACGGTGAGCGGGGATGCTCCACCCCAAGGCTACAACTCATGTAATCCCCCTATCCCTTCAACTCAGGAGACAGACCTGCTCCAAGGAAAAAAAAAATCAAACTGGGAGCTTCAGGGAAGCGAAATCTTTGTAGAAGCAAAATTCAGCTTCAACACCCCCCATCTATTTTTACTTTTTCATTTTTGTGTGTGTGAGTGTGTGTTTTCCTGGGGGCAGCTTGCCTTCCTCCTGCCTGTCCCCCTGCCCTGTGCTGACCCCGGGTTTCTCTGGTGGCAGGAGAAGGATGCGCCGCCTTTGTGGACGTGACCACCCTGGTGCTCAGCACAGCGGCCGTGTCGGCCCTCCCGCTCCTCACCATCTTCCTCTGCTGTGAGTCTTCTCTTCTCCATCTCTTCATCCAACACCTCCCAGCCCCTCCCAGTGCCTCCTGCCAGGCGAGCTGGGCTCCCTCTGTCCCCACTCATCAGGCAGCCCATGAATTATTTAAAAGTGGTTTATTTGGCTCTTGTGAGGACCCAAGAGCTCTCCATTGCCTGTGTCCCTTCCCTGGTGAGCCCCAGCCACCACACCCCAAATCCAGTATCCCACCCCTTGCCCTTGGTGCTTCTCACACGTTTTCCTGGAGGCTGGGATTTGTTCTTTCGCAGATCACACGACGCAGGGGAGGCGGGAGGACCCTGACGTCTGTTGGATAGACAAGGAGAGGTAGATCCTCTGTTTCTATTTGCCATGTGAATTCACACTGTCTTAAAGTGAAAAGAGTGGGATATGGAAATGATCCTGTGCCTTGGTTTAGGTCCTGGGCCCCAAGAAAGATGCAGTCCTGGTTTCATAGAATCCAAGTATGGTTTGGGTTGGAAGGGACCTTAAAAATCACCCAGTCCCACCCCTTGCCATGGGCAGGGACACCTTCCACTAGCCCAGGTTGCTCCAAGCCCCATCCAACCTGGCCTTGGACGCTTCCAGGGATGGGGCAGCAATAGCTTCTCTAGGCAACCTGTGCCAGGGCCTCCCACACTCACAGGGGAGAATTCCTTCCCAATATCCCATCCCACCCTGCCCTCTGGCAGTTCTGTCCCCAGCACACCAGGTCTCAGCCATACCTTGGGTGTGTTTGGGTTTAACCCCTCCCCATGCTGTGCAGGAAAGCCCCCAGACCACACACCCTCCTGACCAGCTTCTCTTTGCCCCAACCAAAACCCCCTGAGGTACAGAGGGATGAGTGTCACCCCCACAGCAAAGTGTAGGGTCTTGTGAGAGGGTGGGCAGGGAGAGGGACACACCAGAGCCCCTGTGGATTCGCCAGGGCCTGACTCCAGCAGTGCTCAGCATGTCCCCTCTGCTCCTCCTTCCAGGTCCTTCGAAATGTCTCAGTCTGGCACCACGGACACCATTCCCAGCTGATAGAGATCTTCTGGGGTGTTTCTCACCTGGCTGAGTCAACCCCAGCCTTCCCCAAGGTTTAGTGGGTCTGGGGCTCTCAGTTTCAGATCCTCTACCACATTTACAATAAATGTCAATGAAATTAACCAATTTTTGCCTTTGTTTTTGAATAAAACAGGCCCAGGGGAGGCCAAATGCACATTTTCCTGTTTCTCCATAAAACCAAGGCCTGAAGTGGAGAAGCACTTTTAGCAACAGCTGCAGGAGTCTCTCTTTATTTAACATTTGTGGGTAACCCAAAGCAGCCACCCCACCCATCCATGTGTCGCTTTTCACTCCCTGGGCAGGTGATTTCCAGGCATGTTTTGGGGTGCTCTCCCCCTGAATCCACAGGCCCTTCTGCTGCCTGTCCCCTTTAGTCTGGGACAGCATCTCCAGGGGACCAGCCCCCCACTGTGAGATTTGGGGGGCCAGGATGTGGGTGTTGCCTACACATCAGGGCAGGGCAGGTCTCGCTCCTTATGGACAGCAGGAACCTGGATCCCTATCCACTTTATTTATTTGTTTGTTTATTTATTTTGCTCTCCCTCCTTGGATTTTCCTGCCTGGACAGGCAGCATCATATTCACATCTCAGCTCCCCACTTTCCTCCTTCCCATGTAGGAAAAATCACAGTTCCTGGGCCTCCTGGATCAAGAAAATGGGGGGAAAACCCTGTTTTCTACACTTTCCCTGGGCCCCTCTCCAAACAACCTGCCTTAGGAGGAAAATGCAATGAGTATCAGGAGCTGAGTAAGATGGAGACTTAGGAAAAACAGGCATCAAAATGAAGAGCAGGGGGTTGGACTCGGAGCACTCCGTGGTTTCAGCCCTGGATAAGCGATGGCTTGTGGCAGGTTTGGCCACTGGGATGCAAGAAAACCACAACCAGTAGCTTCATCCCTGAGTGGTCAGAGTCTGGCAGGTTTAAGGGACATCAAACCATGAGAGGCCACAGAGGTCAGCATGGCCTTGGCAGCAGCTAATTGTCAACTGCTAATTGCACAGAGCAAACGGGGCAGCGGAGAGAGTCAGGGATGAATTAACTCCCAGACGTCCCAAGGGTCTCCAAAACACCCTCAGCCCACCAGGATGTCCATGTATGTCATGTTCAGCTTCTTGCTGGCACCTGTGATCATGGCTGTATTAGAGGAAGGCAGAATTCACCATTTCTCTGGCTTCTTTAAGTCTTTTTTTTTTTTTTTGGTTTCCCTCATCCCAGGTATTCCTGCAACTGGGCCCTCAGGAGAACCTCACAGCCAGTCCAAGGGGAATGAACATGAATTGATGGGTCCTGCTCTTTGCAAAGGGGATTTTCTCCCTCCTATAAGAATCTGATTAATGCTGGATGGAAAGGAGCTTCCCTGGAGGCCATGGGCCATGTCTGTACACCCCTGAGCCTTCTGCCCTGTCGCCCTGGGAACAGTAAATTTGATTTATTTATTGACTCTGTGTTTGCTGAGCCCTTGCCAGCAGTCCCTGGCCTTCCTGTAATGTCATTAAGGTTAAAAAAAACCAGTGGCTGATTTAATCTCTCAGGCTATACCAGACCTGCTGAGGGCATGTGGCTGCTCAGGAGCATGGCCAGGCAGTTTTTGGATGCTGATTAGCATGGAGATGCCACAAGCTCCAAGGACAATCCATGTTATCTCCTGGTCACCCTCACAGTAAGGCAGTTTTCTTGTATTCGGGGTGAATTTCCCTATTAATGTGCCCATTGCCTCTTGGCCTGTCAGTGGCACCAGTAAAAATTCTGTCTCACTCTCCTTTACAACCCCCTTTAGATATTTATCCCCCTTGATTAGACCCCTGAGCCTCCCTCAGCTCTCCCAGCCTCCCCTGGGACAGGGGATCCTTCAGCACCTGGATCATCCCTGTGGCCCTCTGCTGGTCTCTCTCCAACCAGCCCATATTCCCAAGGTGCTGAGGAGCCCAAAACCAGACCCAGCCCCTAACTGGGGACTCACCAGTGCTGAGCAGAGGCAAAGGGTCCCCTCCTGTGGTGTCACAGATCACAAAGGCTCAGAAAGACCTCCAAGATCATCAGGTCCAACTGCGATGCTCCTCCTTACACAGCCCAGGACACTGTTGGCCACCTTTGCCTCGCTGGATCGTGGTGTCCACGCTCGGAATGATGACTGTGGTCCATGTGGTGTCCGTGCTCAACAGGATGTCCCAACTCAACGTGGTGTCCACGGCCACACAACGCCCCATCCCAGGCAAAATGCACTCCAAGGACTCGGTGCCAGCGATGTGTGACAGCTGTGTGAGCAGCTGATGGAACAGCCATGAAGGTGGTAACAGGAAAAATCCTGACAGGAGATGCCTGTTGAGATGCCTGGATGCTGAGGTGTCTGGCAGGCAGGGCACTGCCAGCCTGGGGCCCAGTGCACCCCTGAGGATGCATCCGGGAAGTGCCGCTGGGCGCTCGAGATCAGCCCTAGACACCCCGAGGAGCACAAAACCAAGAAACAGCAACAACAGTCATCATCTGGAAAAGGGAAACTGGGTTTAAAAAGGTATAAAACAGCCTTGGAAAGCGGGAAGCAGCAAAAGGTCTTGGCTGTTCCAGCTGGAGGATGAGAAAAGGCCCAGGAAAGCAGAAATGGATCTGAGAAAAACAGGAAATTGGATTATCTGAGGGGGAAGTTCTGGGTGAAACAGAAAGACCTGCTCCAAGGAGTGGCATCCTGCACCCCCTCATGTCACTACAGTATCAACAATCACTCACTCCCTACCCAAAACCAGCCTCTCCCTGCAGGAATTTCTCTACCCAAACTGCAATCCTGCTCAGGGATGGTGGCCTGACTCCAGATTCCAATATGGATCATCCTGCAGGAGACTTTGTCCAGTGTCACTTGGCCTGGCTCCTGGAGTGGTTGGATGAGCACTCCGCTGGTGAGACTGCCAGTAACGCCTATATATAATATCTAGGTATTTGTGTAAGAGATTACTCACAATTCATGTGTGTATTTCGTGCTCCCACCGTGTGTGTCTGTGATTAATCCTGGAGTAATTTGAAACACCCACTCGCTTTACCAGTAGTAAAGGTGGAGGAAGGACACGAAGGCACAAAACAAGGATGGGAGGAGATGGATGCTGCCAAGGTCTCTTCCCCAGGTACATCCCAGAACACCTGGCACACTCCAGGACACAAACACAGGGATTTATTTCCTCAGGACACGTTTAAACTCACACTTTATACACTTCATACTCAGCCTTTCCCAGAGGCTGTTTCCAACGCACTGAGGTGTTTCCTACAGCCCAGACGTGCTTTTCTGACCACAAACAGCTGCTGAGCACAATCCCAAAGGCCACCAGATGAA
>JAWWLV010000158.1:19171443-19188226 GCA_035041135.1 Platyrinchus mystaceus
CCCTTTAGGCCCTGCAAGGGGCTCTCAGGTCTCCCTGGAGCCTTCTCTTCTCCAGGTGAACCCCCCCAGCTCTCCCAACCTGGATCCAGAGCAGAGGGGCTACAGCCCTTGGAGCATCTCCGTGGCCTCCTCTGGACTCACACCAACAGCTCCACATCCTTGTGCTGTTGTTCCCCAGAGCTCTGCAGGTGGGGTCTCACCTCGGGAGGAGCAGAATCCTCCCCTGCCCTGCTGCCCACGCTGTGGGGATTCAGCTGTGTTGGTCGTGGAGCTTCTCACCCACCAACACCCCCAGGTCTTTAAGCAGCGACACGGAAACGCTCCTCCCACGTTACAGGGGCACAGACCCCGGGGGACGGAGCCGCGGGACCCCCCGGGCACAGCCACCGCCGGCGGGGCCCTGCCAGGAAAAGGCGCCGACAGCCGAGAAAAGCCGCAAGTCCCTTCCCGACCTTCCTCTAAAAGCTTTTCTCTGGGATTGAAGCGCGCCAGAGCCTGGGCTCGCCTTGGCTTTTTAAAGCAGGCGGCAGGAGCAGCTCCCCGCGCCCCCAGAGCCGGGAGGGGCTCGGTGCGGAGGGGAGGGACCCCCGCCCGCCTTTCCCCCCGCGCTTGCGCCCAACTCGTCCCAACTCAGCAAAACCTCCCCAGGACGCGTCGGGTGAGACCCACGGGCACCCCCGGAGCGTGACCGACCCCCACGCGGGACGCGGCCGGGAGGGTCCCGGGTATTGCCCCCCACTCCTCCCGGGGCAGAGACTCGCCTGTGATCCCCGGGCCGGCTGCCGCGCTGCCGGGGGCGAGGAGGAGGAGGAAGGGGAGGAGGGGAACGGGGAACATCTGCGGGACCGGTACAGCGGCGGCTCCGCCACGAGACACCGGCAGATCCGTTGGGGCGGGACCGGGCGGTTCCGGGCGGTTCCTCTCCTCCTCCTCCTCCTCTTCCTCCTCCTTCTCCCCCACTCCTCTACTCTACCCTCCCCGCGCCCCCCACCCCCCTTCCTCCTCTTCCCTTTCTCTCCCCTTCCCTCCTTTCCCCTCCCCTACCTTCTTCCCCTCCTCATCCTTCTTTCCTTCTCTATTCTTTCTTCTCGTCTCTCCCTCCTTTCTTTCTCCTCTCTTTCATGTCCTGTCTTCTTCTCTCTCCCCTCTTTTCCTGCTCCTGTCTTCCTCTTTTCCTCCTCTCCTCCTCCTCTTCTCTTCCTCTCTTTCTCCTCTCCTTCCCTTCTCTCCCCTCCCCAGGACATCCAAACCCAACCCACAGAACCCCCCTCCAAGGCCCTGGGCGCTGCCTCCTCCTGCCCCTCCATCCCTGCTCTACCTGTCACGGTGCAAACCCCCCAAATCCCAGCAGAGAGGCACTGAGGGAACGGTCTCACCCCATCCCCTGCCCCCGGGCGTCCTTCACGGAGCAAAGGATCCCACCACAGCAATAAAAACTGGGGATTAATCATTTCCTGGAGCGGTCCTCCAGCTCCAGGGAGGGCTGTGGGAAGGACGGGACCGCTGCTGGGACACAAAGATCCAGCTGCTCCTTCAGGAGGTTCATCACGGAATGTTCCGTGGGGAACAGGTGGGGGGAGGGAGAGGATGTTCTTCTCCTTCCCCAGGTGGTTTCCATCACTTGGGCATCTTGGGAGGGTGAGGAGGGCACAAACAGATGTTTTGTGGCAGGAAAAGCCTACGTGGTGCTTTTGGGGGCTGGAAGCTGGGAAACCAACCCTCAAGATACATAGATAAATAAGGATTAGATATAAAAATAGATATAGGCATAAATAGATAGATATAGATATATAGATTAGATGCAGACATAAAAACCTCAGCCAAGCCAAACTGGTGCAGGAGATTTTCCTGCTGAAGGCAGGCTCAGACACCCCTCTTGACACCCATTCCCAGCCCCCAGCAACCTCAGAAACACAACAAACTCAACACCCATCACCTCTGGGTCCCCTTGGATCCTATCCAGAGGGACATTTTTCCCTGGAGGAGGGTGGTTTGGCAGCCTGCACCCTCTCAGAGGGGAGATGCTGTGCTGGGTTCACCGATGTGGATGGAAGCAGTGGCATCGGGTGCTCCCAAGGTAGGCGAGAGAGGCCACACATCTGATGTGGCTGCAGTTGGGAACAGGATGAATTCACACCTCCTGGCATCTGTGTGTGCACAAAACATCAGGCAGAACAGGGCTGGGGGTAGGACAGAACCACCACACCCAAAAAAGCCTCACACAAAGCTTTTGGGGTGTCTCATGGGGGATGCTCTGCTCCCTCCATAGGTACCAGACCCCTCCAGGACCAGCGAGGGGAGAGTGGCTGCAGGGATGGGGGCTGGAGCAGGGACCAGACTCAACATGGCCAGAGGAGGATCTCCAGAAGGACATCAAGAGGAGGAACAGGGACTCAGGCAGGAGCCACGCAGCCATCCCACTAGAGGGAGCGAGGAGATCAGCTGTCCAAGGAGTGAGCTGAAGTGCTGGGATGAGGGAGCCCAACCCAGGGAAGGAGCTGCAGCAGAAAGTCATCCCCCATTGGAGCCTGGGGATGCTCCTGGCCAGGGCATGAATGTCTCGGGAGCTGCTGTCCCACCTTGGGATGTTCCAGAGGGTGTTGCTGCATCAGCAGCTTTAGGGCTTTACATCCCTTGCTGGTCTGGGGCGTCACAGGGCTCCTCCACCCAAACTCCCACGAGCAGCACAGGAGCAGCCCTGGATCACCATGGAACGTCCCTGCTCCTCCTTTCCCTCCCTCCCTACCCCTTGGCTCCCAAGCTTCAGTTCCCACTACCAGCCTGAGGTCAGTAAGGGCTGTGAGCACCAGCTTGTGCCTATCCAAGCCAACCCATCCTGTCCTATTTGGAGCCTGGCATGTGTGGGGCTGGAGCAGCTCTGGACATGTCCTGGTGCCACCAGGAAGCACCCTCCCCAAGACAACAGGGACAAGCAAACCCTGGCCCCAGCCCCAGATGAGGAGAGACCCAGGGAAGGGCTGGGGGCGCTCCCAGGGTTTGGGGGAAAGAGGCTGGATCCTCATGGCTGATTCCTCCCTGTAGGAGCCCACAGGCTGGGAGATGGCAGAGGGGCCAAAACTTGCTGCCTCTCCACACTGCACAGCCAAAGCCAGGTGTGCATGAACCCAAAATGTGCAAGGTTCGCCCCAAAGCAGTGTTTCTGTAAGACAGAGGCAGGCAGGGAACACACACCCTCCCCCCTACACCCTGTGAGCTTCCCCAACAAGGGCAAGGGGCCTCTCACAGCTCCACAGGCAGTGAATGGAGTTCAGCATCTTCACAAGGAGCCGGAGAGAGAATTCTGGGGAGGGAGAGGGAGGAGGGGATTGAGAAGTGCTGAGCCAGCAGAAACCTGCAGTGGGAGGCTCTGAGTCAGCCCCAAGAACAGTTTCCCTGAAATCAGCCTCCCCAGCCTCCACATAGCTCCAGATTCCTGGGAGACAAGGCAGAGGGTCTCTGCCCTCACAAACGAGAGCTGGAGAGGGACTTTGGACAAGGATCAGGAGTGATGGGACAAGGAGGAATGGCTTCCCACTGTCAGAGGGCAGGATTAGATGGGATATTGGGAAGAAGTTCCCTGTGAGGGTGAGGAGGCCCTTGCACAGGTTGCCCAGAGAAGCTGTGGCTGCCCCATCCCTGGAAGTGTTCAAGGCAAGGTTGGACGGGGCTTGGAGCAACCTGAGACAGTGGAAGGTGTCCCTGCCCATGGCAGGGGGTGGATTGAGGTGAACTTTAAGGTCCCTCCCAACCCAAAGCATTCTGGGATTCTGATTCTATGGAACTAAGGCCCTCTGTGAGCCTAGGCTGGAGAGGGGGAAGCTGGGCCTTGGAATAAGGCTGGATATGCAAGCAAGGCTGGTCCTTGGCACCAGGAGAGGGCAGGGCAGGGCTGAGCCCAGCTCAGGGTTCCCAGCGGGTGCTTCACTGCTCCAGAAGGTGAGTTGATCCTGTGCATCAGCTGGATTCACTGACCTTCCTGTTGGAGGTAGGATGTGATGGGGAAGAGGTTTTTCCCTGAAAAACCCCTTGGCACAGGAACTGATCGATTCAAATCGAAAGACAAACATCTGAGGGCACATTCCAGGGAGGTTACAGCAGCTCCTGAGCCGCACGCGATGACTCCACATCCCAGGGGCTGCTGTTTCCTGACAGAGGATCAGGATCGTGTGGCCAACACATGTTTGGAATCTTCAGCTGCTGAAGCCAGTGCCAGGCTGGGCTTTGCTTAAAGGAGCAGCCATGGGGAGCTGAGACCTGGCTCTGGGGCTTCCCCAGGGAGGGGTGTCTTACAGTGATGCAGCTCAGGGGGGTCCAGACTTGGCCAACCCATAGACATTACAAAAAACATGGAAAATAACATAAATGGCACATTCCACCGTCCTGCCTGAAGCAAACTGAAGTGAATCCAAGGGACAGGATGGGAAATCCCAGAGATACAATTGCCATCTCCATGCAGGTATCCCCTGCTGGGTTTTCCCTGTCCCAGCCCCTCATTGATGGCACTGGGAGACTCCAACAAACCCCTCTCCCGCTCCCCTGCACTTGCTCTGCACCACAGAGCACTGAGGAAACAGATTTCCAGGCTCCACTGACCTGGCTCTCCCAGTGCACAGACCAGGAAACATTAGAAGTGAAAAACAACTCCTCAGCCAGGACCGAGGCACTTTTTTCCCTGGCTCCCACCCAGTTTTCTCTGCACAGTTCCAGTTCTGATCCTGCCCTGACTCACAGACAAATCTCCCTTCTCCAAGGCCCAGAGAGCAGCTCCAAGCTCCGGGTTCGGGTCGCACCTGGCTTCCCTCTTCTCCTGGGCAGAGCCCAGCTGTGCCCCTGCCCCATCTGATGGAGCAGCACAGGGATCAGTGGTCCCAAGTTGCTTCAGAACGTACCTCCATGTTCCAGATTGCAAACCACAGAATCATGGAATGGTTTGGGTTGGAAGGAATGCTAAAGTTCATCTGGTTCCAACTCCCTGCCATGGGCAGGGACACCTTCCTCTAGACCCAGTTGGAAAGTAGTTTGTTTCCCAGATGGGCCTTTTCCAGCTCTTCCTTCTCCACCTGGTTCTGCAGGTCCTGAGCCTTTTTCATGAGAACAACCAGGAGGATGATTTGTCATCGGATTTTTCAGACATAATTAGTCATCTCCCCCCAGACTCAGTGTCCTCCCCAAACTCCATGGAAGGCATCTCACCTGGCGAAACAGCTCCTTGCCAGGGCAGGGATGGTGCCACAACGGAGCAGCACTGGGCTCTGGGCACCAGGTACACACTGAGCTGGCAGAGAGTAGGGAAAAAACACTCATGGGCTTGGCAGAGGCTTTGGGCTGGAAGATCCCCTGGTCTCAGGAGCATCCAGAGTGATGCAACATGAGGTGGAATGAGCAGGGTTTCCCCAAGGAGTTCAGCAGCCCCTTCCTGCTGGAAAAGCAGAGGTGGTAGTGGTGAGAGGCCAGCAAGCAGCCCCAGCTGAGAGGCTTTGGCTGGTAATAAATCAGTCCTCAGCCCTCCAGCATCCCTCTCCATGCCTCCTGGGGGAGCCATTGGGTCCCCCTACCTCCTCCCTGCTCCTGCAGCTTTGATCTGAGCAGGTTCCAGTGCAGCTCAACGGGGGACAGGGAACAGGGGAGTGCAGCCCCCAAACTACAGCAGTGTGGCCATTTTGTTTAAAAAGCAAGAGGCAAAACCTTTCTGCTACCCAGAACATGCCAAGGAAACCACCAGCCTCCTGCCCATCCTCTGCCTTTGCCCATCACAGCCCACTGGAGATATTCAGAGGCACTGGAGACACGGGTCCAATAACTGATTAGATCCAGAGACATTTGTACAACCTGGCCAAAGGCTTTTACAACAGCAATACAAGCTGATAAAGTGACTAATTGCTCTCTTTCCCACATCTAGGAGGTCATTAGGGCAGGTCACAGGGCCCTGCATGGAGTCAGGGACGCCCAGGGGCCACAAAGAGCAGCTGCTGCCACAACCAGAACCCAGAGTGCCTGGGAAAGGAGATAGAAAGGGGCCCAGAGTCACTTGTGGTAACCCGCCCCGGGCTCCAACCCAGGCAGCAGGAAAGGCAGGAGCTGTCAGAGCCTTTGCCATGCTCTGCCCCATGTATGACCAGCTCGAACACTGGGGCCACCCACTCCCCTCCCCACACCACCGAGTGGTGGCTGCGTTTGGGGACAGTCAGGGGACCAGCCCTGAACACCCCCTGCCAAGGGGCTTCTCCTCATGTCCTGGGGGGAGACCCCCAAACAGCCTCATATTGCCTCATCATCATCCCCTGACCCACGGGAGGGTGGGCACTCCCCTCTCCAAACGTGGTGAAGAGCCTGGCAGTGCCATGCAGATACCAACACCATCCCTAAGGGAAAAGAAAGCAGAAAAGTAGAACTGGCAGGATGCTGGGGAGGTTTTCCTTCAAACTCCTGCCTTGCCAGCTGAGGGAAGGAACAATTCCTGTCCCCCCACCCAAGACCAAGGTGATTAGAGAGACCTGAGAGGCAGACGCTGCTTCCCCTCAGCCCCACAAAGCCATCAGGAAAAGAGAAAACAGACCTGCTCTTTCTCTTTGAATTATCCCAGAAAATCCAGGCTTAAGGGCCAAATCCTGATCCGATGTTACTCCTGAGGTATCACAGACAGGTTTGAGACCATCATGAATCACAGCCTGGCAGGGCCTTGGGTCTCAGCTCTTACCAAGGAGAGCAGAACTGATAGGAGGACCCCTATGGGAGGTCAGCCCTGGGGGCTCAGAGGAGCTCTGGCTTCACAGCTACATCTCAGTGACGTGTCCCCATGAGATGCAATGCTGGCCTGGGGACACTGCAGGGCCAGATGTCCTGGGGACTGGATGGCCCATGGGGCAGACACCTTCAGGGTAGGGCTGCAGGTGTCTTAACCCACTCCCACCTTTCCGTTGGCTTTCTAAACTACTCCATGTTTCCACTGCAGAGCGATGGGAATGTGACCCACCTGCAGCACAGAGCTCTCAGGGTGCACAGAGGCAAACCTTGACCTCTCTGAGCCTTTTGTGGTGGCCAGAGCTGACATGTGGTGCAGAACCTAAACCCAGCCTAGAGCATGTCCCCCCCACCCCTGAGACCTTGCTCTGTTCTCAGCCCAGGCAGCATAGGAGGGTTTTTTGCTGTCTGGAGCTCTGCCCCGTGATGGTGGTGTGAAGCTTAAACAATAACCATGGAATGGTTTGGGTTGGGAAGACCTTAAAGCCCATCCAGTTCTACCCACTGCCCTGGGCAGGGACATTTTCCACCGTCCCAGATTGCTCCAAGCCCCGTCCAACCTGGCCTTTCAACCATCCATTCCAGGGATGGGGCAGACACAGCTTCTCTGGGCAACCTGTGCCAGGGCCTCCCCACCCTCACAGGGGCTAACATCTCATTAACATTCCCCCTTGTCCTGTCGCCATGTGCCCGTGAAGTGTCACTCTGCGGCTCCCTGGGGACACACAGCATCCCCATTGTCCCATGGCCTCACCCTGTTCCCTGGGCCCCTCTGCCCCCTGAGCCGCAGCCCCGGGGCCACCGTCGGTTCCCGTGTCACCGCTCGGTCTCAGTGTCACCGTCGGTCCCGTGTCACCGTCAGTCCCGGTGTCACCGCTCGGTCCCCGCGGAGGCCCCGCCCCTCCGACCGCAAGTCCCGCCCCCAGACACGCCCCCGCCAATCGGCCCCGCCCCCGTCGGTCGCTTCGGCCGCCGCCGCCGCTCGGTGTCCGGGACAGCGGGATCGGGACAGCGGGACCGGGCCGGGCCATGGCCCCGCACCCGCCCAGCGCCGGGCACTACCTGCGCTCCGACAGCGGCGGCTCGGAGGCGCCTATGCTGGCGGAGGGTCCCGGTCCCGGTCCTGGCCCCGCTCCGGGTCCGGACGGCGGCCTCGGTGCGGTGCGGGGGCAGCGCCGGCGGCGGTGCGGTCCCCTGTGGGGCAGCGTGGCTGTCATGGCCATCCTGGCAGTGCAGATCGCCTCCACCACCGGCCTCTTCGTCTACTTCACCATGGCCATCTCCAAGGTGAGCTTTGCCCCGCGACCCCCCGCCCCGTTTTCCGAGGGGGGGCCTGGACCGGCGGCGCGGCTGCGCCCCCGGGAGGGAGTCCCGGTGGCAGCGGGAGGGCTCTGCCCGCTCCCCGCTCCGCGCCTCTGCCCGCCGGGCACGGCAGCGACCGGCGCTGCCCCGCCGAGGATCCAGATGTGGGGGCGGGGGAGGGGGGCGGGCACTGCCCCGAGCCCCCCGGGAGCCGCGGATCCAGATGTGGAATGGGGGGTTGAGACCGTCCCCAGCTCCACAGGGAGCCGCGGATCCAGATGTGGGGGCAAGGGAGGGGGTGGACACTGCCCCTGATCCCCCAAGGAGCAGCGGAACCAGATGTGGAATGCGGGGTGGACACTGCCCGAGCTCCGCCCGGAGCTGCAGATCCAGATGTGGAGGCGAGGACGGAGGGGTGGACACTGTCGCGGATCCAGATGTGAAGGGACGGCTCCTTTGTCCTGGGCTGAAGGTCCGCACTGGGAGGGGGGCCCTGCCCTGGGGTCCCATCAGCCTCCAGCCCCAGATGGGGATGTGGGGGGATTTCCTTGGGCTCCAGGCCCCACCGACCCCTTGTTCCTGCTTCATCTTCCCCTCTCCCATTCCCAGCTCGTCCACATTCCAGGACCCCAAATCATCCTCACCCATTTTGTGAAACGCTGGGACCCCCCATACCAGCACACCCCCTCCCCCCCCCACTCCAGCAGCTCTTGTGCTCTTCCTCCTGTACAATCCCAACAGCTGTGCTGAGATCCTGCCATTCCCACCTCCTGTGGGGTCACTCGGGCCAAACCACTCCCAATCTTGACCATGATCCTGCCAACAGCCCCCCCAGCTCCCGTCAGCCGCTGATTCCAACCCACAACAACCCCCCAGCAGCGTAAGGGAAACACCAGACGAGAGATCCACGGGGAGAGGGAAACTCGGGGCTGCCATGAAAGGCACCCTCATCCCTGAGGGTCCAGCAAGAAACGACGCCTGCAGTGCCAGACATTCCACAAACCACACCGGAGACGGGGAAAAGGGAAAAGCCCTGCCCACGGATGCAGGAGGAATAAACAGCCTGTCTGAAGCATCCTTTGGAGGGGGCTCCAGCCCTCCTTTGCGCTTTGTTACCATCCCTGAGTCACGTGTGGTCCCGCTGTGAGGGATTTACATGAAAGGCGCCACATGAAAGGCGTTGGGGAGAGCAGGCGAATGAGGGAGACAGAGCGCCAGGGAAGAGCTGAAGGGAGGGGGAAACCACGGAAATGGACCGATTTGGGCTGATTTCAGCGGCCGGTCACTGGATCCCTCCTGGGATCTGTGCTGGGAACAGGGAGTCAGTCTCCTGGAGTCCCTTTAGGTCCTGGAAGGGGCTCTCGGGTCTCCCCGGAGCCTTCTCTTCTCCAGGCTGAACACCCCCAGCTCACCCAGCCTGGCTCCAGAGCAGAGGGGCTCCAGCCCTCGGAGCATCTCCATGGTCTCCTCTGGACTCGCTCCAGCACCTTCCCGGGCCGGGCTGACCCCGGTTCTGCGAGCACACTCCATAGTCAGCTCTCCAGGCAGCCCGGAGGAGCCGCACGGCTGTGCCCTGCCCGAACACGCACCCGCCGCGGGGATGCCGCGGGAACAGCCCCATCCCTCGGGATTCACTGCCTTGGCACCACCCGGCCTGCAGCTGGGCGGGCAGGTGTGTGCAGGGAATACCCTCCGGGGTCACCTGCAGCCCATCCATAGGGAATCGTGCCCCCCTGGCAGTTCCAGCCAGGAGGACAAGAGTGCAGAAAGGAACCCTAATCCCTTCAATCTGACACCACGTGGCCGTCCTGCAGAGTCTGTATTGATCCCAGTATCCTGTGGATATAGAGGCTCTGTTGATCCCAATATTCTATGGATTTAGAGGCTGTATTGATCCCCATATTCTGCTGATAGAGAGGCCATCCTGATCCCAATATTCTGCAGATCTAGAGGCTGTATTGATCTCAATATTGTGTTGATATAGAGGCATATCCACATGGAGATGGGATATAGATCCCAAATGTGAGCACATACTGGTGTGAGGCAATGAGTACCCACAGCTGTGGAGGGCAGGGGTCTGGGGGTGCTCAGAGCAAACCAGGACATGGGAAACACGTAGGGTGCTGGAGGTGGCCAAGCCCTGGGTGATGACATGGCCACCCAAGGCCTCCTGGGTCTGTCCTGGGATCTGGGAACCACCCAGGTGACATAGGTAGGGTAGCCAAGGTGCCAGTGTGTTCATTCCCAGCTCCTGGCACACCGATTTCAGGGCAGCCATCCCATCTGTGCCTCAGTTTCCCCATGCCCTAGACAGCAGCACAGTGTGGGGTGACCCTGTGGCCACCAGGTGTGACGGTCACCACAGCCACACCACGGCCAGAGCGGAGCTGGGACAGCCCTGGGACAGCCGGGGAAGGGCAGCTGGCCAGGGGAAGGGAAGGCTTCCCATCCCAAACCATGAGCCAGCACAGGGAAGTGCCCAAGACCTGCCTGGGCTGCCCTGGCACTGCTCAGGGTCCTAGCTTGGCAGCTGGAAAAGCCAAGTTGTGCCAGAGCTCGTTTTGCAATCCCAGCCCAGGGGCGCCCGGGTTGGGAAGCAGGAGGAGCATGGCCCTGGCTGCCCAGGCACATCCAGCCTCCTGCAGCAGCTCATGCCTCCCGGAGCCCACGGAGCCAAGGCTGGTGGGGCAGCTCCTGCCCCAGAGCAGTGACCACCTCCTGGAGCTGGAGAAGCCTCATTTTCCCCAGGGGAGGGAGGAAGAGATAAAGGAGATGGATAATGGGAATTTTGGGTTATTTACTTGGTGCTCTGTGCCTTGTGAGAGTCCTTGAGTCCTGCCTCCTCCTCTTCCTCCAGCTTGGCGCTGGAACTCCATGAAAGGGGCTGGAGTGCTTCCAGAAGCACTGGGGTGGGCTTCTGCAAGGGATCATGGGAGGAGAAGATGAGATTTAGCAAGTCCAATCCACAAAAACCAGAATTTTGACTGAACTCAGATCCACCCAGCCTCCTACCGCCCCCTCCATCCCACACAGGAGACACAGCCGGGTTTGCATCCCGGTGGTGCCACCAGTCCCGTCGCCAGCTCTGGGATTGGGGCAGCTCAGGGTCATACTCTGAGCCCCCCTGATGCTGGAGGAGCCAGGCTGAAGGTGGCTATTCTGTGTCCACATGTCACAGGGATCCCCTACTGCTACCCCCATCCTTCCCAGTTTGACATCCCCGTTTGTTTCCATCCCAGCTGAAATCCCAGGCTCCGGGGAGTGCAGAGGAGCTGCGGTGTCTGCAGATGCTCAATCAGCAGCCTGAGGGCTCCAGCCTGGAGGAGCTGAGCAGCAGCCAGACCTGCCTCAAGCTGGCCAGCACCATCAAAGCCTACGTGGCCACGGTGAGCCCAGGGACCAGGGGAGGATGGGAGAGCTCCTGGCTGACCCCTGCCTCAGTTTGCCCGTCTGCCTCACTGCAGGGGTGGGAGGGGGGGAATAGCAAGGATGGTTTAAGGAGGGGGCTGGACCCAGGCCCTCCACAGCAAAGAGGTGGTGGGGCACAGAGACAGTGTGACAAACAGGGTGATAGGGGCTTGGAGGAGGAGCTGGGATGTGGGGAACCCCTGTTTCACCTTTAACCATGGGACCTTCTCCTCTCTGTGGCCCAGGTGACAGAGAACATCCTCCGCAGGAGCGCAGTGAAGGGTGAGTCCCTCCTGGCCCAGCTCCAGGGGAGCAGCCGGAGCTGGGATCCATGTGCACGCACTGGGATGTCAGCAAGGTGGGGGGCTGGTGGGCTCCAGCCCTGACTCTGGTGCTGTGAGCTGGGTGGGAGAGGAGAGAATCAGTATTGTCCCACTGGGTGGTGAAGGACACACATCCCAGGAATGGGCTGGAGGGACAGCCACGTCCATCTGTCTGGAGTCTAGGGAGCCAGGGTCATGGGACAGCTCAGACACGTTAGATAATGATTGACAAGATCCTGAATAACCTTCCTCTCTGATGGGTCAGTGGGGCATTTCCCTGCCCTGCTGGCACAGGGCTGGGTGTCCCCACGCTTGGTCCTCTACAGCCAACTGTCCCTTTCCCACAGAGGCCCGGCGGAGCTACTTGAACACCTCAGAGGGGCAGGTTCCTCCCAGAACAGCTGGGAAGCCCTCGGCACATCTCACCCTCCGCCCACAGAGCCTGACCCAGGATGGTGAGTTGGGGGGTCCTGCTGGGTACCGGTGGGTTTCCAAGATGGGAACAGGGGAGAGGACTCCCCAAAGGGCAAAGGACCAGCATGGGAGGAGATGTTGGGTGGCAGATGGGGACCAGTCCAAAGCCACCTTCTCCACCCCTCCGGACTGGGGGAAAGTTAGAGCTACCCCCTCCCCTTCACCTGAACCTGCCAGGCTGCTCCCCTCAGTGACCCTCCCTTCCCCCAGGAATCTCGGAGCGCTTCGGGAACCTGTCACAGTCGTGCCGCCACGCCATCACCCGCTGGGAGCACAGCACCCTGCACTCCCACCTGCAGAACATCACCTACCGCGACGGGCGGCTCCGGGTCGAGCAGCCGGGCAAGTACTACGTGTACTCCCAGATCTATTTCCGCTACCGCAGCGCCGGCACCCAGGACTCGGGCCCGCAGCTCGTGCAGTGCATCCAGTGGCAGCCATCCCACAGTCAGCCCATCCTGCTGCTCAAGGGCGTGGGCACCAAGTGCTGGGCACCTGAGGCAGACTATGGGCTGCACGCGCTCTACCAGGGTGGACTCTTCGAGCTCAAGGCCGGCGACGAGCTCTTCATCTCCGTGTCCTCCTTGGCCATTGACTACAATGACGCAGCTGCCAGTTACTTCGGGGCCTTCCGGCTCGACCTCTGACACCCCCTCTGCTCCCACCTGCTCGCTGATGCTCCCACATGGCCCCGGGACAGCAGCCCAATGGCCAGGGGGTGGCACAGGGTCCTTCCCGGTGTGTCTTGTCCTTTGCGGTGAGGGACAAGCCAGAGGGGACAAGGGGCGGCTGCCTGCAGGGACCTGCTGTGCTTGGGGCCACCATCCAGGTGGGAGGAAGCCTGAGAGCCTGGAAGGGTCCCCAGGGACCTACAGGGGACATGCACGATGGGAGATATCCCAGCCCTGGTGGCACATCACCTCCCATTGGCTCCCTGCAGCAGGAGGGGCACCAGGGCCACATCCGCCATGGCAAGACACAGTGTCCCTGTGATGGGGTGGCCCTCCACGAGTCTGACCCCACCTCGGGCAGGGGCAGCCCCAGCTGGGCTGTGAGTGCCAGGGACCCTGGGCTGGAGGTGCTGGGGCAGCAGCGGGGGTGAGCAGGGAGCAGTGCCACAGGGCTGGCACCCCCAGGGCATGGCCTGCAGGGATGGGACAGGTCCAGTGTCAGCCTCTGGAAAGGAGCGACAAGAGTTTCGGTTTGGGCAAATCAGAAACCTGGGGCCACGCCAGTGATGGGCTCCGGGGAGGGCAAAGAGCAGGACCGTGACGGCAGAGCAGTCGCCAGCCCCGGCACCGCACCCGGCACGTGGCACTGGGGAGTGTGGTGCCCTAGCCAGGCTGCACAGGACCAGGAGCTCCATCACTGCTGCCCAAGCACCTCTTCCCTTGGGGATTTGTCCCCCCAGCCCTGAGGGACAAGCGCAGCCCCCACTCCCGCCCCCCTCCAGCCCTGGCAGTCCCTCACCTGCAGGACTGCAGCACCAGGTGAGCCCGGAGGTCATGGCAGGACCTTGGAGGGACCAAACCCACCCCAGGTGAGGGATGCCTCAGAGGCCAAAGAGGGGTTCGGGCAGGGCCCAGCTGGCTCAGCCCACGGACACCAGGGTGGGCACTGCCCCTTTTTGTAATTACCCCTGTACTCTGTATCCTACTCAGACTGGGGTGTGTATGGACAGGACAGGAGTGCAGGCTCCTGCCAAGGATGGGGGCTCCCAGGAACGATGGGATCACCCCCACAGCTGGCACGGCTATGGGGGGCTCTCAGTGCTGGTTGGAATAAAGCCTGTACTCCAGCACGGATCTGGCCCCTTTGCATCAGGCACCCAGGATACATGCCCGGGGTCTCTGCACAGGCAAACTGGACATGGATGCTGGGGGAGAAGGGACATGCTGTACCCTGAGAGCTTCAGACAGAGCCCAGCGAAGGTCCTGCCTTATCTTGCACCTGTAGCACCCCAAAGGGCCCCACAGCTCCTCACCCCATGGGTGACTGGGGCAAGCCCCAGGAGATGTGTTCCTCCTTCCCAGCCCAGTGCCTTCAGCCCCACTGGAACCAGCTCCTGCAGATCCCCCACCCAGGAGCTGAGTCGAGCCCTGCTCCTCCTCCCCTGCACCTATCAGCTCCCCGGGGGATCCCAGTGCTCCTCCTCCCTCCATTTCAGGATTGCCAAGCCCAGCCCAAGGCACAGCCTGACCCCGGAGTGCCACAATGGGCTGGTCCCTACCACTCCGTGGCCAGGCAGGGACTGCTCCTGGCTCCTGCCATCGCTCCCACAGCTTTCCAGGCCTGACCCCCCACCCACTGCATCCTTGGCTGGGCCTGGGGGGCTGAGCCAGGTGGTTCCCACATCCCTCCACACCCCCAGGTGTTTGGCATTCCCACTCACCAGTCCCCATCTCCTGCAAGTTCCTGCTCCAGGGGGGCTGATACAACCCCCCCAGGGGCATGGTGCCACCCTGGCACCCAGAGCCTCCAAAAACTCATCCAAAGCCAGAGAGCACCGAGCATCCTCCTGCTGACTCCAAAGGGGTCACAAGGCTGCAGGGTCCCATTTCCCCAGTCACCATGGGGGGAGGGACGGACAGAGGGGTGGAGGGATAGAGGGAACTGAGCCTCAGCTCTGCAGCACTTGGCCCTGGAGCATATTGGGCTCTTGGCCAAAGCAAACAAAACCTGAAAGCGCACTCCAAACCTCTCCATTCCAAAACCACGTTGAAAATGATCCCTTTCCCTCCACCTCTGATCCCAACTCCTCCTGTCCCAGCCACCTTGGTGACCCACAGCAGGAATGGGGCTTCCAGGGTTCTTGACATCCCCACCAGTCCCAAATCCTTGGGGACCACTGAGCTCATCCCGGTTCCACATCCCGGCTCCTCAGGAGCCGCCACAGGAGCTCAGGGCTGAACCAGCCAAGGCAGGGCAGGGCAGGGCTGCTGGAAACGCAGCAGGTGGTTCCAAGATTTCCTTTGGAAGGGGGTTTAAAGTGCACATGGCCTGCTGGAGCCGGCAGGAAGTTGTGTTTGCCGTGAAGGAAGCAGGGAAAGCAGCCCCGTGTGCGTGAGCGGGGAGAGCCGGGCCCGGCGCCAGCGGGCCATGGGCCACTCCGCTTTCCTGGAAAGGAGAGGGCTCGTGGGCGGATGGACTGGGGAAGGAGAACTCCACCAGCATCAGGGCAAAGAGCAGCCTCACCCTGTCTGGGGAGAGATGAGTGGTACAAAGAGAGACGGGATGGAATTCCTCTCTGTGAGCGTGGTGAGGCACTGCCACTGAGCCCTCTGCCCCTTCCGTCCTGCTCCCTGCCCTGGTGCTTCCAGCAGATGGGCTCAGCCTGGCCAGGGACATGCAGCCTGGCTGACTGTTCCCCCCTGAACAACAACTGGATTGGCTGGCAGCAGAAAAACCCAGCCTCCACCAAAACCTCCCTGCACCAACACTACCTGCCCCAGGACATGCTCCAGGGAAGAGAGGAGAACAAACAGGGAAGAGAGAAGAACAAAGTGTGGAGGGAGCTGGGTGAGGGTGCAACACTCTTCTCCAACTGAGGAAGCAAATAAACCATCTCTCATGGAGTTTTTTTTATTCTTAAGTTGCATATTAAAAAAGACATCCCGCTATTTTAACTTGAGTATTCCTGACAAGTTCACTGTAGCTCCTATTGGAAAGTCAGTGGTCACTAAATCACCTTTGCATCAAAGGATTGAGCTGGTGCTGCTACATCCTTCCCAAAATCTGTTTTCTTTAAGCTTTTTTTTAGAAGCAAGCAAGAGCAGAAACACCACCAATGCTTGAGGTCCTGGAAGGAGGGGTGTGGTGGAGGCACAACAGATATTTGCTTTCAACAGATTCGTTACTAGATCATGTCACAACAGTTCCCTTATCCGGGGAAACGCTTTAATTCTGGCATCACCAATTCACTTCATTTGCATCCAGCTCAGTCTGTGGAACAATGCAGTTACCTCAAATACTTCTACAAACACATTGCCCAAAGTTTTACCTGGTTCTGTGCTATTGCACATGCTCAGCAGCAGCAGAGGCTGTGGCCTTCCCTCTGGATCCCAAATAGATCCCTCCCTGCAGCTGAGGGCAGAACTGGGAGAGGCCAGGGCAGGTGGGGACGTGCTGTGGGAACACAACACGTGCTTTGGGGGAAGAGGAGCTTTGGTGCAGGGAGCAAACCTCTCCCACAGTGAGGAGCAGTTTGGCTTTCCTGTGCCAAAGGCAGGGCAGATCATCCCACACAATCCAGAGCTGCTTTCCCCATGCCTCCTGTGCCAGCACATCCCTGCAGCTCAGAGTCAAGCAGACAACATAATGAAATTCCCCAAAACTGAGAGCTCCAGCTCCCCAGGCAGCACACCCCTGCAGTGACAGCTCCAAGAGTTCCCAACCCTTCCTTGATGGCCTTAGGCCAAAGGAGGGCAGAATTAGATGGGATATTAGGAAAAAATCCTGCTCTGTGAGGGTGGGGAGGCCCTGGCACAGGTTGCCCAGAGAAGCTGTGGCTGCCCCATCCCTGGAAGTGTCCAAGG
>JAWWLV010000158.1:19188326-19204825 GCA_035041135.1 Platyrinchus mystaceus
GGGCCTTGGAGCAACCTGGGCTAGTGGAAGGTGTCCCTGCCCATGGCAGGGGGTGGCTGATCTTTAAGGTCTCTTCCCACCCAAACCATTCCATGAGCCTATGATTCCCTCCTGTTCTAAACAGACAGGGGATGGGGGGTTACTGCTTCACTAATAACAATTCCATATTGTCCTGATTTCTCATTGCCCCTCCATGTGGATTCGATCCAGGCAGAAACTGCTTCCTGCAGCCACTGACAAAGGACCCTCTTATCTCCCCCTGCAGAGGAGCTGTTTTACCTCAGTGCCGAGGAGCCCAGCCCAGGGCGTTCACGGCCCGACCCCTTTGTCTCTAAATAAATCCTGCGTTCAAAGGCTCTTTTTTCCCCGTTTGTCGTTATGAGCCAGCTCATCACTACCTCCAAGTCTCCATCTCCTCCCAGACAAACTCTTGTTTTACTTTCAAGTTCCCAGCCCGACCTGAGTTTGTGGCGGGAGGAGGAAATCCACTCCAAAAAACACGTCACCGCCCCAGGAAATCATTCCTTGGGACATTGTAAATAAAACACAAAAAGAAAGGCAGCGGGGTGTGACCACCCCCATCGCTGCTGGCACCCCACGCTCTGCCCCAGGGTACGCAGGGCGCCTCACCAGCCACCGCTCCCCCCGGGCAGTAATTCAGCCTGGAAAAAGGGAGGCAAAACAGAAACCTTTTTGCTACAGCACGAAGGATTATGGAGCTGCAGGAGGCAGGATGCTCGTTAAACCCTTGGGAAAACATTAATGCTGGGGCACCGTGACCAAGCAGAGGGGACCCAGTGCTGCTGCAGGCAGGAGCCCGAGTTCAGCCATCAGGGAACCACAGACGATTTGGGTTGGAAAGACCTTTAGAGGCCATTTAGTCCAATCCCACCCCAGCTTTGCTGCTCCCAGCCCCTTCCCTGAGGTCCCACTGAGAAAATTAGTGGGATTTCTGTACTCCGCAGGGGGTTTATCTCCTTTTCAAGTGGCAATTGCCTTTGCCTGCTCAGCCTCTTGCTCCCAGCAGCAGCCCCCAGGGCGGTGGAGCCGATCGCAGCGGCTCAGCCGGCTGTTCCTCCCCATTCCCTCGCAGACACATCCCCACTGGCAGCGGCCCCGGCACCGCCCCGGCTCTGCCCTTGGGAATGACGGAGCTGTACACAAGGAAAGTGCTGAGCCAGCTCGATCCACGGGCTCGCGGGCCTCGTGCACCACAGACACGCAGTTTTCCCTTTTATTTCCCCAACGAGAGAAGCTGGAGGCACCAGGAAAAGATAATTCCACTTTTAAAGAAAATTCTGCATTTTCTGTCCCGTTCAAACCCCAGCTCTTGGATGGAGTCCTGGAATCACAGACTGGTTTGAGTTGGGACCTTAAAGACCAGCTCATTCCAATCCCCTGTCACGGGCAGGGAGCTCAAAGTCACCTCTCCCCCCTCCCATCCTGCATCCAACAGCTGAACACAGCCAGTCCTCAACCCCAGGAGACTCCCAAATATCATGTGTCTTTATAAAAAGGACATGGTAACCCCCTCCAGGCCCCTTCTTTCTGGGTTACTCATCTCCAGCTCTGACCTGCATCCACAGCTGTCTGCTGAAGGGAATCCCAGGGCTCCTCCTGCAGTAAAGAGCAAGAACTGGACAGTGCAAAACACTTCTCAGGAGCTGGAAGTGCCCCAGGGAAGGGGGTTCTCAGTTTCTCTGCTGCACAGAGGTTTTGATGAATCCCAGAATGGTTTGGGCTGGAAGGACCTTGAAGCTCATCTCATTCCACCCCCGTGCCATGGGCAGGGACACCTTCCACTAGCCCAGGTTGCTCCAAACCCCACCCAACCTGGCCTTGGACATTTGCAGGGATCCAGGAGCAGCCACAGCTTCTCTGGGCAACCTGTGCCAGGGCCTCCCCACCCTCACAGGGAAGGATTTCCAAACTAACCCTGCCCTCTGTCAGAGTGGAGCCAGAAAGGGATTATTTTTGTAGAAATTAAAGAAATTCAATGAAAGCAGATGGGGAACAGCCAGCAGCTGGTATAGCCCACAGCACACCAAGGAAGGGAAGCACCAATCCCAGTATGGAGTGATCCATCCATCCCTGCAACCTCCCCACATGTGCCTCATGTCCTGCATCCCTGCCGGAGCCAACACAGTAACAAGGATCAGGTAATTTTGCTGCAGGTTTCCCTACAAAGAGAACTATGGCTTAGAAATAGGCCTGGAGCTGGAATGAGGATTTTCTTGGCACAGACACCATTTTTGCGGGATAATGGGGTGAGCAGGCTTTGCAGACAGGCAGAGCAGCTCCAAAGCCCAGCTCCAAGCTCCCATTTCCACCTTGCCCACACGTTCCAGACGTCCAGCCACTAAAGCAGGAAAATTATCAGTTTCTATATTCAAAGGATCTGCCCAGCAGGAGGCAGGGAAAGGCCCTGGACTGTTGGAATATTCCCATTCTATTCTCCCATTGGCATCACATTTAGTTTGGCATTGAGAGGACTCGAAATCCCACCCACACCAAGGACAGAACCTCCCTAAAGCCCAGGGCTACCAGGCTTTCCCTGCCTTTCCCAAACTCTCACCCTCCCAGGCAGGAGTTTCTCCAGGACACCTCTCCCACTAAAAAGACAGTCCAGGGGACAGACACACCGATGGCTGTCGCAGAGTGAGGAGCTGCTGGGCAGGTGTTTCCTGCCCCCCCGTTCCCAGATGGCAGAGCAGCTGCTGTCCTCTCCAATACTGTGCTCCCTGCCCTCTGCTTCCCCAGGAGCAGCTGGGATGACCCACCAGCCAGCTGGGATGTTCCATCTGGGATGACTCTCTAGTCAGCTGGATGCTTCAGACTGCACACAGATTTCCCTTCCGGCACCTCCTGCCCTTACCTTTGCACTGGGCTGCTGCAGCCTTCCCACTGGCAAAGGAATCCGCTCATGGATTGTGGATCTAATTGAAGCAGAGACCGTATTTTTCAAGCTGGAGCCCTCCTACATCTGATAAGGTGAAGAGAAAAGTGGAAAAGCTTTGTCTTTCTGGTATTCCAAGTGTGCCACAGGGAAGAGAAGCCAGCATGTGCAGGACAGACAGCCCTGGGAAGGAGCCCCCAGGGGAATGGGAGAAGGCAGGTTCCTCCCTGGACTCAGCCCCCGATCCCCAGAGCATCCACCTGCCCTCCAAATAGAACAACAACAGGCATTAAAGGCAAAGCTGCTGCTGGCCTGGGCTGAAGCAGCACACAAAGCATTCCAACCACCTCCTGCTGCACAAAACCACCACAAACCAGGCCAGGCATTTATTTTCCAAGCAGAAGGAATTGGATCTGTCAGTGACATCTCGAGCTAAGGCAGCTTTGAGCTGTACAAGAATTCCAACATGGTTACGGCGCTGCCGGCTGGAAGAAGCAGCAGCAGCAGCAGCAGCAGGGACGGGCTGCTGGATGGCTTTGGAAGATAAAGAATCTGGCTTTTGCTCCATGGAAAGACGAGGAATTTGTTTGCATGAGAGAGTCTGAAGTGTATCCAACTTCCAGCCACAAGTCCCCACTCCCAACAGAACAGGTTTGTCACAGAGCGTGAAACAACCGCGGCCACAATGAACAGCACCAGCCTCCCCAGCATCCATAAACCTCCCCACTTCCAGGGAATGGGCACAGTCTTATTAACAGGAAAATCATTTTGTCAGCTCTGGGACAAGGATTGAGGAGCATAGAGGGACATGGTGGACCAGGCTGGGAAGGGTTTATTGCATAGTTACTGTTGGCCAAAGGAGACCAGGAGCAGTGCCGCAGGGAAGTGGCCGTGTTGTAAGTTCTCCAGCTGGGATCTGGCGTGAGGAGGGAGCAGGGAACAGCACACACATCCCTGGGGACATTCTGGATGTGGGGCTCTCCGGCGGGACAAATGGTGAGGAGGAGAAAGTCACCTGTGCAATGTCCAACACCATCAGGGTTTTTGGGAAAGGGCAGGAATGTTGGGCTTGGCCTCTGTGATTTTCATGACATGCTCAAGGGAAATCAAGGAGACTGAATCCTTGGGCATGGATCTGTAAAAGGGATCAGGAGGGGAACACATCTGTGAACTCCTCCTGCCTCCTCCTTGGGGCTCTCCTGGCAAGGCAGCGGCAAAGTAATTAATATATTCACTAATTAATCAAAACCAGCTTCTTCCCAATCAGAAAGTGGGCCCAATTTTAAGGGAGAGGGTTGGTCTGGGTTTTTTTTTTTTTTCCTTCTTTCAGCCAAGCAGCCTCAGCCAGCCAATTTTTAATTTTCCCTCCTCTATTTTGGCTTTACAAGGTTAAAATTTTTCCCAAGTGGCTAATTGGGAATACACCACCCTGAGTACAGCCATGTCCCTCTGCCACCCCCTGAACACTGTGCAAGACCATCCTGCTCCTTCCACACCTCTGGAGGTGCACAAACACCTTGGATTTTCCTCCCCAGGTTAGTAACAGCAGTTCCAATGAAAGAAGAGGAGGAAATACAGTTCTCTAACATTTTGCTTTTACTCCTTCATGGAATCTTTCCAATGCAACTTCACAAAAGCAACGTAAAATAAAGTCTATTTTTCTTCTAAAAAGAAGATCCTGTTCCACAGATTCCATAGTGCAATTGGTTATCTGGTAAAAAAAAAAAATTATCTTCTTTGGCTCCATGGACGAAAACTCTGGAAACAGTTCCATGGTCTCAATAAAAATAGGAAAGTCTATCCAGGATGGGCTAGAAAGTTCCATGTGTGTGGACACACAGTTCCTACAGTCTGCCTCTAGTTGAAGAGGATGGACTCTGGGTCCTGGTTGGCCATCTGTGCAATGTGCTTTAGTACATCCTTTTTGGTGATGATCCCCAGCAGCTTCCTGGAAAATGAAATACGTTTTTAATGCACTGACACCCCTAGAAGGGTCCCTGGCAGGGCTATTTGAGGCCCTTGCAGGGGCTGAAGAACCTTTTGGGATCTGAAGAGCCAAAGACCCCAAACCCAATTCCTGAAGGGGCATGTCAAGAGCACTGAGTGCCACATCCAGTCCTTCTTTGGACACCTCCAGGGAAGGGGACTCCACCACCTCCCTGGGCAGTTCCAGTGTTTTACAACCCTTTCCATGAAGAAATTCTTCCTGATATCCAACCTGAACCTGCCGTGGCACAGCTTGAGGCCACTTCCTCTTGTCCTGTCACTTGTTACCTGGAAAAGCCTGACCCCCACCTTGCTAAAAGGTCTTTAAATAAATAAATAATCGTTAACTTCTTAACTTCTTCTCTAAAAGGACCCACTTCAGTGTGTGGTGCTGCTCTTTAAAGCCTCAGCACTTGGCAGCTGGACCTAAAGGATGCCCAAAGACAGGCCAGGAACGAGGGAGCTGGGAAGAACATCCGTGGAGAACACACAGAGCAGTGGAGGGGGACTGGCAGTGGCTGGTCCAAAGGCACCACAGCAGGGAGGGAATTCCTGCTGGTGCCATGCTCCAGGAACGGATCACTCAGTTTGCTCTCATCCTTCCCCTCCTCAAACTACTCTTAACAGCACCAAAGCAAATTCCAGGATGCACACGGACAGATTTGGGAGGAGGTCTGAGCCCATCAGCTGCAGACCCATCAGCACAGAAGCTGGGCCATATAGCCCTTATCTTCCTGCTCCAGCCGGAACTGGGCTATCACAATTCCCTTCTTCCGGGCAAAAACCGCTCCAGCATGGATGGCCATGGATGTCTCCTTTGCCCCTTGAGAGCAGGGGAGGCTCTGACCCAAGGAGCCCAGGGCTCTTACCCGTTGTGAGTGACCAGGCACTGGCGCAATCCCAGCTTGCGGAAAATATCCACGACGATTTCCATGGGCGTTTCATCCGTCACTGTGAAGGGACTGAGGTCCAGGATGCTCCTGAGTTTCAGCACAGAGGGGGAGCTCGGAGGCAGTGGGGGACAGTAGTCAGTGAAACAAATAATTGAAGTGCTCACGATCCCGTCCTGCTTCTTCCGGGCATTCTCTGGAAGAAGAAATACTTGATTAAGTATCAGCCCTCCTTTCCTTTTCTAAATGGAAGAGCATTCCCTTTCCTCTGCCCACACTGGGTGTCCTTAGAAGTCCATTCTTCCTTTCACCTGAGCTGTTCCGTCCCCCACTGAGGGGAGGAGTATGTTTCCAGCCTTTCTTCTAATAGAATCACGGAGTCAATAAGGTTGGAAAAGACCTTTAAGATCATCAAGTCCAACCATCAACACAGCACCACCACCACGTTCACCACTAACCACGTCCTCAAGTGCCACATCCACATGTTTTCTGAACACTTCCAGGGATGGTGACACCACCTGGGCAGCCTGTGCCAGTGCTGGACAACTCTTTCCATGAAAAAACTTTCCCAATATCCTAAACCTAAACCTCCCCTGGCACAACTTCACATCATTTCCTCTCCTTCTGTCACTTGTTACCTGAGAGAACAGACAGCAGAACCTCCCAGGTCTCCAAAGTTCCAGCCCAGGGGTGAGACCAGAACATGCTCTGCCCAAGGCCGAGGCTGCTGCACCTCGGTGTTGTGCTCTGGCCAGGTAAATACAAGTTCTGGAGATCTTTAACTTCCCAGTTTTAAGAGGCAGTAGATAAAATGCTTTGTACTTTTATAAGTCACTAATTTGGGTCCCATGCAGAGCAGTTAAAGGACTATTTTTAAGCACTGCATGTGGCACTCAGTGCTCTGGGCTGGGTAACAAGGTGGGGACTTGTCACAGGTTGGTCTTGGAGGTCTTTTCCAAGTGATTCTGGGATTCCGTGACAAGCCACCCTGTCCTTCACATCCAGTGCAAGCAGGATGCACCAGAAAGCACAGCCACCAGCACGAGGAGTGCCTGAACTCCTCAAGTTAAAGGCAGCTGTTATTTAAGGCCTCTGACAGCAGCACTTCCCTGCGCAGCGTCGCCTCTCACCAATTGAAATGATGAGGTCCCTCCTGAGGACGAAGCCCACCAGGCGCTGGGACGCCCGGGACACCACCACGGGGTAGCCGCTGTAGGTGGTTTTTGTGACGATGGTCTCCACGTCCTCCACAGTCATACTGTCCTGGGTGATGACCGTCAGGGGAGGGTCGTTCTTGCGCGGCCTCATCACGTCCATGGCCCGCGTCTTGTGCGAGAACTCCTCCTTGGCCTCCAGGAAGGGGTACCCGTTGAGGCGGATGTGGGCGTCGTAAATCCCTTCCCGCCCGATGGCGTCGGCCACCCACTTGCTGGTCATGGCTGCTGCCATCAGGGGGACGATGTACTCCAGCCCCCCCGTGAGCTCGAACATGATGACCACCAGCGACACGGTCATTCGGGTCACGCCGCCTGCGGGCACAGCACAGGAAGGCAGATGACACAAACGGGTGATTTGGGGGATTTTCCACCTGCTCCCAAGTGTGTTTCACCCGCCCTCTGCCACCCAGAGAAGGGCTGGTGCTGTTGGGCTCTGACATGACTGGAACGCTCCGTCCATGGGATGGAGTACAAGGTTTCTTTCTGTGTGGTTTTGTCTCGGCACATTTTAATTATGCTTTGGAGATTCAAGTCCCAAAACTACTCCCAAACATTTTAGAGGAGTTTTGTTCCAATACCCAACCCCTACTTCAGTACTGCCCAGTGGCAAACAGAACTGTAAAATGAAGTTGAACTGGATTTATGTTCCATATTTCTATTTATTTTCCAATTATACGCAAACAATCCCAGAAGGCTGGAAGGAACCTTAAAGTCTATCTTGTTCCAACCCCCTGATATGGGCAGGGACACCTTCCACTAGACCAGGTTGATCAGACAAGGTGTATCCCTCTCTAAAAAGGTCCAAGATGGGGTTTGGTACTATGTTTTTATTGTTCCTGAGAGTTTCTCCTGGTAAAGTAGTGCCTTAAGAGTTAGACATATTCTGTGGAGAAGAGGATTGGGAATTACATGACTGGGAGGATTGGAAAGTGAAGTTGGATCACATGCACCCAATCTCTCAAACTCAACCCAGAGGAAGAAGTGTTACCAAAAAACACTTGAAAGCAGAATTGCATCACAAGACTTAAGGCCAGAACAGGAAGTAAAATGAATTAAAACATTTTATTTAAATCGCACAGGAAAATGTAAGTCCCTGGGCAGCCTCATCTGTCCTGGCTCCCACTCCCGAGCTCCCCACCGGAGCCTGCCGTGTGCAGCGCCAGGTTGAGGCTGGCAAAAGAACACCAACAGGATGACATGTGGCACTGGAGGCTCTGCAGGTGAAGCCAGCCTCGATGGCCTGCCACAACTGCAGCTCCTCCACCACAGAGTCACTGAGCCGTAGAACAAGATGACCTTTAAGGTCCCTTCCAACCCAAACCATTCTGTGATTTCATGATTAAAGTTGAAAAAGACCTCTAAGATCACTCCAGTCCAACCTTTAACCCCCTACAACGCCTCTTCCCATGGCCATCCACGCCCCAGCCCACGGGCTGGCCCTGGGGAGCGCTGTGCTTACCCAGACACGCCGCGGCGCCCACCATGGCGTAGAGGCCGGGGGTGATGCAGTCGGCCCCCTGGCTGCACCAGCCGCTGAAGATGGCCCAGTCGTGGTGGTAGAAGGCCAGCTGCTCCACAGCCACCCCAAGCAGCCGCCCTGCGATGGCCCCCACGGCCATGCTGGGGATGAAGAGGCCCGAGGGCACCTGTGGGAACAACGTGTCGGTGAGCGCCAGCGCCCGGAGGCTTCACAGATGAGGGATGGAACCCCCTGTCAATACCACGACACCCCCAAACAGACACAGTTAGAGGGTTTGCTGGAGTTAAAGTCATACAACTGTTGAGTTGGAAGCGATGTTTTAAAGGTCTTCTATAGTCCAACCCCCCGTGCAATGAGCAGGGACATAAAGACTGTCAAAGATCAAACAATCCTAGAGTGGTTTGGGTTCAAAGGGACCTTAAAGCTCATCGAATTCCACCCCCTGCCACAGGCAGGAACATGTTCTACTAGACCAGGTTACTCCAAGCCCTGTCCCCTCTGCCCTTCCTGTACCCTCGTGCTCCAAATTCTCTGCAGGAGTCTGAAGTTTCTCCTTTCTGACCAGGAGAAGCAGGCATAACATTGGTTGGTGTGGAGCAGAACAAGCTCTTCTCAAAAGAGATCATAACCAACCTGCACCCTCACACCACTAACTCCACACCTTTCCAACCACACCATCACATGTTTACTACAGGCATGGGACTTTTCCCACTCTCTTCCTTCACACACTGGGAGTGGAATCATCCTTCTTCCCTGCCAGAAATTCATACTCCACTGTGACAGGAAATTAGCACATGCAGCACAAGTGACACCCAGCAAAGCCACTGCCAGCACGTTTCAGCTCTGTTGTGCTGTTCTAGGACTCTGAAAGCACCTGTTGTTTGAAGTTAGGGAATTCCCTCCCTCCCTTTTTGTTTCCACAGTGGCCATACAGCTTTGTCACACCTTGTCTGTCTCTCTTACAGACTCAATGGCTGCCTTGGAACGTCAGTGACCACCTCAGGGCAACAACGATGCCAAACCTCTGTGGTGGGGTCACCTTTCTGGACAGACTCTTGAGGACTGGGGAAAAGGGAGATACTCATCTCCACCATGTGAACTCCACTGCAGGAGAGCTCAGACCTGGGCACTACAACTGCAGCTCCAGAGGCTGCACCAAATGAGTTCCAAACCATCTGAGCAAGGAACAGCTAAGATTAAGCATTTACTAATTAAGGTATCGACTGCTTTGCAGCTAGCTGTTGCATCTGTACCACATATATATCGAAAAGGCTTGAAGCAGGACAATTCTGTGTCTGGAAAACAGGATGTGGAGCCCTGAGACACCAGTTATGTGATGGCATTTGATGCTCACACTCAGTGTGAAAGGTTTCTATTGCCCTCAGGTATGAGGGGCAGGACCAATAACCGCATCCTGTCACCTTACAGCAGAGCTTGGGGGGGAAACATGTCCAGTTAGGGAGGAAATTATACTTTTAAGACCAGGAAAGCCTCACCTTCATGCCAAAGGTAAAGATGGTGATGAAGACCTTCATGATGAGGGCCAGAGCCAGCTGCCACATGGCCGTGTACACGCCCGGGCCGGCGGCGCGGTCGGGCAGGTCGTCCCCCTTGGTGCTGTTGAAATCATTCACGTACTCGCAGAGCTTGGACGAGTCCAAAATCCCACAGTCATTGAAGAGCTCCGAAATGAGCTCGCTGGTGCTCATCCTGGTGTACTCGTTGGGGAAGGCCAGGATGGCTGTGATGGCCGTGACCACAAACACCTCCAGCACGGGGTATTTGCCCAGCCGGGTCGTCTTGCGCCGCCGGCACCAGGCGATGTTGCTGCGAATGAAGAAAGCTCCCCAGAGTCCACCAAATATTCCCAACAGGATGAAGGGCACCAGCTCCAGCAAGTGCCATGGCATGTGAAACTCCACGTAGAAAAGAACGAGGCGGCTGTTGCCAAAGGGGTTGATGGAGCGCAGGGTGAAGGCAGCGACCAGTGCGGCGAAGAAGGAGCGCCACAGCGTCTTGAGAGGGAAGTAGTAACTCACCTAAAGGCAACAACAAAGCAGATTTGGTCACTTGTCACTGCCCCACTGCAGGAAGTAGAACCAGGACAGAGATCCATGTCTGCTGGCTCATTCCCTCCTCTCCAGCCAAGCAGCCCAGGCTTGATTTGGAGCTCCCGATCGACAGGGGTTGCAATGAGCGGGATGGGCCCTGGCCTCCCCACTTCCACTGCAGCAAGTGCCCTCTGTGATCCCTGAAGCGACTCACTCGGATAATAAAAGGTGTTACACATCAGCCATGAGCTGATTCTGGAGAACTGTGTGGCTCTGCAAGGTCCAAAGTGCCAAACAACAGCACCTGGTATCGCTGCCACCACAACGAGTGCTCGGCTGAGCAAATCCATCCCAGCCCTCCTCTGAAAGCCATCATGGCCCTCCCCTAAGCTAAGCCTTGAGGCAAGCAGTGGTGATCCTTTCACACCTGAGATCAAGAGGTCAAGGATTAGAAGATCCTTGGGAAGAAAAGGGGGCTGATAAGCCAGAGAAGTTTGTTCCCCACTGCCCTGGGACAGAGTTCTCAGGAGAGCAGACAAGAGGAAACGGCCTCAAGCTGTGTCAAGGGAGGTTCAGATTAGGCAACAGGAGGAATTTCTTCACTGAAAGGGTTGTTAAATATTGGAAGGGGCTGCCCAGGGAGGTGGTGGAGTCCCCATCCCTGGAGGGATGGATGTGGCACTCAGTGCTCTGCTCTGGTGACAAGGTCGGGATCAGTCACAGGTTAGACTCAATCCTGGAGGTCTTTTCCAACCTCAGTGACTCTGTGATTCTACATGGAGAACACAGCTGTGGCTGTGAGCAGTTAGCGATGCTGATCACAGACTGACCAGGGGAAACCAACCAGTTTATGGGAAAGCTACGGACAGACATCATCCAAAATTAACCCTCCAGCACTCATAAGAATTACCTGAACCCCTAACTAGCGTTTAGGTTGGCCTTGTACACACAGAGTTATTCCAGAGGCTCTGCTCTCCACAGCCCAGCAGGCAGGAGTGGGCTGTGTTTTTAAACCAGCAGGGCCAGTTCTGCACTAAAGCAGCTCAAGGGCCAAGGTTACCTCTTCCAGGCTGAAGAGCACTCCTCCAATGGGCGCACCAAAAGCCACCGACACGCCGGCAGCGGCGGCTGCTGACAGCACCTGAGGGAGGGACAAAGGCAGTCAGACTTCTCAGCCCTCCCAACCACCCCCCTTCTTCTGTTTGCCTTCACTTAAATTTGTACATTTATCTCCAGCCAGTGCACGGTCAGCCGGGTCTGACCTGCCTTAAGGCAGCAGGGAAAAGCAGGAGTGAGCCAATTCCCAAGGGAGAAGCAGCTCCAAAGAAATCAGTGTTAGCATTTCAACAGTCCCAGCCCCAAATGAGTAGAATTGGCATCACTGGCAACTTCCTTTTCTGTTTCAGCTGATTTCACCTCAGATAAAGCTTCAGTACAATACAATAGCAGTAATTTCACCCCACAGAATACCCTAAGTTTTCCTGTCTCACATTCCCCCGGTGTCTCAGAAGGGTGTGACATAAGTGGAGGTGCTGTAGAGCCCCCCAAACCCTGCCAGCCCACCCAGTGGGTTCTGCCAGGTTTGGTTCAGCAGCAGGTACATTGGCACACATGGTACACACTGGCACATGGAGAACATGCCACAACAGAGCAATTTACCCCCAGGGGGCAGCCCCAGAGCCACGACCTCCCCAGTCTGGTGTCTCCACGTACCTCTCTGCGCTTGGCTTCGTTCTTGCGGTACTTGGTGAAGAGATGGCACAGGATGTTCCCACAGCAGCAGGCGACGTGGACCAGCGGCCCCTCCTTGCCCAGGCTCAGCCCCGAGGACACGGCCAGCACGAGGGTGATGGTTTTGATGACCAGCGTCCACTTGCCCAGGTAGCCTCTAATGATGAAACCACTTAAGATAGTTTTGATCTGGAAGTCAAGCACACAAAGCTCTACAGGCTTTCATTCAAGCCCTGGTCAGAGCTCCTGATTTACTGGGCATTCCCAACCCTGCCCTTCCCTACAGATTTCAGAGTGCCCCCCAAGCTATCAAAAGTAACTTGGGAGTCTGTAAAAATATCCCTTCATGTAAAGGCAGAACCAGCCATCTGAGTCCTTCCTACAGGGCCCCTATCCCTGATGAAGAAACACCCAAGCAGTACCTCCTGCAGAAAATGCCAAAACATCTTAATTTTTAAAGGGACTGCATGGAGATTTTAGTATTAAACATGTTTCAGGAATGCTCCCATATATTAAGCCACCACCTAAAGTAGAAGAAATTATTCGATAGCAGGTTGTGTGTAAGTTTTGGATGGTGGATCCCCTACCCCACCTGAAAAACAACCCACTCTCCTTCTCACTCACCTCTGGGATCCCTGAGCCACAGGCATAAGGAGCAAACCCCTTCACAAGTAGCACAGCAAGGAGGGAGAACATCAAGGCCCAGACTACGTACATGAAGTAGTTGAGAATATACGCAAAGGCCCCCTGAAAAAACACGGAGAGAAATGCCCAAATTAGATCATTTCAAGTGAGCCCATATCAAACCTGTGCACTGAAGTGAGCACAGGGAAACAGCAGGTCATCTCACAGAGTTATCAGCCAAAAATGGAGAGAGCTACCCTAAGCCTGAGATTTCAAGGATGAGGTACATGTGCTGGGTTATGGGGATGAACCAATCCCACCTCCAAAAGCCATTAATTGAACATCAAACAAGGTACAGGAGTAGAATCATGGAATTGTTTAGGCTGGGAAAGACCTCTAAGATCATCAAGTTCAACCTCAGCTTGGAAGTGTTGTCCCAGTCAAGCAGCTGCTCCACTGCATAGAGCTGCCCCAAACACAGGACTGGAGCCCATGACATTCCCCCAAAACGTTCACGGGCAAAATACCCTCCAAGCACCACATCTTGAACACAACTAACACACTGCACCTGTAAAACTGGCAGTGTTTTGCTTCCCCACATCCCCTCTGAGGACAACATGTTAGGAACTTGTTGACACTCTTGGAAGAGCCCAACGACAAGCGTTAAACCACTGAACCACCCAGAGCTTGGACTTCTGGCATCTACACCCAGATCACTCCCTGGGACGATACAGGCTGGGTAAGTGGGGAATCCAGCAGCAAAAGCAGCTGCAGTCACCTCTCCATAGCCGAGGATGAGCTGGGACCAGCTCTTCCACTCGGGACACTTGTCTCTGTCGGTGAAGGTGGTGTTGGATTTCCAGCAGCAATGCTCGTGGTTGAACCAGAACCCTGCCAAGCACACTCCTTCCTTCAGATCCGTCATCCAGTGGGCAGAGATGTCGATCAGCCCTGCCAAGGAGCCTGATTTAAAGGAAAAAAAAAACCAGAATAGTTTAATAATCACCTTGTGCACTCAAACACCTGAAGGTCACAGTCTGCCCCACTAATTCCTGACTGACCCTCCAACACATAGAGCAACACTGGTATTTCTGCCTACAATTCACTTGCATTCTATGGAGAGCTAAAGGGGCAGATTTGCTTGACTTTGAATAATTTCAACATATTGAAAAGAGCAGGTGAGGGAGCAGCATGGCTGATGATATTTCCAAGGCTGACTGTGTTCAAACCCACCCTGCATCCCCAGCAATTAATTTTTCCCAATGACACTGAAAAACTGTTTATTAAACATAGCACAGCAGCATTCCTGAAGGACTCAGACAAAATGTGTCACCAGAATCCAGGAGCTGCACCAACAACACCGACACTGTGACAGGAATAACTCTGAGTTTGGAAAAAAACATTTCCAATCCCAATTTAAAAAAAGAAAAATAAAGGGGGGGGAAGTTACAACCGTGCCAAGTGAAACAATGCCAGCAGAGCCAGCACAGAAGTTAATTTGAATTTTAAAAGAGGAATCTTCATGCAATTTCTATTAATAACTTCTGTGATCCCCAAAGATCACTGGGATCAACTCTGCTCTCACCCAAACCCCCAGACCAAAGCAGAGGCCAGGAACAGGGACCTCTGATCCATAGGAGCAAGTGGCAGCACAAGCTTCCGAGGCTGCAATCAACATTCAGCAAATCCACCAGTTAATGACAAACTGGCCAGCAGCCTTCCTGGGTAAATATTAACAGGAGATTTCAATTCATCCCTTGTGACAGATGCTTCACTGCTTCCTATCGGGAAGATCTGTATCCAAGTGATTTACTCCTGCTGCCCTAGGGCCAAAGTTTGCTTCTAAGTCATTTAAGAGGTCTCAGCCAGCCAACCTCTGAAAGAAGCTGACTTCCAAAAAACACCTCTTGCTTTTTATATCCATGTAAAGTGGGAAAAAAACCCAAAAAAGAAGTAGCTCTTGCTGGCAGTCCTTGGCATTAACCTCTGCAGTGCCCCCGAGGAGTGTTTGGCACCGATGTACACAAAGCACAGCACTCTCCTCCAGCCCAGCATTTCCATCAGATCTGCTTTAATTAACATTTTTTTATTTATTTCAGAGCTCTGTACTAGCAGCAGACCCAGAGCAGTGTCCAGGACAGCTCTCAGCCTCAGTTTTGTACTTTGTTTTTGCACAAACGGGGCCCCAAAACACTTTAAAACAAATCTCTGTGAACTACAACGCAGTGGCAGAGCCCTCAGTGCCCTCGGTGTCAGCACCAGTCCTCACTCCTGCTCCAGGGACCTGCCAGGGCTTGTGGAGGAATTGATCCTGATGCTGCAGTACAGGAATTAGTTTTCCCTGGAGGTTTGCTCCTACCTGCCAACAAACCAATGAAGAGCATCAACAACCAGCCAGAGAAGGCATCGCTCACGCTGTGCAGCAGCGCCCAGGTGGACTCTTTGCTTCTGTTGGTGATCTGGGAAAGGGTTTTCAAAAGGAAACAAAGTCCATGAGGACACTAACCCACTGTGGTGTAAATGCTCTAAGAACTACTTAGTGACACTGTCACTCTACTTTGGGTGGGTGGGGGGAGAGAAAAAGCATCAGACAGCAGCTGCTCCTACAGCCGGTGCAGTAAATGCAGCTCTGGTTGGAAGGTGTGGGAGAATGGATCAAGGATCATGGAATCCCAGAATGAGTTGAGGGCGAAGGGACCTTAAAGATCACCCAGTTCCAACACCCACCATGGGCAGGGACACCTTCCTTATCCCAGGTTGCTCCAAGCCCCATCCAACCTGGCCTTGGACACTTCCAGGGATGGGGCAGCCACAGCTTCTCTGTGCCAGGGCCTCAAGGATACGGACACAAGAGGGTGGCAGGTTTAATGCCAGCACAGAGGAATGGTCAGGCTGGGAAGCAGGCGATGGTGGCACTGGGAAGTGGGACTCAGCCCCATCCCAGATGCCCCAGGCTGAGCTGAGGCCTGTCAGTCTCACTGCTCTTGACAGGCGGACAAAGTGGGACAGAACAGCCATTGTGTGCCCCGAGTACCCAGCTGCCTCTCCCAAGGGAAACATTCCAGCTCACCACTATTATTCCCAGATAAAAAGGCACATTGATGCACACAACTAATACCCACTAAATGAGGAATAAATGCAGGAAGAATCCTTTCTGCCTGGATGACCGTCCGTTGGGTTTGTCCAGATGCCACACTGATCCCTGTGACGGAATCCAGGAGGGCTTGGGGTGGCTGCCAAAACTACTTCCTTTAGATTTCTTTCCACTGGACAAACCCCACACTTCTTTGGCCAGCCCTAATTTCTGCCTTGACCTGATTTGATCTCTCCTATGAAGACAGGCTGGGGTTGTCCAGTCTGGAGAACAAAAGGCTCCAGGGAGACCTTAAGAGTCCCTCACAGTGCCTAAAGGGGCTCCAGGAGAACTGGAAAGGAACTTTGGACAAGGGCCTGGAGTCACAGGACAAGGGGGAATGGCTTCACACTGACAGAGGGCAGGGTTAGATGGGATTTTGGGAAGGAATTCCTGGCTGAGAGGGTGGGGAGACCCTGGCACAGGTTGCCCAGAGAAGCTGTGGCTGCCCCATCCCTGGAAGTGTCCCAGGCCAGGTTGGACGGGGCTTG
>JAWWLV010000158.1:19211416-19231174 GCA_035041135.1 Platyrinchus mystaceus
CATCCAGTCCCACCCCCTGCCATGGGCAGGGACACCTTCCACTAGCCCGGGTTGCTCCAAGCCCCGTCCAACCTGGCCTTGGACACTTCCAGGCATCCAGGGGCAGTCACAGCTTCCCTGGGCAACCTGTGCCAGGGCCTCCCCACCCTCACAGGGAAGAATTTCTTAGATCTAACCTAAATCTCCCCTCCCCTGTCATTACCAGCCTCAATTCTTGCCTTTAGAGCTCAAAGAGAAAAAAAACCCCATTCAATCCTACAGAGAAAAGGAGACCTTCCACCACCGAAACACGTTTAAGTCTTCCTCTGAATCAAAGGGGAACACAGTCCTTTGCTCCTACAATTTAAAGCCCATCCAGAGGCTTCCATGACTCCCAAGCATTACATCTTATTCCTCCCGAGCTGGTGCTGCCTCCCCACTGCCCGAGTGGAGAAAGGGCCACTGAAATAAAACACGAGACAAACCAGCACTGCCACCTCACTTAAACACCCACCACATCCTTTAACCTATTCAGGGGAAACCACTTGGCATTCCAACAGTCTTGAAAAGGGCTATCCAGGAATCAGTAAGACTTGCCCTCATAACAAGGTTAGCAGAAGCAACCCCCTCATCTAGGAGACATTTCTTGGCAAGGCAGCTTTTCCAGCAGATTTGGCTAAAGGAATCAGGTCTCATAAATCTTACATTTCATCCAAAAAACCCCCAAAAATCAACAGGACTGCAGATAGAAACCAAGTGACCATATTTTAGGTACCCCTGAAGCTTTGCACAGAATTTCCTTTACAAGATCTAAAGCAAGTTGAGCTGTTGGGGAATAACAGGGAAACTTCCTCACAGAAAAGCAACAGGACAGAGACACAGGATGATGAACAAATCCCTCTGTTTTCAAAACAGGAGAAAGGCAACCCCGGAATTCCACTCAGTTCTTCTTGTCCTGGGCCATTCCATGTATTTCTAAGAGGTTTGGAGAAGTGGTGACTATACTTAGGGCAGTGTTTTGGGTAACCAACATGTCTTGGGCTGGCTTTAGAGACTCACAGCTGGGATAGGAGGGAGCAGGAGAAACTCACCGCCAAAAAAACAAGGTTTAGAGGAGGAGGAAGAGAACTGCAAACTTTCCAGCTCTAAGTCAGCACGTTTGACTTCAAGTGTCTGCGACAACACTCAGCAAGTGGTTGCTCAACAACTGAGGGGAGACGACCAGAAAACAGCTCTTTTTTTTAAAATTCCTTAAGCCAAGAAGCAGCAGAGATTTGCTGCTGCACAAATGTACCTTGGACATCACGTGTAGCTCTGGGCACCTTGACTGTGAAACAGAAAGGTGACACCAGTAGGATAAAACAACTTCTGGGAAGCCAGATGACCTTTAAAGGTCCCTTTCTAACTCAAACTATTTAATGACTCTAGGATTCTGCATCCTTAAAAAGACTGTGCCACCCCATGAACCCTTTGGCCAAGATGTAAATCTCAACTATGACAACAACTTTGAGAAAGCACTGCTAAGATTCCCTCATTTCCTGCTGTAACACCATTACCTTAGTGCCAAGACTGCAAAGAAAACTATAAAAAGCATAAAAGTATAAAAAGTATCAGGGGATTTGATTAAAAAGCCAAGTTTGACTCCCAAGCACAACTTAACAGGATGGGGAAAAAAGCCCACAGTAATCAAGGAAAGTCTTATCTGTTACATTTTACTGATAAAATGCTGAAGTCCAGACCAGAGGAGATAAGACAGAGAGAATGTGTTACTCATGGTGAGGTTTCAGTAACACAAACAGGCGTGAGAAGCCACTGCAGTTGGTTTTAGAGCAGTTGGACTGAAACAGGCCTGAAGCACTGGGAATATCTACATTTCAGCAGCAGCAAGGCTGGTGATTCCCAGCAGAGCCCTGCCACTGTCACTCACCAGTCAAAGCTCCCTAAGGGAAAGCTCTGAGGAGCTCCAGCTGCCACACACGTTCCAGATTTACAGATCCATCAGGCAGGAGGTGACACTTCCTCCTCTGGGCACCTGGCAGGAGCTGCAAGCTCCAGTTTTGGATGCTCTGTCAATTGAAAAGCCATCACCCTTGCAGGAGAGTTTGACAGCCTTGGAGAAGGGAGAAGGGGTAGGGCAGGGCTGGGTTCTGGTTCCCAAAGGCATCACTACCTGGTCCTCATCCAAAACCTCACCAGGCAGAGGTTTGCAGGGAGAAGTTCAGTCACCACCTCCCCAGCTCCAGTCAAACCCGTGCCCCCAAAGCTTCAGGTTTCACACCTGGCACCCAAACATTTGCCAGCTGACTTCTCCTGAAGTCAGCAGGGGAAAGTCACAGGGTGAACCGAAACTGCCATTTGGGCAAGGAGCTCTTCCCCCTTTTACATTTCCTCTTTTACTTCTGTGTCACCTCTCCCATGGACTTGAGCATCCTGTCAACAGAGTGAGCCTCGTCCAGAGGAACCACTCCTCAGGTATTTGGCCTCAGGTTGTGCCAGGGAAGGTTAGGTTGGATGTGATGGAGAATTTCTTCATGGAAAGGGTTGTCCAGCCCTGGCACAGCTGCCCAGAGCAGTGGTGGGGTCACCATCCCTGAAGGAATTTAACTGCCACGTGGATGTGGCACTTGGGGAACACGGGCTAGTGGTGGCCTTGGCAGCGCTGGGGGAATGGTTGGACTTGATGGTCTTAGAGGGCTTTTCCAATCCAAAGGATTCTGTGATTCTCAGCCCCCTGAAGTGCTGCCACCACCATCACTTCAAGCCACAGGTGCCAGTGGGGCAGAGCCCTTCTTTTTTATAGAAGCAGCCACAGGCCTTCAAACGTCCTCAGTAGAGATGGGTTGTTCCTCTCCTGTTAAACAAGGAGAGGAACAACCAAGTGCTGTTCCCAGCCAACAGCAAAACCCAGATCAAGTCACCCACTACTGCTTCTAAGCTTCATGGAATAACAGTCTCCTGACAAGAAAGTAAAGGATTCAGCTCCTTCTCTCTAAACATCAAACCTGAGGCCAGGTTTCACCCCAGAGAGCTGACACCCCCCTCCTTTGCACTGATGGAACCCAGGGAACACCACATTTGGGAGGTAAATCATGCACATAAATCCCTCTGCACAGTGACAGAGGGTTTTGAACCACACACAGATGTTTCTCTCTCAGAGCTGATGCAGCCTGAGTTCTACTTGAGTACTACCCACACACAGTGATCCCTCCTCTGCCCAAGCCGAGCGGACAAGGATCACATCGCCCTCACAAGACCCCCTGCAGAAAAGCTGGTAGTTTGGGCTCCTGACAGGTAACATTTTTGGGAATCCTGTCTTCCCTTCCAGAGGCAGAGCACACAGCTGGGAAGCAAATCAGAGGGATTTCTTTTGAATTTCTGCCCTACAGTAAAAGGGGTGGGGGAAGAAGAGGACAAGAAGGTTTATGGGAAGGCAGAGAGACCCAAGTGAAGTATTTCTGCTTTTACAGTAACTTGTGATAATTCACAGAGGATACAAACAGGCAGGTCTTGCTTGTCCAGTGCCAAAGCTCAGCAGGCCCATATAGATTCATCCCTCCTCCATTAATGTCACAGCTCAGACTCTTGGAGGAAGAACAGACCCTCTGGACAGCTGAGGGTTGGCAGGGGAAGCCAACAAACCCTTCTTTGCTGTCACAGTGTGAGATTCTCTCCACAAGGGAAAACCTTTAAAACTACAGATAAAGAAGAGAAGGGAAGGGAACAGAAGGGAGGGGAGAGTCTCTGCAAACATCACAACCCCCCAGGGCTGCCATCCCTTCCCATGGCACTCATATCCCTCTCTCCTGGCACTGCCAGCTCTTCCCTACAGCTGCTGTTTTGGAAAACTCCAGAAAGGACTATCCAGAAGCCCAAAAAGCAAAGCAGTGGGAGAGAATATGCTACGTTTCACAGCACAGGAACCACACAGAGAGGGATGCAATCCAGCACAGAATCCTGCAAACTCTTCACCCTGGTGCCAGGACATGTCAGAGCCATCCTGGGCAGAGGCCAGCAGGATCCACACAGAAAATATTAGCATGAAATCCTACCAAAAGCCATCAGGAAAAACAGGGGAAAGTTCATGGGTGTTACCTCCCATCTCCCTGTCGAGTGGTGGGTCATCGTCTGCCATGGACAAGTCCACAGATGCTCCGGCTATTTCCAGCATATCCTCATCACTGGTGCTGCTCTGGAAGCTCCCCCGTCGATAGCCTTTCTGATCCATGGCCAGAGCTTCCAAACCTGGGAGCAAAGGGGAGTTTTTTAGAGCACAAGCATGGAATCTCGTTTTCTAAGCCAACTGGACTGACACTTGATCCCAAAGACCCAGAGGCTGCACTGCCTTTCCCATGGGAAGGGTGAGTGCAGTGCCACCACCAGAATTTGAGGCTGAAATTCCAAAATTTTGGAGGAGCTTTACAATTCTCTTGCACTAGATTTTCATACTGCCACATACCAGAAACGACAGCAGGGCCCAGTACAGCTTCTGAACCCAACTGGGGAGCCACAAACATGGCAGCAACGGGGTGCCTGAGTTCTTAAAAGAACAAGTTTAACAACCAAGCCCACAGTGATTCTCCTAACAGGGATCCTACATCCATCAGTCCACTGCTGGAAAAGGGCTCAGACTGGATGCTGGATAATGAAATGTCAGCCATGAGTGAGGCTTTACCAAGGCTATGAGACAACAAACTGCAAATCATCCCAAAAATGAGAAACAGCCCCATCTCAGCTGTGCTGTCCCATGTTACCCACTGCCATGGCTCCCGTGATCCAACCACGATCCTGAACACACGAGCAGCCCAAAGACCTCAGGACATGCTTTTCTCTACAGAAAAATCAATTCTATTATACAATCACAGAATGGCTTGCTTGGAAAGGACCTTAAAGCTCATCTCATCCCACCCCCTGCCATGGGCAGGGACACCTTCCACTAGACCAGGTGGCTCCAAGCCCCATCCAACCTGGCCTGGAACACTTCAAGGGATGGGGCAGCCACAACAATATTTTGAAGTTCTTGGTCTAAAAAGCCTCTCAACATATTTCCTTTTTCTCCTTGTACCTCTGTGAATGAGTTTCTGTCTGCTGATCGTGACCCAACAGAGCCAAAATGACCAAGGTCAAGTGTTAGCCAAGGCAAGTGCCATCCACCCATGTATTTATTAAATACCTTCCACATGTGCTCTCAACAGGTTTGCAACTATTTTTTTTTTGGACCCCAGCCATCTCAAGGTGCCACTTATGTCAGATCACCACACGAGACCTGTTGTGTCTCTTCCTCTTCTCCAGAATAGCTGGGAAACTACAAACACACAAGCTCTGAAAACATAATAATAAACTAAACTGGGGAAAAAAAAATCATGTCCGAGCCTCAAAAATAGCTCTTGCCACCTGGAAGTGGGAATCTTTGCATCTCCATGACAAGACAGACTCACAGAATTGTGGAGGTTGGAGAAGATCTCCAGGATCACCAAGTCCAACCTGTGACCACCCAGCCCCGAGCACTGAGTGCCATGTCCAGTCATTCCTTGGACACTTCCAGGGATGGGGAACTCCACCACCTCCCTGGGCAGCCCCTTCCAGTGCCTGACCACCCCTTCCAGGAAGAAATTCCTCCTGATGTCCAACCTGACCCTCCCATGGCACAACTTGAGGCCATTCACTCTCCTCCTGTCCCTTGTTGCCTCGGAGCAGAGCCCGACCCTGTCACAGCTCCCCCTCCTGTCAGGGAGTTGCAGAGCCAGAGGGTCCCCCCTGAGCCTCCTTTTCTCCAGGCTGAGCCCCCCCAGCTCCCTCAGCTGCTCCTGCTGCTCCAGACCCTTCCCTGGACACGCTCTAGCCCCTCAATGTCTCTCCTGTTGTGAGGAGCCCAAAACTGACCCCAGGATTCAAGGTGTGGCCTCAGCAGTGCCCAGCACAGGGGGACAATCACTGCCCTGGTCCTGCTGGCCACACTATTCTTGATCCATGCCAAGTTGCCACTGGCCTTCTTCCCCACCTGGGCACACTGCTGGCCGTGTGTGCTTTGCTCTTGCAAACACTGGTATTTTTTCAGAGAATTAGAGAGGAACCAAATATGTGGCTCAGCCTCAGGAAGGGAAAACGCCAGCCAGCACTTCCCAACAAGCTGAATTACACACTCTGCAGAAAACACTTCCTATTACACAGAAAAAGCCACGACAGCACACAAAGAAAAAGCCTTGGCGCTGCATGGACTGACGCGTTGGGCTCTCCACTGTGGAACATGGTGTTCCTAAACTTTTAAGGCCTGTTTTCTCATTAAACTGGTGCAGAATACCCCAGGAAAGAGGGAGCCCAGGGGAGCTGGGTGCTCAGGAAGGCATGTGAGCTCCCTGAGAGCACAGAGACAGCGTGGCATAGAGAGCCAAGGGCAGGAGGAAGTGAGGAATCCAAAGTTAGTATTCATCAGCTAACAATAAAGATAATTAATTGTCATCAAAGCGCTGTGGTGCTCCTCCAGTGAGCTGCTTCCAGGGAACAACAACCAGCCCAGGAGTCAGGGATGGCCTGTTCATCCTGGCAGAGAACTAAGGAAACTCTCTGCTTGTGTGTCATGGGGCTCATCTGCAGCGGAACACAGTTTTACAGGGATTTTCCAATAAGACTCTTTGTGTGTGTAAATACGTGGGAAGGGGGGTTAAAATATGTCTGTATTCCCAGAATCATGGAATGGTTTGGGCTGGAAGGGACATTTAAAAATTATCCACTTCCACCCCTGTCCCTTCCACTAGCCCAGGTTGCTCCAAGCCCCATCCAGCCTGGCCTTGGACACTCCCAGGGATGGAGCAGCCACAGCTTCTCTGGGCAACCTGTGCCAGGGCCTCCCCACCCCCACAGGGAAGAATTTCTCCTCAATATCTCAAATATTTGCTTTGCACAAGAAGCATCAATTCCTGCCCAGGCTGCACAGGCAGCCGGACCCTCTGCTTGAGAAGCAGAAACTGGAGCAATGGCACCTCCTTCTTCTCCCAATTCCTCCCCAGGTTTGTTCTTATTTACAGCTTTAGAAACCAAAACTGAGGCAGCAAACAAAGCACCTTCCAGCTGCAGCAGAGCCCAGGGAACACCTGACAGCACAAAGAAGACAAAAAGAAGATAATTCCCTGCTCACTTCTCCCCCCAGCCCTGAGGCAGCACCGGGTTTAAGTCATTTTTCCTTACCAAAACGCTCCCTCTATGGGTGAGCTTTCCCAGGCTAAACCACATGCACAAAAAATAAAATTTAAAAACCAAAACAAGACCATTCTCATGCTTATCTAGTTGTTACTTTACCACCATTCTTCATCAGGCAACAGCTGCCTCTTTCCATGGGCCACAGCACCGCCAGGACCACCCCCCCCCCAGCAAACGTACATACCCCAAGGCTCCCGGTGTCCCCAACGCTGGTGTGACGCCATCCTCCTCCAGCTGCCCCCATCCACCTCCTCCAGCTTTCTACTCCGTCCTGGTGCTCCCCATGGCAGTCAAGAAAAAGGGAAGCAACGAAGCAGAACCCGACAGGGTCCCCACGACGCCTGGAAGTGACTCAGATGACAGCACTGGCAGCCAGGAAGCCAGAGCTCCGCTGCCATCCTGCTGCCAGCCCCAGCTCGGCTGGGATGCTCAGCCCTCGCTGTGATTTCCAATCAAAAAAAAACAGACATTCCAAGATTTTCTCCTTGTTTTGTGCTCCAGTGTCACCCAGCAGCACCTGTCCCAGTGCCAGCATGGCAGCAGGGGAGTGGGACTGGTGAGGCGTAGCCCTGGAGAGCTCCGGCACTGCCACGCATGGAGCAGCCCTTCCAGCACACAGTCTCGAGGTTTTCCCAGTCAGAACATGGAAAAAGCTCCCGTAGCATTTTCCCCTCCCTGCAGGGGGGGAGGCTTGACCCGAGCTCCACCAGCACCACACAGAATAACACCAGGAGCAGGCAGCAATCCCAACCAGCCACCTCCGGAGTCATTCCCCTCGTGGGAAGGAGCCAGCTTACCACCTAGTGGCTGTTTCCTCTGGAAAACCAAAATGTGGATCACAAGACAGTGGGGTTTTTTTAAAGATCAGCAAATCTAAGCCATGCTTTGACAGCTCAGGGCTCCCCCTAATTCCCAGCCCCTCATGGCTCTCGGGCAGTCCCTTCAGGCAAGTACCAGATAATAAGAATAAATAAATAAGAAAAAAACAGCCAAGAATAAGCCAACTGTAACTGAAGAAAAACAAAGGAGAGGAGAGAAAAATGTAGCTGTTTAGTTGTTGTGTCAACACGAGTGTTATGTCAACACTCATGGTACCTGGCTGGGAGCCACCAGAGCCAGGCTTTCAGAGAGTCCTGGAATTGTTTGGGTTGGAAGGAACCTGAAAACTCCTCCAATTCCACCTTCCTATCATGGGCAGGGACACTTTCCACTAGCCCAGGTTGCTCCAAGCCCCATCCAACCTGGCCTTGGACACTTCCAGGGACAGAGAGTCCACAAGCTCTCTGGGCAACATCACCCCTCCAGAGGCTTGCGTGCCATTAAAAAGCCCCACATTTCTCTCCTCGAGCAGAGGACAAATGAGGGGCAAATTCCATCTACACCTAAACTAAGTGAGCTGGTTTGGATGTTGTTGAATTCCAGCCCTCGAGACCCGGAACCCTGTGCAGGAAGATTTTTAATGAGGAGCCTCGTGCACAGTTGTGCTGCCAAATCGATCCCCCAGGGAGGGACCAGCCCTCTCTCCCCACACTGGGATAGCAAAGCCGATGACTTGCCGCAGGCAAGAAAATGTTGTTTTTCCAAGTCATTCCCTGCTCCAATTCCCTGTGCTGCCTGAAGTGCCTACAACCAGACTCTGATTCTGTGGATGGGAAACTACACCAAATTTACAAGGGCTGGAATGACAGGACAACATGGAATGGCTTCACGCTGACAGGGGCCAGGGTTAGATGGGATCCTGGGGAGAAATTCTTCCCTGTGAGGGTGGTGAGTTCCTTGACCAGAGAAGCTGTAGAAGGGTGGAAGTGTTCAAGGAACAGGAAGCCCTGTTGGACAGGGCTTGAAGTAACCGATGGCAGTAGATGGTCATCAAGGTGTCTTCCAACCCAAATCATTCCAGGATTCTAGGACTGCTCCCTTCCCGGGGTGGTCAAGGGGGGCTCTGGGGCTCCCCCAGCCTCTCACCAGTGCAGGAGCAGAATCCTGTCCCTCTTAGGCTGTGCTGGCCCTGGCACAAAGTTGACCTGGCCAGTGGGACTCCCCCACTCCAGGCAGCCTTTTGCCCTCAGCAGCTGCTCCAGCAAAGGCAAACACCCCCTGGGAACGCTGCTGCCTTGGGCCAGGGCTCCCCAGCCACACTGGCCTGAACAATAGAAGGTTTGTGAGAAACTGGGAATTCTACCAACACAAGCCAAACACAAAGACTTGGATTGTTTTAGGGCTTGTTTGAGGCTCTTTTGTTGTTCTCTGACACGTACTCACACAGGCCCCCAGAGTGCTCTGCCCTGACATCCTCCCAGCAAGGTAACAGGCGCTGTCAGGAGTCACCAGGTCACGGCAGAAAGCAAAGTATGAACCCTGTGACATTTTGGGTTTTCCTGGCACTTCTGCACATGAAGCTGATACAGCATGTGACAGGATTCACTGCTATCCCAGGATGCTGAGGTACCACTGACACCACAGCCTTACAGCCACACCAGTATCACCTCTTCTGGAATAATCCATTGCTCCACAGAGCTTCTGCCTCTCAGCCCAGGACCCTGGAATACCCAAGGGGGGGGCAAACAGCAAACACACCCATCCCAAAACCACGACAGGCACTGCCAGGCTCCAGCCATCACTCCAGCAGGTGTGGACCAAGGGGATGCACGGTGAGGGCACAGCTGTGACCAAAGGCACTGCCAGCCCTCTCCAAAACCACCATCAATCCTCCAAAAGCCCAAAGAAACGTTGTTAAGCACAAATGCAGCTGGGCTGGAAGCACCTGTACATCACAACTCATGATTAGGAACATTTCTTCCTGGTTACTGCCTCAATTATCTGCTCCATCCATTGCTTTGTCCAGGAAACCTCATTTTTTTCCTCCTGAACTTTCTGTCATTTCCATTTTAATTCTCAGTTCAAAAGCACAATGTCAGCTCAGACACCTCTACCCAGGAGGTTCTTCACAACCATTTTCAGCTTCTCAGTTTAATATTTTGACAAAAAGCAGCCAGGCACAGAAATGCCCAAGACCAAATTTACAGGCAGCTTGTGATCTGTTCAGGGGAGGTTGCCACTAAACTGTATTTTCCAGACTAAGTTCAGTTACTTACAGCAGTTTCCATACTGCAACACAACAGCTTCTCTGCCATTCCCAGCCTCTTTGGGAATCCAGGATGGTGACATCACTGCCTGTCACGGCTCTGCGCAGGAGGATCACCTTGTTTTTCCAACATACCTGTGTGGCTGCTAAGCGATGACTCCCAGCTATCCACAGCCATCCCAGGGTTAGCAAACCCTTCCCAGCACCCAGCCCACCCAGCACATAGGAAGAGTGTGACTAACACATGACCCAGAGGGAAACAGCCAGAATAAACACATGCGGTTTCCACTGCGGAGCATCAGGAACTGATCCGGCACCGCTTTCATCCCGAAAACATCAGAGTCTTGGATGGAGGCTCCAAAGCCACCTCCTGCCAAACATCTACTCTTAAACTGGATCACAACCACAGCTGCCTTCTTGGCCGGCTCCCACCCTAGGAGAGCTCTGGGAATCAGGACATCCCTCCAGGTCCTCTTTTTGTTATGGGGATAGGCTGCTCCTTGGATGAATTTCCACATCACACAGCCTACACTCAAGGAATGCCACAGCCAAAGTCCACGCTGAGAAGAAGTGGAATCACGGACTCCCAGATGGCAGTGAAGGCACTCAAGAGGCTTCAGGATCTCTCTCCATCCTCTCTCTGTGAAAGGGTGCAGAGGGTCCAGACCCACGACCCACAGACTCAGCCCAGGACAGTGCAATGCGTGGCAGCTCCCAACAGCCTGTGAAACCAGCCCTGGCACATCCACCACCAAAACAACTGGAAAATGGCTTGGATGCAAGATGAGAAGATCCTAACACCTAGAACCCTGGAATCCCAGACTGGTTTGGGGGGGAGGGACCTTAAGACCACCTCATTCCACTGCCCTGCCATGGGCAGGGACACCTTCTACTAGACCCAGCCTCAGTCCAACCTGGCCTTGGACACTTCGAGGGATGGAGCAGCCACAGCTTCTCTGGGCAACAAATAATATCATTTTCTACTTCCCAAATAAGTAAGTTCCTTGTTTGTAACTTTATTTTGGAGTATTTTGTAAACCTATTTCCAGTTTCAAGGTTACAACTGTCCCTCCTGGCAGTGACACACTGTCCATCCACCACAACCCATGCAACACCAACACAAGGGATCCGCACCTTCGGATTACATGACCTACACTAATTCCATTCTTCCCATATCTGCTACCTTTAATTATTTTCCTGGAACTCAAAAAGAACAAGAATTTGCTGTTACAGATCTAACAGAGAAAGCTGACACCCAAATCTGCCAGACAAAAAAAAAAAGAAGCCACATGACCACTAATAAAATATCATCTCACCCCAAACACCACATCTTTTTTCCCATTTTCCTTCCCCTTTACTTTTCTTTCCTTTTTCCCTTTATTTTTTTAGGGGCTGTCATGGCTACAAAAGTACGATTTCAACAGATATTTCCAGTTATATTTAATAGTTCAGTTTAGTGTCACGCTTGCATCAAGTCTCAGCTGGAAACCTGTCACTCCACGCTTTGTGAATGCCCAGCACTGGAACTCTTCCAGCAGAACACCTTCATTTTGGTGTTGTTTTTAGGAGACACTTCTCAGAACACCCCAAAATCCAAACAGCACCACGTGGAATTGGGGTTAAGACTCATTCTGGGGAGATGCAGCTCAGCCTCTTGCTCGACAAGGTAGAAAATACCCAACATACTGAAATATGGGCTACTATGGATTTAATGGGATTTTCAACCTCAGAGAGAACATAAAGCACAACTTGCACAAAATCCTGGGAGAGAACAGCCTGGGAAAGCCTCCCTGTGGTGAGGGGATGGGTTAGGGGAGGAGAGCCAGAACCCAGGCCAGGACTGCTGCTGGGGTCCTGGGGAACAGCAGGAACAACCCGGAGCTGCTGCCAACTGCAGTGGGAATTACAGCTGGCACACAGCGAGGGTTGAGCACAGCAGGTACCTTTCCAACCCTTCCCTCTCCACCAAATCTGTCCTAGTTGCTCAGCACATGAAGATTTGATGCATTTCTGTCAAACCAATGGATTTCATCCTGCTCACAGGCACCTCCGCAGTCCGAACTCTCCTTCCTTGTAGACGGTTTAAAAAACAGACTGAAGTTCCTAAAGAAGGAAGGAATAAAGCCAGCCTTTAGGAAGTGCTGGATCATAGCCCAGAGGCTCTGAACCCTGAGGCATTGAGGCAGAACAGGCTGGCACATACACCATGGGGGGACTCCCAGCACCGAAGCTGCTTCTGGGACTCATTGAATTTCCACAGATGGTTCCAGCCTCCTCCCCAAAGCAGGACACACATTCCAACCTCACCTTCCACCCAGCAACAGCACAAACTGGGACGTTCCAGCATCCAAGTGTTCTGGAGGGCAAGCCATGAAAAGGCAAAAGGACTATTAAGAAGGAAAACAGGGACATGATGGAAATCTCCCACTCCAAAATGCCCCCAGTTGCTGTGTCTGACCAAATTACTCAGCTTGGCTCGCTCCTCTCCCTGAACTCCAGGAACACCTGTAGCATCCCTTGTTCCAAATAAAACATATATTCATCCATGGAGAGCAAGGAATAATAGCTCCACACTGCCAGAGGGCAGAGTTAGGTGGGATATTGGGAAGGAATTGTTCCCTGTGAGGGTGGGGAGGCCCCGGCACAGGTTGCCCAGAGAAGCTGTGGCTGCCCCATCCCTGGAAGTGTCCAGGGCCAGGTTGGACGGGGCTTGGAGCAACCTGGGCTAGTGGAAGGTGTCCCTGCCCATGGCAGGGGGGTGGGACTGGATGGGCTTTAAGGTCCTTGCAACCCAAACCATTCCATGATTCTCTGATCTCTGTGGACAGGAAACTGTCCCACGCTGATGGGCCCACCTTTGTACCCACACCTGTGACCAGGGTTTGGGGTTTGGACCCTTAACCCAGTGACAGGACCAGGACTCACAGTCCCTCAGGAACACCTGCTCGTGAAGCTGTGCTGCACAACCAGGAGTGAGCTGTTATCCCAGAGGGAATAATTAAAGGTGTGATGCAAGATGCATAGAGCCACTCAACCCCACACTGGCAGCTCTGCACTCAGAGCTGGACAAACCTGATGGATGAGTCCATGACCAGACTATGGCAAGGCCAGTCAGTGCCAGCACTCCCCTGGCTGTGCAGCCTGGGGCTCCAGCCACCCTGCAGGACTCCCAGAACACCCAAATGACTTGGGACACTACATGGATGAACTCTACCCCTACCTGGACATGCTCCAGGTGAGGAATTTTGCTGGTGCCACCTTCCACAAAGAGGACGGAAGAAGAAAATGAAGGACTGTGGCAGAGGGAAAAAAAATAAAATGTGATTTGGGGAAGGAGAAGGTGGTGAAGGTGGATGCAAGGCAAAGAAGAAGCAGGTGAGCATTGACAGCTGAGGGGCTGCAGGCAGCACCTCAATCTGCAGGGCAGGTGGCACCACCACCCCACAGATCTATCCTTGAAAATGCTATTCCCAGGTGAAAAAAGAGGCTTTGTGTGCATCACCCTGCACTGAGAACCCCCCCCACGACACCCAGGGGCAGCAGCACAAGCCTTGGTGCTCCTGCACTGAGGCCTCTCCAGTTTTTGGAGCCCTTCTGTTGAACCCCTCCCCAGCTCATATGCTGACAGCTGCCGACCCCAGAGCTTGTCCCATGACCCTTCCCATTAAACCAGTTGTTTGTGTCAAGCAGCTCCTTATCCTCTAATTGCAGGTGGCACAGTGGCCATTGCACAACCAGCCTTTGCCCTGCCAGGGCAGCTGGAGCCAAAGGAATCCTGCATCCCTGACAGATATTTCCTGAAATATCTGTGTTACAAACCCATTTCTTACCAGCTTTTTGGGGTTTTTTTAAATAAAAAATAATCCAGGCCAAGTGGGATCAAACAAATAATGCTGGAGAAAGGTTGAAGGGATGTGTTTAGATGGAAATCAGATCCTACCCCATCCTGAAAGGCAAAGGAGTTGCCAAGACCACCTGGCAGTAGGAAGCACAGCTGTACAGAGAGGAACATGGGAAAGGAAAAGCACTAATTTCCCCAAGAACCTCCTACAAACACGACAGAGGAATGAGCTTTGGAATTTTAGGACCTATGGTGATTTTCCAACTTCTGAGCATTCTGGCAGCTGAGGGTGGTGAGCTCCAAAAGAGATTTGCTGCTGTTTCCAAGGTGTGCAGAGTAAGGGACTGGCAGAAAGTGCAGGTACCACACAGCTTCAAGCAACCCACCTTTGGGTGGGAGCTGCTCCCAAACCACTTCAGCTCCTGGAGAACAACTGTCAGAGACAATGCCACAAAATCCTGGGAGAACCAAATCCAAGTCCCAAAAGGTATTTTGCTGCAACCAAGTGTAAGGACACACACCAGAGACCATTCCCTGCTCCCTACAGAGGGTGGTTGCCATTTCCAAGGGGGCAGCTCAGCACAGTCATGAGATAATTTGGCTGCAACATCCAAAGAATTAAAAACAGTTCTCTGTTCTACACAAGCACCATTCATGCAGCATTTAAATCCAAAAACAATCCTGTTTTCCAGTCCTTCTGGGAACAAAAGGAGTCAGAGGAGCAGCAGTGTTTGCCAGCCATGTCCCTGCAGCCTCCCAAGTGCTGGTGCTTCCAGTCCTGCCCCACAGAACCCCGAGCCTGGAGCAGAACCACCAACACCTGGAACATTCCCGAGTTGCGCCTGCCCCAAACACCTGCTCCCCCTTCCCCCCCCCGGCCGTAAAAAGCTAAACCATTCCTTTCATTCTGGCTGCACAAACCTGAGAAACAACCTCCAAGATTAAGGAAGGGTTTAAAGCTTGGACAAGTCAAAACGCACAGAATCAGAGGCTGGGAACATTCACTGATTCCCAAACTGCAGCTGCACTATTTGTCACACCATCTATTCCTGGAGGCTCCTTCAGATGGGAGCTTTGATTGAGTACCCAAACAGACCCGAAGGGACACCAGCTCTGCCCCCATGTGCAGCAGCAGGGGCAGACAGAAGGGAATCCCATCTCCATACACTGCCTGGTCCCATTTTCCACTCCCAGCACTAATGTCTCCCCATGGAGAGCTCAGTGGCCACTCCAGAGGATCATTTACCCATCCAACTAGTGCCATCAGTACCTTCTCCCAAGGCTCAGCTGCTCCTGCCTCTTTTCTGGAGCTTCCTGGAGCTGCTGGAAGAGAAAGAGTGACTCAGGCAGGGAAGCACAGTCAGGACACGGGACCCTTCCCAAGCTGAGCTGTGGGATTAGGGTCAGCCCTGCACCCAGAGCAGAGGGGCTGGTGACACTTCGGACACTGCACATGGAACCATGGAGTGGTCTGGGTTGGAAGGATCTTAAAGCTCATCTAATTCCACCCCCCTTGCCATGGGCAGGGACACCTTCCACTAGCCCAGGCTCCTCCAAGCCCCATCCAACCTGGCCCTGGACACTTCCAGGAATGGGGCAGCCACAGCTTCTCTGGGCAGCCTGTGCCAGTGTCCCACTACTCTCCCAGGGTAGGAACTCCATCCCACTATCCCACCCAACCCCTCCTTTGCCAGCGGGAATTCACTGACTCCTGTCACACCTACGTCCCTGCCCGACGCGGGGGATCCACAACTCTCCAAATCCGTGACTGCCCTCAACTCCCAACACCACCTTTAACCAAAGCTCCCGCTGCGGCGTCGGCCGCGTCCCGCCCCACCGGGACCCGCGGGGGAAGAGGCCGCACCGTTACACCGGGCTGCCCCCGGCCCCGCAGCTCCGTGCCCGTTCTGTCCAGTCCAGCCGACCCGACCCAGTCCCGTCCCGTCCCGTCCCGTCCAGCCCGGCCCAGCCCAGCCCAGCCCAGCCCAGCCCCCTGTCCCGGCGCTGTCCCCTCACCTGTGCCGCTGTCCTGTCCCGGCCCGGCCCGTCCCGGGCCCGGCGCCCCTGCGGCCGCTCCGGCGGCTCCTCCGGCGGGGCGGGCGGAAGGGGCGGGGGCGCCGTTGGATCACGTGCTCTTTTTCGCCCCGCCCCTCCGGGCAGGGCCTACGGCGCAGGCGCACTGCGGGCCACTGAAGCGCGGGCGCGCCGTGCCAGCGCCATCTTGGGTGTGGGCGCCGCGCTCTTAAAGCGGTACCGCCTCGTTGTGAAAGGGCGGGGAGGAATTAAGGAGAGGGGGGTCGGAGGGTCCTGGCATCTACACGCTGCCCTATCGCCTTTCTCCCGGGGTTCGCACCCAATCGCAGAACTCCCATCACTGTTTTCCCCCAGCTTTTCAGCTCCCCTCATCGTAGACCCCCATCACTGACCCCGTCAGTGACCCCCCCATCACTGACACCCCATCACTGACAGCCCATCACTGACACGCCGTCACTGACCCAACATAACTGACATCCCCATCACTGACTCCCCCCCATCTTTGATCCCTATCATTGGCCTCCCCAGAAGAGATCCTCACCATGATCCTCCCCATCACTGACCGCCCGCCTCACTGATACCCCAGTGCTGACAACCTCCACCTTTGAACCCCATCACTGCCCCCTCATCACTGACCCCCCCTCTTTGACCCCCACCACTGGCCTCCCTAGAAGAGACGTCCATCAATGATTCCGCTCCTGTTGACCCCCCCGTTGCTGACGACCCTCCCTTTCATTGACCCCCTACCACTGACAGAGCGGAGGCTCCCCCTGCTCCCGGGAGTGCTCCATCCCCTCTGTCTCCCAGACCGGACCCGGCTGAAGCTCAGGCAGCCCTGGACCTTCTCCTAACCTGGCTCCCCCCAGCCCACACCCCCCGATCCCGTATCCCCCTCCATCCTCGTCCCAGCCCGGAGGGAAGGACAGTCACCGTGCCTCAGTTTCCCTCCTCCTCACCTTGTACCAAGCCCTGGGACGGAAGAACCAGCGGCAGGAGGTTTGGGGGGAATCTCCACCCCTGTCTGCGAGCATCCATCCTCAGCAGCACGAAGCTCCCTGGGCCGGGAGTGGTGCACCAGAAGGAGCCAAGCCCTCCCATGCAGCCCCATCAGCAGAGCCCACTCCTCCCAGTCCGCCACCAGTGCCACCAGTGCCGCCAATCCCAGTGCTGGGGTTCACTAGAGGGCAGCAGCGGTGCGGGCAGGACAGAGCCCAGCACCAGTCGGGAGCATCCCCGAGCTCCCGTTGTCCCGCCGTGTCCTTGGGGACATCTTCTCCTTCTCCTCCTCCTCCTCCTCCTCCTCCTCATCCCATGGCGTCTGGCTCAAAACCCGGCTGGTTTCCTTTCCGGGTCTGAAATCGTGGCCAGTCCCTGCTGGGAGACAACCCAGGGGAGCACAAAGCCCTGGGGTGATCACAGAATCATGGAATCCACCAGGGAATCGTGTCCCCAAGTGCCACATCCACATGGCTGTTAAATCCCCCCAGGGATGGGGACTCCACCCCTGCCCTGGGCAGCTGTGCCAGGTCTGGACAACCCTTTCCATGAAGGAGTTTTTCCCAATATCCAACCTGAACCTCCCCTGGCACAACTTCAGGCCATTTCCTCTTGTCCTGTCCCTTGTTCCCAGCAAGAAGAGCCCGACCCCCACCCTGCCCCACTCTCCTACTAGGGAATTGTAGGGAGCAGGAAAGTCTCCCCTGAGCCTACTTTTCCCCAGGCTGGGCCCCCCCCAGCTCCCTCAGCTGGGACTGGGCTGCTCTATGGGACAGGAACACAGACCCCAACCCTAATTTCCTGCCCATTGTTTTCTATGCTCAGGAGCATCAGCAGAAGGAAGAATAAATGCCCCTGGCTGGATGTTGAACACAGCCCTGTCCCACCATGGCAGGGACAGCCCCAGGCTCCTCCCAGCCTGCCAGGAAGCTGTTTGGTTCAGGGAAACAGGAAGCCCTGAAATAGCAGAAGCTGGAAACACGTGGCTGGGGGGGGAGGGGGAGATCTGGGAGCATCCAGTGTTCCCCCCCACCTCATCTGCACCCTTGGAATGCTGTTGGAGCCAGCATAGACCAAGGAATAATGGTTTCAAACAGACAGAGGGCAAGAATAGATGGGATATTGGGAAGAAACTCTTCCCTGTGAGGATGGGGAGGCCCTGGCACAGGTTGCCCAAAGAAGCTGTGGCTGCCCCATCCCTGCAAGTGTCCAAGGCCAGGTTGGATGGGGCTTGGAGCAACCTGGTCTAGTGGAAGGTGTCCCTGCCCACGGCAGGAATTGGAAATGGATGAGCTTTAAGGTTCCTTCCAAACCGAACCATTCTGGCATTCTGTGAACATCCCCCCCCAAAAAAAAGCAGAAATCACAGCAAAATGGGAAAAAAAATAAAAAATCTAAATATTCCCTACAGCAGTTGGGTGGGCAGGACATGGGACACACAAGGAAGGAGCATGTGGCTGAGCACTGTGCTCCCAAAACACAAGTAATTACAAGGGGGAAAGCGGATATTCCAGGTCCAAAGATCGCTGTTGGAACAGCTTCCAGGCGCAGAAATCGGGGGGATTATGTCAGGGACAGGTATTTGCAGGCTTAGCCCCTGCCTGAATGGAGGCTTGGATCCAGGGAATGGTGACACAGGGCTGGATTCTCCTGGTGTTGCATTAATTAGTTTAATCATGAGGTTAATGCCAGCTAAGCCAGCAGAGAGCATATCCCGGTTCTGCCGTGATCCGCTGCTCTCCCTCGAGTTCACCCCAACCCGGGTCGGTGTCGGTGCTGTCAGACAAAGGGTTGTGGCTGGGATGGGACTGGGGCTCCTGCCCCGCAGCCCAGGGTAGGAGGGCAGTTCCTAGAGGAGTGGAGGGAATGGTGGCAGAAGCAAGCCCAGGATCAGGATGACCTTACCCCGGTTCATGCTGTACCCCAGCCGTGCTCCGGCGCTGAACGAAACTCCAGCAGCCACCCGGCACGTGAGGCTCATCCCTTCCCACTCCCAGGGGACTCCCCATCCAGCCCCTGGCCAAGGGAGCAGAACAATCCTGGGAAGTGACTGGGGGCAGGGAGGGGGGGCAAGGGGACAGGATGCCCTGCTGGCCACCACCACCGGCATTGTCTCTTTGGATACCTGAAGGATGAAGTCAGAGGTTGAGCAGTGGCCAGATAAAGAAACACCAAGCCCTCTGATTGCTGTGAAGCTCAGGGGGGACACAGAGGAGGTTGTCTCCTCCTATCCATGGCTGATGGCATCCTCGGGAGGGGGGAGCACCCACTCCCAACTGATCCTGCTGTGGAGCTCTCCTGTCCCCCGGGTGATTTGGGGTCATGTGGAGACTCCCCAAGGACTGTTTCAGGAGTTGGCGCAGTCCCAGCACAGCTGAGGAATTTCCTAACCCTGGTCTGCAGGCACCAGCCTCCTGGAAAACCCAAAAGGGCCCAACTTCTCCCTTCTTTCTTGTAAATGTGGAAAGATCCCACCATACTCCAGGTGCTGGAGCCCCTCTGCTCTGGAGCCAGGCTGGGAGAGCTGGGGGTGTTCACCTGGAGAAGAGAAGGCTCCAAGGAGACCTGAGAGCCCCTTCCAGGGCCTAAAGGGGCTCCAGGAGAGCTGGAGAGGGACTGGGGACAAGGG
>JAWWLV010000158.1:19240128-19254937 GCA_035041135.1 Platyrinchus mystaceus
AGGTTGCTCCAAGCCCCGTCCAACCTGGCCTTGAACACTTCCAGGGATGGGGCAGCCACAGCTTCTCTGGGCAACCTCTGCTGTTGTTTTACCACCCTAAGAAGGAATTTGGAAGGTCCCCAGAGGGGCTGCTCTTGCACCAGGCACAGTCCCACCCAGCCCAGCCGCTGGACATAGTGTTGCTTTCACAGTGGGCACTCGGGTGTGCTGGTGACCTCAGGAACCTTCGGCAGCCCCGTGGTGTCCCAAGCTTATCCACTCCCACAGACTCAACAGCACTGCTGGTCTCTGGAGCTTATCAGAGACCAGAGACCCGGGAGGTCTCACCAGCTATCTCACAGCACACACTCCTCCAGGAAATACTTCCCCACCCATCCCAACTGTACCCATCCGCAGGGAAGGGACCTTTGCAAAATAAGAGCCCAGTCCCAAGGCTGTGGTGTCTTTAGATGAGTACTGGGCACAGGCTGTGGTGGAATATGGAATATGGAATCCATCTTCCCTCTCAGGCCAACAGCACAGAAAGGGTCATCCAGTCCTTCATCATCCTCTTGGTACTACAAGATGTGCCCAGAGCTGTGACATACAGGAGCATCCCACCAGCCCAAAGCTTCCTGGAGAGCTGGCCCTGGCTGCAATTCCCCATTCCACCTCTCACAGAATGTTTTGGTTTGGAAAGTACCTTAAAGATGATCTAGAATCATGGACCATCATCCATGGACCAACTCTGGATGTGAATGCAGGAAAACCTGCATGGAGAGAACCACTGATAGAGCTTTGGTCCTTTAAACATCCCCATTCCTAACCATGCTGTGGTTCAGCCAGACCCTCCAGCCTGGTTTTGTTTGCAGAAGTACTCTTTCATCCCTCTGCTGTGGCCGTTCTATCCCTGGAAGTGTTCAGGATCAGGCTGGAGGGGGCTTGGAAGCAACCTGGTCCAGTGGAAGGTGTCCTTGCCCGTGGCAACTTCTCTGGGCAACCTGTGCCAGGGCCTTACCATCCTCACAAGGAAGAATTTCTTCCCAGTATCCCATCTAACCCTGCCCTCTGGCAGTGGGAAGCCATTCCCCCTTGTCCTGTCACTCCAGGCCCTTACAAAAGCACTTAGATACATCCATAAGGTCCCTTTGGGGGTAGAGTTGTCTCTTCTCCAGGCTGAACAGTCCCAGCTCCCTCAGCCTTCCCTCGGAAAATGGACGCTCCAGTCCCCTCAGCTCTGGAGATGGGAATCTCATTCCCCAAACTCCTGCGAAGCAGATGGCAGATGCAGGGCTGTGCCAAGGGCACGGCAGTGCTTTGGACCTGCAAGGAGGTGACAGCCTGTGCTGGTGGCTCCCGAGCACAGCTCTGCCCCACACACACACCCCCATGGCACAGGCACAGGGCTTTCCCCCAGAGTGGGGCAGAGGACCTGTTTTTGCTGGGAAAGGCTGCCCAGTTTGTCCAGAGGGCCTGGCCAGGGCTCACTAGATGCCAACATGCAGGTTTAGGAATGAGATGTTGCTGTAGAGCTCCGAGGAGACCGAGCTGCTCTCCAAGCTGCGCGTCCAGCCAGGCAGTGCGGAGGGAGAGTGGTCCTCTGCAGAACCCTCACGCTCCAGGTGCCTAAGGAAGCAAAAAGAGAGAGAGATGCTAATTGCAAATGTTTCTGTTGCCAGCTCCACTCCTAAATGTCCTCTAGCAGTGATCCCAAAGACTGCCATCTCTGGACAGCCCCAAAGGGAATGTGAAGACAGACAAGGAACTATACCATGGATCATAGAATTCAACATTTGGGTTGGAAGGGACTCTGAAGACCATCTAGTCCAACTCCCTGCCATGGGCAGGGACACCTTTCACTAGACGAGGTTACTCCAAGCCCTGCCCAACCTGGCCTGGATATGGCCTGTGGTCCAGGAAAACTCTTCACACAGGACAGTCTCTGTTTGCTGAAGAGTCACCAGCTCTACCAGGAGACCAAAGGCTCCCAAGCATCCCCTGCTTCCAGGGATCCCCTGCTTCCAACCCCGGGGAGCAAACCCTCTCCTTCATTAGGTGCTGTGACGGTGGGCCCATCTTATGGGACATGAGGTATTTAATCTGTATTTAATCTCACTGTATTTAATCACAGGGAAGGGCATGACCTCCAATTCTGAGCCTCAGTGGGACTGTCCCAACTTGGAGCTTAAAAGTGGATGCACAGCCACACAGGACAAGGCAGAAAAATGCGTGGAAATGTGGGCACCAAGGGCAGAGAAGATTTGGAGAAGGCTGAACATGAAGCAGGTATCAGCATGTAATCCCTAGAGGCAGGAGCAGGGGAGGGGGCTGGACAAGAAGGGATTCTAATGCTCTGGAGGGAACTGGGAGAGGAAACAAGGAGAACAGGGAGCTCTGAGGGACAGGAAAGCTGGGATGTGAAAGGCTTTTGCTGGGGAACTCATGACCAGAAGCAGTGGAGGGAAGAGGAAGGCTGAAGGAAGATCAGCAGGGTTGGCCCCATGCAGGGAGGAGCCTTGTGGGGACTTACGGCACAGCAGGGAACTTCCTGCGCAGCAGGTAGTCAATGACATCGGGATCTGTCTGGAACAGCCTCCTCAGGATGTCACACTGCATCTCTGGAGAGACCTGGGGACACACATGGACACACTCGCTCACGGGATCCCCCTTGGCAGGAGGGTGAGCAGAGGCAGCCGAGGACAGTGGAAGGACTCCAGGACAATACGTGGTCCTGGACACACCATGTTGGTGTCACATCCCACACACCTCCCGGGGTCTACAGGATCTCAGCCCCCGCTTTTCCCCCAGAAACCCTGGTCTTTTGGCTCCCTGCAGACCCTCAAAATTTCTATGAAGCTTTTTGACTGAAATGTCCCATTCCCATAGACCTGTGGGGGCTCTTGCTGCATGCAAGTATCCTGTGGGAGGGTGGAGAGAGGATGGAGCCAGACCATTCCCAAAGGATGGGCACAGACTGAGGTGCAGCAGGGGCACCTCTGACAGGGACAGATGGTGCAGTCCTGGGACAGAACCTGGAGAGGTCACAGCTCCCCATCCCCAGAAAAAAGTAAAGCCCAGCTGGATGCAGGCCTGATCTGGCTTGGAAGTGAGCCCTGATCTGGCTGGTCTGGAGGCCCAGAGCTCTCTTCTTCCCGTATGAGCCTTTACATGACTCTAAAAGAAGCTTTTGGCAATCCCAGGGCGACGCATCCCCTAGGATGAGATGACCACTGCCTGACTCCTGCTCAAGAGTGGACCTGAAGTGATCTGAAGTGGTCCCTCACTACCCTCACCAACTCTCCCTGCTGTTACATCTTCCCCACATCTTCCTGAGGCTTTGGCACTCCACCCCATGCCATCCTCTTCCAGCTCCTTCCCTCTTATAGGCTCTCCCATTTTTCCTCTTCTTTCCCCCCTCACTGGGAGTCTGGGGGAGAAACAGCCCCCAGGTGCCACCCCTGCTATTGGCCAGATGTTCCCCACCCCAGAGGAGCTCAGTCAGATGTCACCAGGGTGGGAGGTGACAGAGAAGAGGGGATCACCACGGCACAATCCTCAGCTCTGTCCCTACGATGGCACCACGAGCCATCCTAAATCCGTATTTGCGCCATGAGGAATGAGCTGTGTTCCCAAAGCCAACTTGAGTCACCTGCTCCTGATCAGGGCTGTGAACACCCCCTTGCTCTGCTGAGAGTTCAGAGGGAAGGGAGGTCTGGAGGAGCTGCCCTGAGGAGCCTCACCCACCATGAACAGGGCCTGGTGGTGCTCGATCAGCCTCTGGAGCACCAGGATTATGGCAGCGCTGTCCTCAAAGTTCAGGGCACTGGCATCTTTCTCTCCAGGCTTCTCCTTCTGCAGGATGTTGGGACCAAAGACTGTGGCCAGGTTTGAAACTGTCATTTTATTCCCAGGAACCTGGCAAGGAAGCACAAAAGGAAACTGGATTATGGAAGTACCAGCATGGTATGTCCCAGGATATCATCACCCACCCCAGGGCAGGAACATGAGCTGGTGGGTGGGGCTGGAGTGATGGTCTGGGTCCAGTTTGGTCCTCTCTGAGCTGGTGTCAGGACCAGCACAAAGGGTTTGAGGTGCTGAAGCACATGCTCATCCCCTCCTTGCATCAGTGCCTTCATTCCCACATCCCATGTTCCCAGCCTTTACCAAGGATCAATATTTCCATATCATCTCCCATTATGGGACAAAAACAGCATCTGAATCATGGAGTTGTCCAGACAAATCAAAAGGAACCTCAACATACAGTCACACAAGTGACTTCATGGAACTGGGAAATGGGAAACCAGAATTAGTCCACAAAAAATGCCCCTTGTGCTGCCTATGGACACACAGTCAGGTCTCTCTGGGGTTTTTGGCACCCTGAAAATCCCTGAGCCAGCCTGAGCCACACAGGTCTGTTGTGGACTTGGGATTCATCCTGTCTTGATAGGACAAGAGGATATAGACCCAAGCAGTGCCAGGGGAGGTTCAGGCTGGACATCAGGAGGAATTTCTTCATGGAAGGGGTTGTCAGGCATTGGAAGGGGCTGCTCATGGAGGTAGTGGAGTGCCCATCCCTGCAGGTGGACTGGAGGAACACCTGGACATGGCCCTCAGTGCTCTGGTCTGGGTGACAAGGTGGGGTCAGCCACTGGTTGGATTCGGTGATCCTGGAGGGCTTTTCCAGCCTAAGCGATTCTGTGATAGATTTGGTTTTTCCAGAGGGTTCACCCAGGCTTGCAGCAGCTCTGCTCGGTTCTAACCACCGCAGGCTGAGCACCCCTTCCCTGTGCAGTGGTTCCCTTTGGATCAGCCTCACCTCCCGGCCGTCGGCATCCCAGGAGCGCTCGGCGTGCCGGGCCACCTCTCCGAGGAAGCGCAGGAGCCGGTGCAGGGTGTCGCTGTGGCAGGGGGGCAGCAGGAAGAGCAGCAGCTGGAGGGCATCCAGCTGTGCTGGCCCCTCCATGGCTGGGCAGAGAGCAGCTGTTAGTGAAGATTCCAGCCCATCAGGCACTTCCAGCCCTCCTCTACACCCACAGGAAAGAGCTCAGGAGGGAGCCCGGCTGGTGTTCCATCCTGCATCCCACGGGATGAGAGATCCCAGCAAGAGCTGTGATGTGGTGGTGTTGGGTATCGCACAGCCCCACAGCCGAAGACTGTCCTGGTCCAGAGGGATTATTATAACCCAATTTAAAAAAAAATCCCCCAAACCCACAGAGGAGAGTAACTGCCCATGGCATTGCCAGGCAGCACATCACCCATCCCACCACTGTCCAACCATTTTGGAAAAGGAGGGTGGTGAGGAAGGATCCATCCCTGGAAGTGTTCAATGCCAGGTTGGACGAGGCTTGGAGCAACATAGGCTAGTGTAAGGTGTCCCTGCCCATGGCAGGGGGGTGGAATGAGATGAGCTTTAAGGTCCCTTCCAACCCAACCCACTCCATGACTCTGTGCAGTCTCTGCTCTGCAGGTACTCACTGGCTGTGCTGAGGAAGGCTCCATAGAGCTCTCTGGGAATCAGGGAATCTGGCATATCCCGAAGAAACTCTTTGAGCAGAGCAGCCACATCATGAACACTTTGATGCTCATCCAAAAAAACATCCAGCCCTTGGTCAAACTCTTCCCTCAGCTTAGAGATTGAAGAAATGAAAAGAATAATGCAATGGTCAGTTCTTACTCTTTAGGAGTCATCCTGTCAGAAGGGCTACTGCCATGGCAGGATACGAGGGTTGGCTACTCCCAGTGTCCCCCCAAAGCAGGGCACCCAAAAAGGCATGTCAGAGCCCAACAGCCTTCTGCTGCCCTTTGGATGGGCCATGGGACCAGCTGGAGCCCTTGGCTCTAAAGTGCCAACCAGGGGATGGAGACTCGTCTGCCAAAGGCAGGCTGGAAGGAAGGAGCTGGACTGGTCTCCTGGCAGGGAGAAGGACCCAGCAGCAGGATACAGGCTGCCTGTGATCCAGCATGTGCCTGGGATGTTTTAGACCTCTCCACACAAGTGCCTGCTCTATTCATCCCCATCCATACAAGCCTCTGACCCTTGGATATGGTACAGCCACGAGGAGGCAGTAAAAGTCTTCCTTTACCTGCTGAACTCTTTTCTTGGAGCTCCCAACACGGAAGATTCCCACTGTTTGGAGACCTGGGAGACAGGCAGGTTAGTACTGTGCATCCCCACGGATCCCTGCCACCCCAACTGGCCCTGGGAGCACCTCAGCACCATGGCAGGGGTTCTCGTGTGCACCCTGTCCTCTCCAGGCAGGGTGGGGAAAAGGAAAGGTTGTGGAGCTGTGAGATTTTCTGGGATTGTCTGCAGGCAAGGGAGGAGATCTCATCCCCACAGTCACTCTGAGGGAGGGCCTGGATGTGCAGTGGGAGTTAAGGCATCAGACATGGTCACTGATACACACAGTGACATTCTCTTCTCAGTGACATTCCCTTCTGTTGCAGCTTCCAGCCCAGAGGACTCTCCACAGGTGGCTCTTTGGGAGCATGGCCTGCTCCAGGAATCATGGAATCATTTAAGGTTGGAAAAGAACTCCAGGATCATCAGGCCCAACCTTCAAATGAATCCGTGCCCCCTAAACCAGCTGCCTCCTCCCACTCTGGGGAATGGCCAGGCTGGAATGTCCCACACACACAGTGGGTTTTTCCTGCCTCCCACGGGACCTGCTGGAGGCACCCACGCCCTTACCGTGCATCTCAATGTGTGTGCAGCACCTGTCCACGATCCGTGGGACCTGCCAGGTGATGGGGTTGAGGCTCAGCATCTTCTTCTTGCCCAGGATTCTCCGTGGGTCCAGCTCGTGGGGGTGTGACAGCTGCAGTGCCTCCAGCAGCTTGGACGCGTTGTCACTCAGGTCGGTGATGGAATCCACGGACATGGCCCCCTGGGACGGAGCAGAGGGATGACCCCACAGATCCCAGTGCACACTGCCACCTCAGAGGCTTATGGGAAAAGGCAGCATCCCATTCCACCCCTGCCATGGGCAGGAACACCTTCCACTAGACCAGGTTGCTCCAAGCCCTGTCCAACCTGGCCTTGGACACTTCCAGGGATGGGGCAGCCACAGCTTCTCTGGGCAACCTGTGCCAGGGCCTCCCCACCCTCACAAGGGAGAATTTCTTCTCCATGTCCATTATAAACCAACCCTCTGGACCCTCAAATGTCCTCCTGGTAACCCTGGTTCACCTCAGCTGATGAAAAGCCTCCCACCCCTCACAGTCCCTCTCCGGGGGGAGCAGGGCCATCCTCCTTTCCCTGAGGGCAACCTGGGACCACGACTGGAGCATGACTCACTCACATTTGTTAAGAAAAGACCCAGGAAAACCCCATTTCTTGCTGAGTTCAGACGCCCCCCCCATCCTACAGCTCCGCCACAGCCTATTTTGGGACCGTACCCTCCTCTGGCTCCAGGAGCTCTTGTCCGGAAGAGTTGGGGAAAGCGGCTCCTCCAGGAAGCCCCCGTCAGGTGCTCGGACACACCTTGGGCCCATCCCGGATTTCTTTTGTCTCTGAGCCCGAAACCTGGTCACCGTGGCCTCCACCTCCAGGCACAGCCGGCGACTCTTCCCCACGGCGTCCTGGAGCTGCCGGTAGGCGCGGTCGTTGGCAATGACTTGGGAGAGCGGGATCCCGAAGGTGTGAGGAGAGCAGTCTGGGGAAGAGCATGGGAGAAAGGGAAAAGCATCACTAGTGAGGGAGCTGCACTCAGCCCAGACTTCCTGCCCTCAGGAGCAGGTGGGAAGAGCATTCCCGAGGACCCAGGCAAACCCAGAGGAGGCTGCTGCCCCTGGGAATCATCAGGGCACTGTGTGGTGGGACCCTGAGTGCCAGAGATCTGAGCAGGGAGGGCATGGCATGGGAAATGGGATGCTGGAGGAAGAGGAAAGAGACACAGGGGAGCTGGGAAGGAAAACTTGTCTCCATCAGTGAGCCTGTTGGAGCCATTCACAGTTTTTCCTGAACTTTCTTTCCTTTTACTGGTTCCAACCCCCTGAAGATGCCATGGTACCTATGAAGCAAAGACTTCATAAATCACCAGAAATATCCAAACCAAAAGATTCTTCCCAAATTCTAACCTTCCAGTTTTCTACAGGGTTTGCCTCAGCTACATCTGCTGACATAGAACAGCCTTGGTATTAGTGGTATTCTTCCCAAATAACTGACCCTCTCCATCCCTCTGACAAGGAGAGCTCTCCTCACCCCCAGACTCTGCACTACCCTGGGAGCACAAGCCACAAATCCAGTTAGTAAAATATGAGACAATAATTTCAATAGTTTCCTCGAGTTGGCTTCATACTGGTGTGGGGAAGCTCATTCCTGCCTGGCTCTGCTCTAGGATTGTTGGTTCCCCAGGGCTGTCACTGAGATCCTTCAAGGGATAATAAAATGGAACAGGAAGCAGCGAGACTGAGGCACAATGGGCAGGTAGAAACACTTCTATGTGCACAGCTTGAAAATGCATGTTTTCCATCCTTCCAGGCTCCGTCACACTTGTGCTGTTCCACCTCACTCCAAAAACAGCAAAGCAACCTGGGATGAAGTGACCTGCTGGATTCAGGCACCTCCCAACTCACCCCACCAAAACTTACCAATTCCACTTGAGAGCAGGGACCAAACCCAAGGGAAAAGGAAGGCTGCTCACCTTTCCTCTCCTTTGAGAAGTTCTCCAGCTTCTGCCGGATGGATTTACTGCCTTTGGGTCCATCTAGGAGGAGAAGAGAAGGTGAAGGTTCAGCACCAGGATCATGGGGCTGGTTCAGCATGGACTCTCCTCACAGACACCTGTCTCTCTGCAACCTCTGGATGTGGAGATATTGTGGTGATGGCCACAGCCCTGAGGGATCCATGAATCCCATGGGATGTCTGGGGAACAGTCCTGGGAATGGGCATCATCCTCCCCAGGTGAAGGGATGGAGGGACTGGCACTCAGGTACCAGGACTTCATGGCACTACACAAGGAATGTGGCCAGAAAGGCTTTGGGGAATGTTTTAGAGGGCACAGACATATAAAGTTGGACAAAACACTGTCACCTATCCCATCCCGATCTGGAGGACCCCCATGTTGCACATCCACCAGCAACAAACTGACAACTGAGTCACTGCCCACCCTAAATCCTTAGGAACACATCACCCTGTTCTGGTTCGTGCTCCTCATTCCTAAGCAATTCTCCTCCTACAAACAGCTTATATCTAGTTGTTTGGGTTATTTTGTAAGATTTAAAGGAAAGCTGTGACAGCTGGAATGAGGAACATGAGTGTAAAAGCCAACAAAAATTATCCAGCAGCACGTTGACCAGCCAGGAAGGAAATACTGGGTTTGGGGGTGGGGGGAGGGTTTGGCACTGCACTGGTCCCTAGAGAAGCCACTGCTGCAGGGTGTCACTCAAACGGGATCACAACAGCCCAAAATAAAGTGAAATGTAGAAAGAACCAGGATGTTTGTGGTCAAAGTCCCCCAGGGACTGGTGCTGCAGCCCTGGAGCAACTGGAGTTCTGGGATGGAGAGGGAGCTTTGTTGCACTCTTCTTGAAGCCATTTCGTGAATGAAGTTTTGTTTCATGGCATGAAACCTTACAAACAGTAATTAAGACAGGAAACCAAACTTGGGTGTCACTTGCTGCCCAGGATGAGGCTGGGAAATGCTTCATCCCTGAGAGAGGTTCCCAGAGACTGGGGGGTATTCCATCCATGGGAGGTCCCGGCCCCATCTGCCCTGGTACTGGTGACAGCCCTGCTGGAAGTGAGTGTGGGGACTGGAAATTCTGAGCTCCCTCTGCTGGTACTCCATGACCCCAGAGGTGGTGAGCTGGAGGCACCCCCTGCCCTGCTGGGATGCCAAAATATAGCCCAGGGCAGAGGAGGCACGTCAAGGGGATAACAAGGAAATGTGAGAAGGAGTCAGTGGAAGCCCAGCTCACTGGGTTTGCTGTGAGGATGTGGGGGGACACAGGCAGCCCTGGGAACCCTGACAGGGCCTCTGTGCTCAGTCCCTGTGGAGCTCCTAAATTTATCCACCCATTAATCTCCCAGCGCCTCTTCCAGTCTCACATAAGCCCCTTCCCAGCATCGGGAATTTGTGTTGGACATGGATCCAAACAGCAAAGCCTGTCCCATCCCAGCAGCACTCAGACAATCCCAGTGGGGACCTCGCCAAGCCGTCACATCTGGTTTGGGTTAGGGGGGAATTGAAGGCAGACATGGGCAGGGTCACATTCTCACACTCCTGTTGACATGCAAACCCCCTCCAAAGGCTGATTGAGCCCCTGGGGCTTAGACCAAAGCAGGAATGAAAAATAAAAAGGACCAAAATGTGTCACAAATGTCTTTCCATAACCAGGATCCCGCAGTCTGGAGTGGGGACGTGCACCATTAATGGCTCAGCCTCAGCCCTCCTTGGGGCTTAGTTTCCACCCTCTCCCACCCTCTCCGCTGTCTCCCACCCTGTACCTCTGTCCAGGCTGAGATGCCCCACGAGCAGCTTCTCCTGCAGCCGGTACAGCGCGAGCTCCTGCAGGCTGGCCCTTTCCAGCTCCGACAGGCTCTGCAGGGCCACGGGCTGCATCCCAGGGCTGGGGCCTGGCACAGCAGCCGAGACGAAGGTCCTCTGGAAAACACACATGTGTGAAAGGAAAGAGTTCAGGAGCACATGGCAGGCTGGCTTTTGGAGAGAAGCTGCTGGAAACAGCCCAGGGAGTCTCTGCAGGAGACACTTGTCCCTCCATCACCTCTCTGAAGAGCCGGTGGGGCTGCAGGTGACCTGGACACACCATCCCACTTCGACTTTCCAAGGCAGGGCCTTGGAGGCATCAAGGGAAGAGACTTAGACCGGATATTAGGGAGAAATTCTTCCCTGCAGGATATATGAGGCATGAGCTGTGGCTGCCCCATCCCTGGAAGTGTCCAAGGCCAGACTGGACAGGGCTTGGAGCAACCTGGGCCAGTGGAAGTTGTGGCTGCATGGAACGAGAATAGCTTTGAGGTCACTCCCAAGCCAAATAATTCCATGATTCTATGATTCACCTTTTGTAAATCACAACTGCATGTCACCAGATCTCCCTTTACCCCCAGCACAGGCTGGACCGTAGCCCACAGCCCAGCACTGACACCCCAGCCCCTCTTCCACGCCTTTAGGGAGCCCTCCCTGTTGTGTGCAGCCTGCAGGAGAGCCCATACAGGGACGTGGCTCCTCACCCCACACTGACATGGGTGCTCCAGCCCGGTACCACCTGTGCCACAGCCCTGGCACCCGGCACAGCCCAAAGAGCAACAGCAGCAGCAGACGGAAGACAGGACCAAGGGCGGGGTATGGGCTGTGAATGGAGCCTCCCCAGAGAGGGCTCGAGGCAAGAGCGAAAAATACATGCCTGGAAATCTCCGGGGATGAGGGTGAGACAGCCGGGATTGGGACAGGGCTCCCGTGTCAGCCCCAGCACAGCGCTGGCTGCCCACCCCCAACCCCTGGGGCTGGTTCCTTTTGGCCAGGTTTCCAATTTCAATTCCTTGAGGTATTTAGAAAGTTACATAAATTTAAGAAGGAAATAAATATAAAATAGTTGTTTAGAGCTTGCCAGAAGGCCACAACAAAAAGGGATTTTAGCTACATCACAGCATCCCAAGCTGGTTTGGGTTGGAAGAGACCTTAAAGTTCATCCAGTCCCACCCCCTGCCATGGGCAGGGACACCTTCCACTAGACCAGGTTCCTCCAAGCCCCGTCCAACCTGGCCTTGGACACTTCCAGGGATGGGGCAGCCACAGCTTCTCTGGGCAACCTGTGCCAGGGTCTCCCCACCCTCACAGGGAAGAATTCCTTCCCAATATCCCACCTAACCCTGCCCTCTGCCAGATTAAAATAAATGCAATACAGGGGTTTTTATAACTCCCATCCTGCTCCCCTGGGTCTGTGACAGGTGAGAGCATCTCCGTGTGTCAGGGACAGCTCCTGTGCCTCTGCCACACCAGGAGAGAAGGAGGAGCAGCAGCGCTGCCAATCGGGAGCTCCTGGCGGGACGGAGCAGCTCCACTGCAGCTGGACGGACGGACAAATCCCCGGACAGACACCCCGAAGGGAATTACCTTCGCGCAGGTGAAGCTCCGCACTCCGGCAGAGCCCAGAGCTGCAACCCCTGCCTGAGTGCAGTCCCCGAGGATGCGGCTGCCGCGGGGTGAAGAGAACAAGGAATCCCGGTTAGGAGAGAGAGCAGCAGGAAGAAGGCAGGAAGGAGAAGCCCGGACAAGCTGCTGCTTATCTGCCCGACCGCAGGCGCCATGAAAAGAGCCCAGTGATGTGTCCCCACTGCTGGCGCTCCCAAAACTCATCCTTCAGGAGTTAGCCCCAAACACCTGCCCCTGCTTCTTGCCCCAGCTGTGGGTTTATGCCCTGGGAACAGGTGACATGAGGACCAGCACCGCCAGCCCGGCAGAGCAGCAGCTCCGTGGGTGTCCCTGTTGGGGACAGGGGTGGGTGGTTCCTGCAGAGCCCTGTGGGACAGGAGGGCTCCCTCAGCCTGGGCAGGCACCAGGGCTCCCCGCAGGAAGGGAAATGCTGCTCACAGCAGGGGCAAAGCCAGAGCCCCACAAATCCTCCTTCACAGGGGGATGCCGGAGCAGGAATCCTACTAACTCAAAAACAGGAGTAGGGCTTCTTTAAGGAAATCTCATGGAGAAAGGCTCAGTCAAGCCGCCCCTTCCATTCCCAAGAAGCTGCGGCTGCTCCGCCGGTTTCAGTAGCAAAGTTTTTCTCTTCTCAGCTCACAGGGCCCACATTTACCTTCCGCGGCTTCTCAGAGCAGGACCAGCAGCTCTTGGAGCTCCCGGCTCTTCCTTCCTTTCACAGCAGCATCTCCACCGTGGCTCTGGGGGCTCTTCCCAGCCCACAGGCAGGAGGAGAAGGGAAGAAGTGCCGGAGAGGAGCTGCCGCAGCCGAGGGGAGGAGAGGGGGGATGAGAATGTGAATTTTCTGCCAAAAGAAATGAGAGCCAGAAGCAGCGTGCGGAGAGAGGGCAGGGTTAGATGGAAGGAGCCGTGCTTCCCACGCCGGACACTGTGCCTTGGCAGGGACCAACCATTGCTCAATCCTTTCCATCCTGAGCTTTCCCATCCATTGGCACCAGGACATCCACAGGAGCGCTGGCTGTTCCAGCAGGTGGAACCTCAACTGGGAATGTGCTGCCTGGACTGGTCAGTGTGGGCCAAGCAGATGGTTTCCACCTCAGCTCTCTGTGCAGACCTTCCCACTGCTCCACCATTGCATCTTCCCACTGATCGTGTTTACAGTGGGGTTTGGCACAGGCAGGGCACAGGGATGCCCTCCACACCCACCACGGCCCAGGGGACAGCAGAGTCCCTGCAGAGCTCTGGTACTGAGGAGCTCATAGACCTGACGGGATGGATCTACAGCTCACAGGTTGTACCTGGGGGATTACAGACCCTGGAGAGCCTCACAAATCTACAGTGACCCACAAAACACGTGTAACACCCAAAATTGGGACCTCCTTGCCTGTTAACACACCCATGAGCTCCTTGGGACCACAGCCAGGCTCCTGGTCCATGACATGGTGATGATCATGGAGTGGCTTGGGCTGGAAGGTACCTTAAAGCTCCTCTCATTCCACCCCGACACAGGCAGGGACACCTTCCACTAGCCCAGGTTGCTCTAAGCCCCGTCCAACCTGGCCTAGAACACTTCCAGAGATGGGGGAGCCACAGCTTCTCTGGGCAACCTGTGCCAGCTCTGCATCTCCAGAGCATCCTTCCCCAGGAGGAGCTGGGTTATCCACAGGCTCCCTTTCACCCTTGACACCTCCTGCATGTTTGGGCCTCTGCTCTGCCCTTCCTGCTGCCCAAGGGATCTCTGGCTCTCCCAATCCAGCAGCCACCAGTCATCAACCACCTGCTCCCTTCCCCACAGCAGCTCCATTTTGAGGCCACAGCCCCACTTCCAACTTCCTCCCAAACACACAGCCAGGGCACAGAACCTCCTCCAGAGGCAGCTGCACCCCGGGGGGCAGCTGCCCAGTTCCCTTTTCTCTGCCATCACCTCACTGTCCCTCCTTGTCACCAGTATAAACTGGTGCTGCTGAGCCACATCCACCAACACTGCCACAATCTGCAAACTCCAGCTGCTCTGAGGGAGGAAAGAGGTCATGAATCCCAAATTTGCTGCGTGAGGAAGACATCATCAGAGAAGCTGCAGAGGCAGCAGGGAGCTCTTAACATTCACAAGGAAGGTGAAGCCCCATGGTGGTGGAAGACTTGGAATGGAGCATGGCAGAGGACCCGGAATGAAGCCCCTCCTCTTCCCTGGCAGGCAACAAACACCAGACAAAAGAGAAGCAGCAGGGTCAAGATTTGCCCATAAAAAATGTTTATTCCTTAAAAATACAGCATTCATCTGCAAGGGCACAACTATCCAGAACATTCCCTTAAAGGGTTTTCATCTGCTCCTTGTGTGGCAAGCGCTGGGTGTCAGGAGCAGAGAGAGCAACAGCACACCTGGGGGCAGCCTGGTCCCAATGGGAAGGTCCCTGTCACCCATCCCTGCATCCAAGCAGGCTGTGGGCAGGGCTCTCACTGCTGCCCCAGTTTCAGGGGTGACCATACCAAGCTCTCCCTGGAGACAGAGAGCATTTGGCACCTGCAGGGGAACCTCACCTGCCTCCCTGCTGGCTAGGGAGTCCATCTGCAGGACAGATTTCTCCTGGGGGAAACCTCAGTCCTTCTGAAAGTGCCCTGGTAGGGAAAGGTGAGAGGGGGGAGACAGCAGGACCCCACACTGCTCTGGCCCTGACTCGCTTTCACAGCACCAGCCATTGCTCTGTAGGTCCTGG
>JAWWLV010000158.1:19260985-19280526 GCA_035041135.1 Platyrinchus mystaceus
CTCTGGCAGCCTTGGGGCTGTGCCCACTGCCCTGGGGAGCCTGTTCAGTGCCAACCACCCTCTGGGGGGAAGAACCTCTCCCTTGGACATGAAGCCAATCTGTCTGTACCAGGCTCATCTCAGACAAACCAACCCATAAACCACTGCTCATTTTACACTAAGGTGTCATTACTCCACCAGGGAGAGATTCTGTCTGAAATAAGAGAAATGAAGGTCTTGGACTCACATTCCCTTGACAATCAGCTGCATCTCCCTCCTTGTCCTCTTCATCTGCCATGCTCTGCTATATATGGGCAAAAAAAGGAAAGATTACTGATGATAATCTGTTATTTCTCTTCTGAAGCTCCTGCTCTGACCGCTACTGGGATATACAAAGCAATTTTTAGTTCCTAGAAGGACATTCATTGTCTTCCCTAGCTCATGGAACAAAAAACGGGGCTAAAGATTGAAAATCTGAGATAAAACCCAGCATTTGGCTCCGTGGGCCACAGGGAGAAGCGCTGCCTCATGTTTCTTGTGTAATTGTGCCTGTGCTATAGAGGAGAGGACCAAGCAAGTGTAGATTCATGCAGGGATCCACAATGAAAACAGAGTGGATCACACCTGAGAAGCAGCACTATGCATTTATGTTTGGAATAAAGCAAGCATAAAAATATTACACCACCAACAAAAACTTTCAATTCCACAGTGGTTTATGGAGGGCAGATCAAAACATGCCCCTAAAACACAAATCTAAAAATCAGTGTCTGATAATTGAGACCTTTTTTCTTATCTTTTAAAGCTCAGATTACAGAAAACCCCATTCCAGCTGTGATACCACTGTACAAGGACAGTTACTATTTATTTATACAGTTGCTCTCACAGGTACATGAAGCAACCAGCAGGTCCATTACTGACAGACATCCTCCAATTCAACAGCTAATTCTTCCTCACTTTCCAAGGACAACTGCTCCTACCAGGGCTGGGCATCCTCTACAAGATTACAGAAGGACAGAGGTCCTTCACCATGCTCCTGATGGACCACAGAATCCAAGGACTGCACAAAGAAGCCCTGGATGACACATACCTGCTCCTTCAGGTTTTCTAGTAACGTTTCTACTTTTAATTTGTCTTCTTTCACTTTTTCTAACTCTGCTTCTCTCTTTTTGTATTCCTCTTGGACTTTCAAAAGATGCTGGAAGAGAAAAGATAAACTCAGTTCTTCACCTGCCTTCCACCTCCTATTATTTAAAGACTACAAAACAAAGAAGGGCTTTTCCATGAAGACAAGACAGGTCATATCCAGAACTACTACAAGGTAAAGCATAAACCAAGAAGAATTTACAATGTGCCTTAGAAATGCCTTTCCCTATTAGCATACTCTGTAAATATGGGACAGTAATTCCATCACCAATGGATGGATTTTCCACTTTCTTACTCAGTTATGGAACAAGTAAGCACAGACTTGGTACTCTGGAAGTCACAGCACGGTCAAGCAAAGACCACACAAGGAATCCACAAACTATGAATCGCTTTGATGTGACTCATCAGCTCATACAGTCACTAGTTGAAACATTTGGTCATTTGGGGTTTTTTTCTGGCAACACTGCTAATGACAAAGTCGCTCCCATTTGCCGGTTTGGATCCCACTAAAGCCGGAGTGTTTTTACGTGTGTTCTTGCCCCCCCCACCAATCCCAGCCCCATTTGGCTCTGCTATGGAAAATTCCAGTCCCACCTTCTGCATGCCCTGCAGGGCCTGCTGGAGGAGCTTCATCTGCTGCTCCTTGGTGGTGTCCTCATCCCGGGAGGCTTTGCCCTGCTCCTGCTTGAGCAGCTCCACCTCGTTGCGATAGGCGTCCAGCTGCCAGCGCAGGCTGTCGTTCTCCTCCTTCAGCGCCTCCACCTGCGACACCAGAGCTGGGGACACAACACAAGTCAAACAACTGGGGGCAAGAAGCCCCCTGGGTGCTTCTTCACACCCCCCCCCACCGTATACAGGGGCTCAGCAGCTCCTGGTGACATGTGCTGAGCACCCAAAGAAACGCCTCTCAAGCACTGTTTGGGATATCTCAGGGCAGGGGCCCCTCTGCTCTGGAGCCAGGCTGGGAGAGCTGGGGGTGTTCAGCCTGGAGAAAACAAGGCTCCAGGAAGACCTGAGCCCCTTCCAGTGCCTAAAGGGGCTCCAAGAGAGCTGGAGAGGGACAAAGGTCTGGAGCGACAGGACAAGGGGGAATGGCTTCACTCTGAAAGAAGGCAGGGTTAGATGAGATATTGGGAAGGAATTGCTCCCTGTGAGGGTGGGGAGGCCCTGGCACAGGTTGCCCAGAGAAGCTGTGGCTGCCCCATCCCTGGAAATGTCCAAGGACAGGTTGGGTGAGATTTGAACAACCTGATCTAGTGGAAGGTGTCCCTGCCAATGGCAGGGGGTGAAACTGGATGATCTTTAAGGTCCCTTCCAACCCAAACCACCCTGGGATTCTATGGTCTCCAGGAGAAGGCAGACTGTGGGTTTGTAGTATAACACTGCTGCTGAGCTGCTGTCACTGGATCAGCTTCCATAGGGCAGAGCTTTCCTTTCTCCTCTGGAGAAGGCTTCCAGCTCCTCCACAGTGAGCTCCATTAATCCTAGTACACTCCACTAGGGACAGCAGCTCAGACACTGCTTTAGGTTCCCCTGACCATGGCAGGGAGCAGTGAAATACTGGCTGCAGACCCAGGCACTGAGAGGAAACAGCTCCAGGGAACTGGACTGATTCTGCTCTGCCCATGACCATTTTGGGGTACAAAACACTCAGAATGGGCCTCCTGAAAGAAACCAGACAAGCACTTTATGAGCTGTAAAAATTGATTTTACTTGATTCTTCTGTTTCTTTCATCTCTGATGGATCTTCTATCTCTTCATCAGACATTTCCATCTCCTCCTCTCTCCGGATACCCATCAGCTCATCGTTATGGATGTTACGGATTTCCTGAGGTTCAGAAAGTAGAGGGAATTTCAGTACAGATTAGAAGGAACAGGTTGGTTGGATGAAAAGCTGCTGAAATCTGCAAAACACAACTCCATGATACAAGAAAGGGTAAATGATTTAAAAATCAGCACAGATGATTTAAATCTGTGGCAATATCCAGCATGAGTCAACCTGTCAGTGCTACTGGAGTTACTGACTCTTCCATCTTCCTTCTGCTCTTGAGATGAGAAAAGTCAGACTTGCTGTGCAAACCACAAGGAACTGTGCTCAACCTTAAATACTCTGGAGCCAGAAGTCCCCGCCTGAGCTGGGACAGTCCAAACCAAGACTGCTACAGCTGCACACCTGCATGTACAGCAAAGGAGGTTTGCCTACAGGTCCATCTCTTAGCACTACAAACACGTGCAGTCCCCTGAGCCCACCTGTGCAGCAGCAGGGTGGGGTGTCCCTTGAGCAGAGACCTTCTCAAGGTGACTCCAAAAGGCTGAGACACCCTTTACCCAGCATCTGACATCTACAACGAGGTAACAGACATTTTAAACTGAATATGCTAGCAATGTTTATATATATGTGTGTGTGTGTGTGTGTGTGCGTGTCAAAATCTGTACCAAGAAGCTGCATCTTGTGGCTCCACCTTCATTTAAGAGCAGACTCTAAGCTGGGGAAGAGCAGCAAGCTGAGCCCAGCAGCAAGTGCTCTTGGAAGAGGCTTCACCGGTGGTCTCACAGCCTCTTCCCACCAGGAGAACTTACCTTGGAACAAAAGACATCTCTAACTGGAGAGAGAGCTCCCACCCCAGCCATAGAGAGCAACTGGAAAGCAGGGAAGGACAGGAGCACCAGGGCTCAGGGTGCAGGACTAGTCTGAGTCACACTGCACCTGGCTTCTCAGGTGGAGAGGAAAACTTGGCTCCTCCTTTAGCTACTACAAAGCTTTGACTCAGTGGGAATTTCAAAGTCCCAGAAGTGCATTCCCATGGGGAGATCACAGCTGGAAACTTCCCAAGACAACACAGATATTTAGAGTGTTCCACCATGGCTGAGGATGGACCATCTGCTTGTTACCAGAAGGGCCCTGGCTGGGTATGATCCAGTACTACAGATTCTTCCCAGGTCGCAGCTGTGTGGGAAGGTGGGCTGGACACCTCCAATCCATGGGGATCACAAGCCTGGACATCTCCAACCTGTGGTGATCACGGACCACCAGCCTTTCAGCTTTGCTCGATTTCACTTCTGATGTCAAACAATCTTAAAGGTGAAAGACAACCCCTGGCTTTGCTGGGATAGATGTGCTTTCCAAGTTTGTAATAAGGAATTCGATATCCAAGAAAAACCCAGAACTGCAGAAAGATTTACACTAGAGGTGAGGAATGACAACCAAAGGGAGCAGGACAGTGTGGAGGAGCGGGATCAAACCTCATGAGACTGAACAAGGCCAAGTGCAAGGTCCTGCACGTGGGTCACAGACCCCAGGACAAACATTTCCCCAGACCACCACTTTCCCAATGGACCCCCTTTCTTTACCTTAGCCTCCTGTTTTCTGACATTCTGCCTCTCTTATCTGATTTTATCAAACCTTATCAGACTGAGAACTATTCCTCCTCCTGCAGGAAGAGCAGTAGGAGTGATAAGCCTTCTTCCATCAGCCCCATCCTTGTCATCACCTTTAAATCCCATATTTCGCTATGTTACTACAAGGGATGAATACACAAACATGAAAACATCCTCCCTCAAGCCTTCGAGGCTGTCCAGCTACAATTATTTCCTTCTCTCAAGGTTGAAATATCACATAAAAAAGTGATAAAACAGATTCTGATGACATTTAGGGTTTGTTGTTGTTGTTTTTTACCATCTCTCTTGAAATCCCTCTTCCTTTAATATTAAAACCAGCAGAACAAAAATCAATATTTATTGTTATTACTGTTATTACTACTATCACTGTGCACAACTTCAATCAGCATACAGGTCTCAATGTAATGCTACAAGTAACAAAAATACCAAGAGGAAATTTATTACCTGCAACACGAGAGCCGAGTGAGCAATTCCCACCTCACACTGTGAACGAAGGTGTTGTTATCCACACGAGCATCGTGCAACACTTAACATCAACATCCTGACAAGCAAGAGACCGTGTTGGAGGATTCTAACACAAGAAAAGATTACCAACCTCTGCTTGTTTGCACCACACGCTGATGTTCTTACGCTGAGCTTTCGTGAAATGGTCCCAAGCCTTTTGTTTGGAGGCAGAATGGTACACGGCCACTATCTGCTCGACTGGAGTATCAAATCAGCAGCAAATCGGGCCCGAATAGCATCCAGAGAGGGCGAACAAGAGGAGTAAAGGAGTAAAAAAGTGGAATCAGGCAGGTGGTTTGGCTACTCTTTTCTTATAACACTGTACTGCGCTGATGCTACGCTCAGGGAAGAGGCTCAGTGCCTGGAAAGAGAAGTGTGGGCTTCACCAGGCCTCTGCCAAACACTCCCGGGTAAAGACCAACTGGGAAACAGGCTCTGCTCTCAGCTGGGAAAAAGGCAGGACACGCGGAAAAAAGGCAGCATGTGTGTGCTGAAAAATATCCAAATTTGTTGTGCAAGGCTGGCTGGGAGCGTAAGGAGTCCAGGGGGACAGGACTCACCGTCCACAATGGCATGATGAGGTCCAGCCGTGAGTTCTGGCCCTTGGGACATCCCAAAGGACAGTGCCACAGCCTGTGTGACCTATAGGAAAAGGATCCAGGCACCTTCCATCAGCTTTTCTTGGTCCTGAAATTTATTCCTTCTGTTTCTCCAGAAAATTCCCGAAGCATTTTGGATATACAAAGTGCTTCTCCTTGGCTGAGCGCTCACCCACAGCACAAAGCACATCTACCTGATTGGGTTTTTATGCTTGTGATACAGTAGTTTTTATTTTGTAAGAATTACAACATCTCCCTGCTCCTCAGAGTAACCTAAGAGTGGCTGAGATATCAGTTGTGTTTTAGGGAGTGGAGTGACACACTAGTCTCTATTACTACTTACTCTGCAGTGCTCAATGTATGTCCCTCTGGACCGTGTGCCCATATTTTTTAACAGAATTTAAAGAAAAAAAGGAATTAAAAAAAAATCAAGTAACAGCTAAAATTATTAGATATAAAATCAAAAGTTAAAAATGTTCACAACCTAGGCAAGAGGATCAAAGAAAATTAGTACAATTGTGGAGAAGGTACTCATAAAGAAGTAAAAATACTCAGATTTATTTAAGCAAAGATGTGTAAGAGGCAACAAGCGATCTGAGAAACTGTTACAAAACACATCCTGGAATTAATACAGTCCATGCCTCTTCCTTATTTCCTCGTTTAATAAAGCACTGGGAATTGAAAAACACGGGTTCTGCAACAGGCTGTTGGAAACACTTTGCTGTGTCCTACCTTTGGTGAATAAATCCTGCACACTTCGCTGAGGCACCAGATTCCCAGGAACTTACCTTGTTTGTGCACAGGAGGAGTTGAAAAGATGACAGAACTACTAATAGACGATAATTAAAAGAGGAAACAAATTCAGCATTCATTCTCTCCTCCCCCCCAGATGTGGACTCTTACCCCAGCAAAAAGTACCACGAGGGATTTTTGCCAAGTGAATGACACCTGATTCTAAATGAGCTGTAGCTGCATGGAAACCATTGCTACTTCTTTTCCTGGAGCCCTTTCAGTGTGACCTCTCTGGACTAGAAACTGAGAGTTTTCCCTACACCAGACAACCAACATCCAGTGTGGAAACACTACTCACACTGCACCAGGATCCCTGAGAGAGCCAGTTTGAACTTCTCTTTAGCTTCTTCCATCTCCTTCTCGTGAGCCGCTTTCTCATTGACGAGCCGGCGGATGTGGCTGTTGGCCGACTGGATCATGGAGTAGAAGTTGTTGGCAGTTCTCCTGTTCACTTCCCCACGCTCTATCCAGGTCAGCAAGGTCTGGATGGCTTCTGAGAACTTTGTGTCATCTGTAGCAAGAAAGGACGGCTTTACACCATAGGTATGGGGTTGCCCGGGCAGCTTTCAGGTCATTTCCCTGGCGCTGAACTGCTCTTTCAATGGTCAGCTTCCTTCAGGTGGCTCATCATAACTCCTGGAAGCATGGAATGACCTGAACCCATGGCTGTACAAAGGCAGGCAAAGTCTAAAACCAAGCTGATGGAGCAAATCATCTGCTGAGGTGCAACAAGAGGAGGAACAACTGCTAGAAACATATTGGAAAACTTCATGTCTACTCAGATGTACCGTTTTGTGAAAGGAAATACCCTCCAGCTCCAGAATCATCAGGTCAAACATGGGTCTCAAGCTTCAAAGAAGGTATTAGGACTTATACTAGTCCTTTTAACCTTAACCATAATTTTCTGGAAGAAACTTGTACTGAACAGTTTTGATCTGCACAAGTTTGTTGCACTCGAGAGGTTTGTTCAGTCTTAGGAAAATAAGATTTAGAGGAAACCTCATCACCGTGTTCCAGGATATAAAGGGTGACTACAAAGAATACAGAAACTCCTTTTTTTACAAGGAATCACACGGAAAAGATGATGGGGAATGGGTACCCCTGGGGCGACTGTGCACAGGAGGTCAATTCCTCACAATGGGAACAATCAGCCATGGGAAGTGGTGGATTCCCCAATATCTCTCTAGAACTCCCTGAAAGGAGGTTGTAGCGAGGTGGGGGTTGGTCTCTTCTCCCAGGCAACCAGCAGTAGGACAAGAGGGCACAGTCTTAAGCTGCAACAGGGGAGGTTTAGGTTGCACATTAGAAAGAAGTGACTGGGCACTGGAATGGGCTGCCCAGGGAGGTGGTGGAGTCACCATCCCTGGAGGTGTTTAAGAGAAGACTGGATGAGGCACTCAGTGCATGGTCTAATTGACGAGGTGGTGTTGGGTCAAAGGTTGGACTCAATGATCTCAGAGGTCTTTTCCAACCTAATTGATTCTGTGATACCAGATGCTTTCAAGATTGGGCTGGGCAGGAGAGTCACCCACCTTTCAGCTTCTCGGCCACGACGCTGCACTCGTGGTCGGAGTAGTGGACGACGGGCGGCGGGGAGGGCGGGCGGAAGCGCTCCTCCGCCAGCCGCCGCCGATGGCGCTCCTCCCGCGCCAGCATCCGCTGCTTGCACTCCCACTCGTACAGGTCGTCCCTGGCCTGGGCAAAATCCACGTGCAGGCGCCCCGTGTCCTTCTTGTCCGTGCTGGAGCCCAGCCGGATGCGGTAGCCTGGTGGGGATGACAAGTGGTCAGGCTTACGTGGGGCTCCCCAGGTGAAAAGAGCCTGGGGAGGGTTCAGCTTTGATGGCTAAAAGGAAAAAAATCCCCATAAAAGTCCCCATAAAAGTCAAGAACACCAGGCAATTCATAAGCAATTGGGAGCAACAGCCAATTTTTACAGGACCCTTAAGCACCGTCTATAGAATCAGCTGGATGTTTATCCAGGTGAGATAGGGATGGACTGTACCTCAGCCCAATATTTTGTGGAGGTTTGCAGGTGACAAAGCATTGTTGTCTGTGGAGACAGGGACAGTTTCAGAAGAATTTGTGATGGAAAGCTAGAACTCGATTTCACTTAGGAAGACTGTAAAATGCCTTCTCAAATGGGTCAGATGTTTTTTGTTCTTCCTTCTGCATTTCAGAGAAAGTTGCAGGGAGAAGCTGTGAGCAAGCTGCCTCTCTCCCTGATATGCAGAGAGATAACATCTTTGCAGACATGTACAAGGCCTCCTCGGGCCAGAGAGGGTGGGTGAGGAGAGAGAGAAGATACAAAAGGCCTTGGAGAAGGTGGGGCACTGCCTTTTTTCCCTGGGGCCTGGTTTAAGAAGTGGTCCTTGCATCTTAAATAAACCTTTTTTTAATCCTTCCACTGCCTTGGCATTCTTGGGAAATCCATATGTTTTACCTTACACGGCCTTTCCTCTCAGGAGCTGCTGTCATGTATTTAAACAGAAATGCAGCAGCAGCAGAAGGGCAAACTGACACAGCATTAGATAAATCTGCCACAAATCCTACTGCTCTGCCTATAAAGGCAGGATCACATCTCTGTCCCAGAATTTTAAGCTGCCATCTGAGACAAACACACCCACCAGACAGGTAAAGTGCCTTGTCCACCATGAACTCCTCAGCAAAGCGGATGTGGCAGAAGTTCTTCTTGCTCTTGCGGATAGCGATGACCTCCCCACACTGCTCAAACACCTCCATGATGATCTGCTCCGTCCCGTTTTCCGGCAGCCCTCCAACAAACACTGTCTTGCACCCTGGGGGCCTCTCCCTTGTGGCTGGAGGGGGAAGATCTGAAGAGAGAAATCAGAGCAGGTCAGTTTTTGGGTTGTCAGCACGTGTGCCTTCCATCTGTCCACCTCTCCTGAGAGACTATCACACCTTTCTGGGGTCCTTCAAGGACACGTTTACCTGCCTGTTTCCAAACAAAAGATCTCAGGAGCCTGAAGCTCTTCAAACACCCTCCCAAGTGCAAGCAGAGGCTGAGTTGCTGTCACAGAACACAGGCAACAACAGGGGCTCAAAAGTTCATGATGGGAGGCGCTACAAAATCAGTGTAAAAAACTGTCCTAGTGTAAATAATACCTGGCATATGTATACAGAGGATTCTCTGTGCTACAACTGCACACTCTCCAGACCTTCCTGCCTGAGCTACACCCTCCCACACAGATCCACACTACCAATGAGAGACAAGTCTCTGTATCATCTCTGTTTTGGTTTTCACCCCTCTGGTTCTTATCAAAGAAGTGAGGAGAAAGGGTCATCAGCCAGTGTGAAGGGGATCCCTGTTTCCTGACATAACCTGGTAAGCCCTATGTTTCTTCAGTGTTTTCTCTTATTTCCAACTGCCTCTGCTCTCCTTCCACCACATTCTGCAAACCCCAGAGCACTCCCGTGGCTCAGCGTGGACCAAGCCTTAGATAAAGACTTGAAATATCCAGGAACTGGAATGTTTTCTTCGCCATCCTTATCAACCTAACAACTGAAAAGGCTATTCCTGGAAATGGCAAACAGTAAGTGACAAGAAGAGGCTTTTCCTGTTGCCCTGTCACCTTTTTGCCAGCAGTGAGTCACAGTGACTCAGTCCAGAGCTGCTGTGCCCAGGTGCAGGAATGGCCCTTCTCTCACACACCCCTGGGCTTTACATAAATATAAACAAACAGATATTGCTACAGAGACAGGACAAAGCACAGTTACGTGGGTTAGGAGGGAAGAGAGTGCAGCTCTTGCAGTGAATGATCTCCTTCACAGCAGGCATGTCTGGAGGGATGGGGGGTGGGACAATCCCCAAGCCTGGCATCATGGGGTTGATTGGAGGGATTCCAGTCATCATCCCAAGAGCAGGATCAAAGTCTAAAAGAGGGAGAGAATAAGGGAGTCAGATGGGGGGTTGGAGTCACAGAGTGACTGTGAATTTGGACAACAAACAAGGTACACTCCCAGAGGTGACAGTGAAAATCAGCTGAATAACCACCAGAGAGGGAACATGGCAACATCAAGCTTCAGATTTGTGCCCTCAAAACAACTTTTTAAAACTATTTCATTGCTGATTGCCTCAGTCAAATAACTTCTCCCTGTTAAAATAAACTACTTCCTTCTCCCCTCTGTAGTCACCAGCTCCCATCTAGTGCCAAGTACTTCCCAGTGAGGTTTGTCCACAGAAAGACACCTGTGACACATGGGCTTGGGGCAACCTGGTCTAATGGAAGGTGTGCCTGCCCATGGCAGGGGGTAGACCAAAATGAGCTTTAAGGTCCTTCCCAACCCAAACCATTCCATGATTCTATTATTCCAAGAGCACAGACTCCAGGCAAAACATGGGGCAAGTTTAGTGATGCTGTTAAATATGTATGGGCTGCACAGCAAACAACCTGCTCTGTGTCAAAAGAGCAGAAATGGGATTGCAGAGTGCTGCCAACACAGACATTCCCTCCCCAGGTGAGCAGGCAAGAGTTCAGGCAGGAGAGAGCATCCTCCTTAGTGCAGCAAAGCACTGGAACCGTCAGGTCAGTTCAGGACTTTGATGCCCAAAGTCCTGCATTGCTGGGAAACCAGGCACAGCCCAGCTCTGCTCTCACAGGAGCTCTTTCATCCTGGACAAGATGACTGACCTACGCACATGTATTCTGGACAAGGTGGTCATTCCTGGCGCAGAATCTTCCATTAATTTCTGCCATGTCCAATTTGCTGCCCTGTTGCTTTCCCCTTTATCTCCCTCCCACCCTTCCTTTTAAGCCATTCCAGTTCAGCCTAGAGGAACGTGTTCCTGGGTATCACTGGTTTCCTGAGCTCTTTATGGCACCCTCTTCCTCCTGATCCACTGTATCTGGATGCACCCCAAAATAACTATTTGCACTTAAAAATATGTATCCTCTCAAACCAGGTCTCTTAATAAATCACTCGCAGATTTAATGCATTTCAAGCACAGCTTGTCCACGTGGTTTGTACGTGGTGGGTGTTTACCCAACTGCACTGAAACAGGTTATTCCCAAAGACCTGTCCAAAAGGAAAGGTGGGCAGGGCCTGGCTCAGCTCACCAGGCAGGAGGGGCTGTCCTGTCATGCCCATGGGAGCCATCCCCAGGTTGTTCATGGCGGTGGCCCAGGCGGTCGGGTCGGACATTGGCAATCCCATCGGAATGGAGTCCAGGCTCAGATTTCTGCCACCATCTGCTGAGAGGAAAATAAAAGTGATTAAGAGCTCTGCTGCAGGGCACACGCTGCCTGGTGAGGCTCTGCAGTGTCAGCACCCAAAACCACAGCTGAGCCCAATGCTCAGGGAAGAGCCAGATGGGAAAAAAACAACCGGTGCTGGCCCTCTGGAGCAGCCAACAGTTAAGGCAGCCAGGTCTAGGAAAACACCTCAAAACACCTCAGTTATGGTTTATCCACTGCAATTAACAGCTCTAAGTGGCCTTGATGAAACACTGATGGAAAGGTAACAGGACACTGATTCCTCCCAAGAGATTTATGAACAAAGGACACACATCCAGCAGGTATAAACTGTGAAACTGCACTGAACTGAACAGAGCTGGCCAGGCTGTCCAAGCAGAATCCTCCCACTGCCACTGGAAGTCACTTGTCTTCCACACTCAAAGGGGAAGAGAAGCAAAGAACAACGTGCTGTTGTCAACAGCAGGACCAGCATAGCAGAACTACCAGGCAATCCAGGTGGAGCCACTGACACTACACAAACACAGGGCCTGATTAAGCATTCAGATTCTCTTCAGTGATTTGGCTGGGTCAGACACACCTTTATCTGGCTCCCACCTGACAAACACTTGTTCTTTTTGTCTGTGCAGATTTTAGTGAGAGGTGCTCAAATGCAGAAATGCCTGAGTTTGTTCAAACACAGGGGAAGGATGGGGAGGGAGAAGGAGACATGAGAAGGGCAAGAGGCTCAGCTCCATGCTCCCAGTGGAGCTCTCCTGTGTTCTGTCAGCACCTCAAAACCATCCTTAAACTGCTGTAAACTGCAAAGACCCAGATTCTCCTTCAAATTTCCTTTAAAGGGTTTTTCTCTCCAGGAAAACAGAGTTGGACCTTCCCTCTACCCAATTACATTTCACCCTCTTTCTGCAGCCATGGGCTTTGCATATCACCTTCCTTCTGCCTTAGGTCCAGCCTCATCCTTCCCCTCTGCACCTGGCACCTCCCTACAGAAAAATTACTGCTTCCCACAGACCACAGACTGCTCTGTACACACTGTAACATCTCACCTCCATGGCAGGAGCAGGTGCCACATTCCCCAGGTCACACTGGTGAGATTGCAGTTTCAACCACAATATAATCTGCAAACACATTATTCTGCATGGTTTTTTTTCCCAATCACTCAGAGAAATCCTGAAGATGGTACTGGAGAAATTTTTTGTAGGACTCCTTGATCTGATATTACAACATCATATGGTTCATTTAACAGTCTGCTTTTATGACATTTTCTTAAACATGAATGTCTCCAGTCATCCAGGCTCATCTGCCTTATCATGCTTCTAATTATGGTCATGATTTTAATTTTGAGATACTATTCAATTAAAAAAATAAAACTATTGGGACAGCTATAGAGAATCCTAGAATGGTTTGAGTGGGAAGGACCTTAAAGACAACTCATTCCATCCCCCTGCCATAATCAGGGACACCTTCCCTTAGCCCGGGTTGCTCCAACCTGGCCTTGGACACTTCCAGGGATGGGGCAGCCACGGCTTCTCTGGGCAAACTGTGCCAGGGCCTCCCCACCCTCACAGCCAACAATTTCTTCCCAACATCCCATCTAACCCTGCCCTGTTCCTGTGAAGCCATTCCCCCTTGTTCTATCCCTGTGTTCCCATTTGCAGAGATCCCACAACCCAAGTATGGCTCCAGGCACACCAGACCTGTCCACCTTCCACACCAACACTCAGCACAGCTGGATTTAAGCTTTGCTACGTGGATCCCTTCCTTGCTGCCAGCAGTGAAGCAGCCACTCAGCTCACCTGGAGGAATTGCTCTCTTCCTCTTTCCCGGATCACTTCCATCCTCAGCCGGGCTCTCCGACACCTGGGGGCCAGTGGCACTGCCCGGCTGCAGGGACTCAGCAGTGCTGGCAGGACCAAAGGGCAGGGGGTTTAAGCCTAAAAGAAAAAAAAAATCACTTGGAGACTTTCTTTAGACTGGTTTGTGATGCTACAGAATCACAGTAATGAGAGAAATGCCCAGTTCCAGGCACAAGCAGCACTCCAGGCCCTGGGGGGATTGTGCCTCCTGCTTACAGGCCCCAGCCACACCTGATCTGACATGTTACACTTATACCACCATAAGATATTACTCACCAACATCAATCCCAACACCCACACGAATCAAACTGCCTGGCAGTGTAAGCCAGGGGTGCATCTCCCCTCTGCTAAGAAGCTTTTCATGCCTGGAAACTCAGAGGACAGGATTTTTTCCTGTTTCTTCCAGTCCAGAAATAATTTTTTAATAGTTATTTAAGTGTCACCAGTCGTGAATTCACTTGGACTTGTTTACTACCAAAAAACAAGGCATGACTTAGAAGATCTTCAAAACCAGAAGGCGCTACTGGAATTTTTATTTGAAGAGTCTGGCAGGCAGCTGCTCCCCTTCGTGGTGATGGAAGGGGTTTTGGGATGCACATCCCTGAAAAGAGAAGCTCCAGACCCAGCCCACAGGACCACACTCCTCATTTTAAGAACCTCAGTGCTCAAAGACAGAGGGCCTAGAGTTCAGCTGCTCAGGCTTTGCTATTGATAAAGATCTAACCACAGTGAGGCTTAGTCAAGAATAAATGCAGATCAAGCCCTATAAATTAAGTAAATTGAAGGTAAAGATCTAAGCAAATTGCACAGAATTGAACCAAAGAGGATAGAAGAAAAATTGGTTTGCAGCTTCCAGTGTATTCCCTAATTCAAGGACTTACACCCATTTCAGAGTGAGTCTGAAGCAGCTATTGGATGATCCACCCACAGATCTGTGGTGGGCAGACTGCAGGTGATGGACAGTTAATGGCATTTATGTGCCAGCAGAACACAGTCCCAGCTCTCTAAAATGGTCTGTTTCTTAAACTACAGGTGACAAGACACAAGTACTTTGTAAACAATTCCAAATTAATGGAGTCTCCAAACTTAAAGCTTCCAGTGTGCAGTTAATCACAGTGAGTTTGAGAATCACAGAATTGTTATGGTTGGAAAAGACCTTTAAGATCAGCAAGTCCAACTGTCAACCAGCACCACCACCATGTCCACCACTAAACCATGTCCTCAAGTGCCACATCCATGTGTTTTTTGAACACCTCCAGGGATGGTGACTCCACCACTGCCCTGGGTAGCCTGTGCCAGGGCTTGACAAGTTTTTCTGTAGAGAAATTTTCCCTAATATCCAACCTAAACCTCCTCTGGCACAGCTTGAGGCTGTTTCCTCTTGACCCTTGTTCCCTGGGAGCAGAGCCTGATCCTCACCTGGCTCCACCCTCCTGTCAGGGAGATGTAGAGAGGGAGAAGGTCCCTCCTGAGCCTCCTTTTCTCCAGGCTCAAGAGAGTCCAGTGCTCTGAACTGAGCACCCAGTTCCTCACTCCACCTTCTGTCACAGTCAGCACTTGCAGGGATGTAAGACTGAAGGAGCATTAAAATATTCAGTTTGATTTACCTTTTTCTCAGCAAACTCATTCTAAACAGGCAATGAAAAAAAAAAATAAAAACCAAACAAATCCCTTTTCTAGACTCATATAAAGTGAGAAAAATAACCTCAATTCTAAGGGGAATCAGCAGAACTACCAGAGCACCAAAGATGACAATTATCCCATCCCAAAGCACTGCTGGGCCGAGGCATTTGTACCAAACCTTCCTCCAGACACTCTGCAGTGTTGTGATTTCTATTCCAGAGGATTCCACTTCCAAGAACTTAATAAACACAGCCACTGGGTGCAGCTGTAAATAGCCAAGTGGACACAGGGAGCCTGGAGGGCTCCTCTCCGAGCCACTGAAAAGTGAGAACGTCAGAAGCAGCCAAAAAAATAACGACTATTCAGCTGGCAACAACAATAGTCACGCCTGGCTATGCAGGATGCCTACAATGCTGTGTCTTAGATATTCCAAAGTCAAAATATCACAGAGGTCATGAGGGCTCAAATCTGGGTGCCCCAGGTTAAAAATAGGGAGGCCGTATGCAGGGAAGACATAAGGAGAAAGGAAAAGGAGTAATTGTAAGGTTTGCCTCCATTATTATCCAGGTGATGGAAAAGGCAACATTAAACTTGAACAAGAGTTTTTCCTACACTTGGGAGTAGGGAACAACGTGGACAAGCAGTGATACAGCTGGACACTGGCGTCACCAGGACAGACACCCTGCTCTGACAGAAGACACCTGGCACTGACCAGCACTGAATGGACACTGCTCACCCACTGCTTCCCAACCCACTGGGAAGCACAGGCAGCCACTTATCCCTACGATTTCCATCCCCATTTTGAGCTGGGATGCTTGATTACACCCTGTGGTGCAGGAGGAGCACTTGGATGCTGCATGGGCTCCAATGGCTGTGCTGGGAGGGAGGCAGCTGGCTCCAGCAGGTTACAAGGACTGAAAAACTCCTTGTGTTCTTGGCAAAAGGATTTTTATTGTTGTTTTTTGGAAACAAAAAAAAAACAACCCAACCAGATTCCTTAGGAACAGGACAAACCCTGAGGAAGCTCTCATGCAGCACAGTCAATACTCACCCTGCCAGTTAGGGCATGAGTCAAGCCTAAGAAAGTGCCTGAACTGAGTGCCCAGCTCATGCTGGAGCAGGAGGCCAACACCCCCCATGCACCCGTGCCAGTCCCAGGGACCTTCCATGATCACACTCAGCTCACTCACGCCCAGGGCAGAAATTAATGCAGCTCCTGGGAAATGGATAATGTTCTGATGGATCAGTGTGTCCCAAATGCTCACAGAAGGCTCCAATTCCAACCTGGCATATAGGAAGGAGCAGAAGCAAACCTACAAATGCTCGTGAGTCTTCAGCAGCAGCTCTGACGGTCCACCCCCTCCCCATGCTGTGAGCCAGCATGTCTCCTGCCTTCAGCATATGGATTAACAAGAGGAGATCATTAAAATGAAGAGAGGAGACCACGGTGATGGAGAACTGAGCAGTGATTAATAAGTACTTGTTTCTCCTCTTAAATAATTTCTACCTGTAAACACCCAGCCCGTTGCCTCAAAGGCAGGAACCTGAAGAACAATTTAAAAATAAAAGGAAGGGACATTCCCAGAATTCATCAAGCCCTCTGAAAAGCCCAGGAAGGCAGCCAGTAATTAAAAGCATTCCTGAGGAATTCTCCTCCAGGTTATCTCCTGCACCAAAAGATCAGCCTAGTCACAACTTGTTTAAACAGCTGGTGAGGAGCAAAGGGGAGGGGGAGGCTGGTGCAACTGCAAGTAAAACATTCTTGAAGAGGCACAGGAACACCACTGCTGGCTTTGTGACTGGACAGACCTATCCCAAAGCTCCCAGAGTCGTGCTCAATTTGGGGTGATCAGCAGCAGCAGGCTAAGCCTGCAGCACAGTTCCTCCAGGCATTGTATGTCACTAGGAAGAGACTAAGTAAGGAGATCCCAAATCAGCCCCTCAGCTGATCCTCACCTCCAGCTACCCCAGCACTCCACAACTTGTCATACCTGCCCTGCAGCCACATGAGGTTGCAGGGCTGGCACAGGAGCTCAGCGTGTGCCCCAGAACCAACAGCACCGCTCGGCACACACCTCTGAAACAGGCACTGCAGGTTTCCTCAGGTTTAGTTGAATTTCCTATATTTTGATGGGCCCTTTGACCTTCCACTGGGCACCACCGAGACAAGTGAGAGATGTGGTCACAACCGGCCAAAGCATCACAAAGACAACCTGAGACCCTCCTGGGAGAACGGACCAGGGGTTTGCTCCAGTCACTTCATGAACATCCCTCTTCCAAAAAAATTGTAATTTATGGGCTCTCCATCAGATGCAATCGGATATGTTTGCTCACAGAGGCAGCACATGATCCCTAGACGTGAATGCAGCAACATTTTTTGTGCTGGTACGAATTTGGGGTGTCAGGTTAATGCTCAGAGGTGACTGTGCACAGTGGGACCAAGGCACCAGAGCTGGGTTCAGTCTCCTCAGTCACAGCTCAGTTCATCCTCATGGAGAGCCCACACCAAGAGAAGCAAAGAGGTCAGAGTCAAACCCCTCATGTGCTCCCACGGGAGGATTTGGGGTTGCTTTGAACCTCAGTCATGTCTCCCAGAGCAATCCAAAACCAGCCCCACCAGCCCAGTGAGGGCACAAGAGTATGAACGAGACCAAAAATTGTTATATTTCTCCCAGATTTCCAGAATTGGCTTTCCTAGAGCCTTTTTTCCAACTGATATCTCACAGGCCAACAATTCCGTCCTGTGATTCTCTGCATTAGGATGCAAGATTTAAAGAGAGAAAATGGGATTGCTTCAAATGAAGCTCAAGGTTGTCCAAAAACCTCACCACACCGCATGAGGAAAGGAGGAACATTTGCACCATGTTTGCACTTGCTGTGAAACTTCATTCCCATTTACAGGTTTAAAGCTGCCCTGCTTTTTCAATACCGTGTTCCAAAGTGCCTAAAACTCTTCCAAAGGTGGAAACAGGACTTTCTGGGCTTTACAGCTCTACATTTACAACTCCACATGGTACCAGGGCACTGAAAGACAAGCCCACTACTGTCCTAATACAGCCTCCAACTAGAATTCCACAAGCCAAATATTCAGAAGTCACAGAAAATGGAAGCTGATGAGATCATGAACCACAGGATATTTTCCTTTGCAGGCACAGGCTGGAAACTGAGCAGCCCCTTCACAGTGAATATCATCTCAGCCAAGAACTGGAGCTCCAAATACATCCCACTGGATACAGAGAGCGTGCTCAGAAGAAAGCTGAAGCTGCAGAAAATCCTCTCTCCTGGGCACAGAGCAGGGTAAAAGCTGACAGGCTCAGCCACTATGATCGTGAGGCACAAACACAAGCACGTCTCTGTCCTTTGTGCCAACCAGAACGAAGTGTCCTTAGCCATTCCAAGCTGCTCTGCTCAGGAGGGAAGGGACCAGCACCGGAGCAAGCCACGGGGGTTTGCTCAGTTTTCCTGCAGCAAGCCAGCCTGGAAAGGCCAAAATCAGCAGATTTTTGTATTTGCAGGGAAATGCTATGCAGAAGGTAAGGGGGAAGGAGAAAATTCGGGTTTCCAGCAAGTGTCAGACCAGTGTCAGCATTTCCAGAGCCACAAATGGCACAGGTACCCTTCACCTCCAAGCACTTCCCTTATGTATCTCCAGGGGTTTTCAGAAGAGTCAGTTTTTAGGAGTGAGCCAGCAGGCACTGCCATAATGCAGTGACTAAACATTTAAAAATAAAAAACTTGGGCTAGAAGATTCCTCACTGGAAAAAAAAACAGATCAGGGGAAAAAAAAAAGGGGGAGATGCTTAAAGATGAGCAGAAGGTGACTCTGAGCAAGGCACACAGCAGGTTGCTGTGGGTGATCTTCCCCTCTGGAAGTAGGTGCTGAGGTGTGTTTTATGGGAAGAGAGGCTTCAGCTTCCTGCTGGCCTAAACAGCATTAACAATGCACTGCCTCCCATTCCATTGGGATCAATCCAGGTCTATGCTGGGGCTATATATGGATGCAGCTTTCACAGCACACGCTCAGAAAGGGGTTGGAAAGACAGGGAAGATCTCAATGTTCCAGGCATAAATCAAGGGAAGTATCCATCTTCACCGGGTCCCATGCCAGACCTGGGACAGGACTTGATTTTCCAACCCTGCTAACAGAGCTTGGCTATTTTCCTTAATTACCAGGGGAAAAAGAAGCATGAAACAATCCCCAAGGTGAACTGAAAAGCCTGGTTTAAGATCACTCCCATTACCAAGAGCAAAACACACTGGAAATCTCAACTGAAACATGGGATTGTGCTGCTCCCATGCAGACCTACTGTGACTGCACAGGAACACAGCAACCACCGGGGCTGCCACCTCGGGATTTGGCCAAAATCTCCTCTGTTGGATTCAGGAACATTCAGTGAAGCGGTGCCAGCAGCTCTGCCACAAGCCTGGCACTGC
>JAWWLV010000158.1:19280626-19299462 GCA_035041135.1 Platyrinchus mystaceus
GGCCAAAATCTCCTCTGTTGGATTCAGGAACATTCAGTGAAGCGGTGCCAGCAGCTCTGCCACAAGCCTGGCACTGCAGCAGCCTCACCCTGGTCAGGCACTGGAACCATTTTCCTGGCATCCAACCAGTTAATAAGCAGCAGGAACACAAACCTCTCCCCCAAAACTCAAATTAAAACTATTATCAGGTACTTTGACACTGTCACACACCTAAAAGCATTTCAATGACAAGCACTGAAGGCCGGTGCTTGTATGGTCATATTTTGGGGTGTCCTGGAAACTTATGAACTACTTTGTGTTTTGGGGTGCCCCAGGTCTCTCTGAACCCCTCAGGTGACATTTTGGGGTACCCTGGGCTCCTCTGAACTCCTCAGGTCCCCTGGAGTCCTCCAACCTCCTCAGGTCATCTTTTTGGGAGCTCCTTTGGGTTCTATTTTGGGCACCCCTGGGTTCCTCTGACCTCCTCAGCTCACTTTCTGGGGTGCCTCAGGTCCCTCTGAACCCCTCAGGTGACACTTGGGAGTCCCCTGGACTCCTCTGAACACTTACCAGACTCCTCTCACCCAGCATCAGGGGAACTCCAGAAATGGGCTGACACAGGCTTTACTATAAATAAGGATTTACCTTTTGCCAACATTGGCAAATGTAGGAAATAAGCAGTACTCAGCCTGAGCAGGCTCCCTGTGCTTTTAGGAATAAACTGGATTCTGGGATACATTGTGCCATGTGATTACACATGCTGGTTTTAAGCCCTCCAGAAATGCACTTTAGCAGACACTAAAGTACACCTGCAGCAATCAATTAGAACACAGAGAGAAAAGAGACCAGCAAGGAAGGGAAAGGAGAGAGACACCAAGGCTTTGAAGCTACATTTTAACCCCAACCATTTCCTTTCAGAGACTGGTTTCCAGGTTCAAAAACTACTGTTGGGCTCGTGCATGTTTGTCTACTGTGCTCCTGGCTTAAATACCATTGTTACAGCTTCACAATCATCAATCTGACACAGGGGCTGGCCAGGCACACTGATGAGAGCAGCAGAATTCCAACAGTTACTTCTGTCAACTCCCGAAAATCCTACATGGTAGCACATTCAGTGAATCCCACACCCCCCCAGGCGTTACCTGTGAACTGCACCAGGAACATGGCGAGGTGCTCATCGTATGTCAGCAGTTCAGCCAGTTCTCCCACTGTTCCCAGCTTGGTTATTTGCTTAAAAATCCGAGTGCCAGGCTGAGCTCCCAGGCAGCTCCCAGCACAACAGGAAAGCTGGGACTTACTGAGAGCAAAGCTGCCCCAGGGCGGGCCGGGCAGCACAGGAGAGCCCAGGCTGGCAACCAGAAGCTCCATGTGTCACCATCCGTCTCCAGTGACTGACACCCATAGGCAGATTCTGGGATGCAGGGGACAGAGCTGGATGAGCAGGTGGGGAGGCGATTAGCAGCAAGAGCATCTGAATTTGCCAGGGATTTCATACATCACTGCTCTAAGTGCTGGCACGCAGTTAAATAAACCCTGTTTGCATGCCCGAGATTAGTGGCCTTTGCACTGAAAGATTAATTCCTGGTAATCCTTGACAGTAAGAGGCACACTGCTGGCCTTCCTCTGTTCTGGAAGCTTGTGTTTAGAAGAAATAAACTAACTTCAGACAAGCTAATTATTCTAGCAGGACACTATTAAAAAAAAGAAAAGGGCACAAAGAGCCCCTTTCTCCTGTGCCCCTGAGAATGTAGTGGTCAGTAACACCAGCCAGTGACACCAACCTGCAGGGTTTTCACAGAAATACATCCACAGCAGCAAAAACAGGGAGACTTGATCAAGTCCTGTCTGAGCTGTGCTGTTTACTCAGCATTGTAACCCAAAACAAAGGAAAAAATTCCTTACCAGTGTGTGTGTGCACATAGCTGTGTCCCCAGCACAGCCCTCGGTGCTTCCCAACAGAGGGGCCTCTGCCATCCCCATCACACAAAATTATTAAATATCTCATGGAATGTTTTCAGGATGCTCACATGGCTCTGCCAAACCACCTTCTCTCTGCACACATGTCTGGGATTTCTAATATTGGGATTTTCAGGGGGTGAGCAGCTTGTGTTTCATGGAGTGCAGAGCAGGAGGTTCCAGGCTCAGAGGGGACAGGCAGCTTGTCCATCCCACACCTCCCCACCCTTCCAGCCTCCCTCAGCACCCCTGCAGAGCAATAACCAACACCTGCCACCTCAGAACAAGGGTCAACAGCTCATATTTTCAAAACTATCTTTTTGAAAGGTTAGGAGAAGAAAACTGCCAGGCAAAGGACTAACTGCACTACTGGGGAAGAAAAAAATGGGGAAGAAGAAAAAATAGGGAGAAAAAGAGAGGGAAGACACAAAGAAAACTCCAGCAGAGCCAGCAATTGGGATCATCAGAAAATCCCAGTGCAAAAATCTGGATTGAGGGGCGAAAGAGCCTCACAAAGGGGCAGAACCTGTGCGAGGAGCCGCTGCCCGAGAGTGGAGCAGCTGGACGGGACGGACACGATGCAACTGGAATAATGTCAGCAGAAAAATTGGGGATTAGGGGAGAAATCTCACACCATCTTTGGAAGGTGCAGGGAATACCTCGCTAGCAACACCTGATCTTTGCAATGACTCGGTGATTGAACCTTGTCCCTGCTACGAGCTCAAGTCGCCCGCACCAAAAACATGACCTTCAATGCAGAAACCTGACCTTACCCCGGCTCTCACACAGCTTTCAACAACTCAGCTCCAGGGGCCTTTTAGGTGGCACAAAACCCCTCAAATAAACCTTGAAGAAACAAGAGAAACCAACCCCTTGGCTCCCAGCGCAGGGAAGAGTAAGGCTGGAGTGAGAAGGAACACAAGATGGAGGGACCAACTCCCACCCCAGGTTGCCTCAGCGCTTTCCCCACCATCTCACAGCTCTGCTGCAATGTTCTGCAGGAAAATATGGAAATATGCAATGGCTAATTATTGTGGCTACAGGGGAGGTAGGACTTGTGTGGACTAATGAGGAGCTTACCCAAGGATTAACGTTTGTGTAATGAACACGTGGCACTAAAGAAGAAAAACATCTGTATGCAGCATGACCTCGATATACACTGCTGGTTACAGCCAGACCTCACACACAGGACCAAAATATGAGGAAAATAAGACAGTAAGAAGCACACAAACATAAAGAAGCTTGACATAAATGCTTAAGGAACCAAATAAATGCACAGATGAGTTGCAGTCAAGGGATCTTTACGGAGCAGGACTGTGGGAGAGCTGCAGCCCACAGCAGCTGTGGGTACTGGCACAAGTATCCCCAAACCTCACCGTGCTGCCCACGGACCGTCTGCTGCAGCACCACAGATCCAGCACAGCCCAGCTACACGTGTGGGCACAGCTGAGCCTCAGGAGCTTAGGAAAGACAGAGCACAGCCAGGTCCAGCCTAGCCAGGTACTCTCCAGGGTGAGACTGCTGCCACCTTCACCCTCTGCCTTTTGCAAACCACCCACTCTTGGGGCATCACAATAACTTCCTTAAATGCAACTAATTTCTCCCTACCTTGTGCCTCTGTCATGCGATCACCAAGGCTGGAAGAGATCATCCAGTCCTACCATCACCCCAGCACCACCACAATCACCCCTAAGCCATGTCCCCAAGTGCCATATCCAGACATCTCCTGAGCACTCCCAGAGATGGTGACTCCACCGTCTCCCTGGACAACTCATTCCAAGGCCTGACCACTCTGACAGTGAAATAATTATTTCTAATACCTAATCTGAACCTCCCCTGGCACAACTTGAGGCCGTTTCCTCTCATCTTAAGGAAACACATAGCACGAGAACCCGATCCCCCCCCGGCTTCCCCCTCCTGTCAGGGAGTTGCAGAGACAGAAGGGATGAGCCTCCCTTTCTCCAGGCTGAGCCCTTCCAGCCGCTCCTGGTGCTCCAGACCCTTCCCCAGCTCCGTTCCCTTCCTTGGACACTCCCCACCCTTCTTGATGTGACTTTAACCACCGCTGAATTCAAACAGACTTCCCACATTGAATAAACCTTCCCAAACAAGCCTCCCCACCACCCAGCCCGGGGGAGCTCAGGGGGTGTCCCCGACAGGACTCCCGATGGCCCGACGGCTCCCACGAGCTCGTTCAGACCCCCCACAAACCACCTCTCCCTCCCACCGGTGCGGCCCGGCCGGAGCTGTCCCGGAGGAGGCCGGTGCTGCCCAGCGAGCTCCGCTGAGGGGGGCGATGGAAGGCGGGGCGGCCCCCCCCGCACACACGGGGAGCGCTCCGGGCCCAGCCGTGGGCCGCGGCGCTGCGGCCCGGCCCGGCCCGAGCTGCCCCTCGGCCGCTTCCGCCGGGTTTGTAGCGCACGGGGAGGCCGGGGAGGCCGGTGCGGCCCCGCTGCGGCCCCGCCGCCCGCACTCACCTCCCGGCCCGGCAGGTCGGCCCCGCTCGGTCCCGCACTCACCGCCCGCCGCCGCGGCCCCGCCCACGGCCCCGCGAGCCCCCGTTGCGCCCCGCCATTGGCTGCTGCCGGGCCAGGGGGCGGGGCTGGGCGCTGCGCGCGCACCGCGGCGGGGCGGTGGCGACGTCCGGAGGGGCGGGAGAGCACGGGGCGGGACCGGGAGCGGCACCCCGGAACAGCCCACCGGGAACAACCCACCGGGAACAACCCACCGGGAACAGCCCACCGGGAACAACCCACCGGGAACAACCCACCGGGAACAACCCACTGGGACCGGCCACATCCCACCGCAACCGCCCCCCACGGAACATCCCACCGGGACCGGCCCTCCGGGAATAACCCACCGGGACTGGTCCACTGGGAACAACCCATCGGGACCGGCCCCATCCCGCTGGGACCGGCCCCGCGCGAACATCCCAGCGGGAAAAACCCACCGGGACCGGCCCCCCCAGAAACGTCCCACCTGGAAAAACCTACCGGGAACATCCTACCGGCACCGGCCCCATCCCACCGGGATCATTACACCAGCACCAGCCCCATCCCACCGGGACCTACCCCATCCCACTAGCCGCATCCCACCGGCACCACAGAATCCCAGAATGCGTCAGGTTGGAAGAGATCACAGTGGGTCGTCTGGTCCAACCTCCTTTGCTCAAGCAGGGTCGTCCTAGAGCACGTGGCACGAGATTGCGTCCAGAGGGTTCTGGAATATCCCAGTGAGGGAGACTCTACACCCTCTCTGGGCAATCTGTTCCAGTGCACGGTCACCCGGTACGGTGAAGAAGTTCTTCCCCATATTCAGCACAGGGCCCCATCCCGCTGGAACTGGCCCCATCCCACTGGCCGCGTCCGTGTCCCACCGGGACCAACCCCATCCCACCGGGACCATCCCATTGACACCGTCCGCCTCCCACCAGGACCGGCCCCTCAGGAACATCTCAGCGGACCCGGGGGGACGCGGGGGAGCGGCTGCTCGTTCTCTCTTCCCCCCGCCCCGGTTCTGTGTCCGCCCTCCGCGGCCGTTGCTGCTCCGCGGCCTCGGGCAGAGCCGCCCGACCCTCCGGTAGTGGAGCAGAGACCAGCTCGGCACAAAGGCGTTTATTCGGCGCAAGGCAGAAGCAGGGGGAACGCCCACCATCCTTTCCTCTTTCCCCGCGGGGCAGGATGACCCCATCCCTCCTCCCTCCACAGCCTCCCTACGTCCACCCCGGTCCAGCCGCTCCCGCGGCGCTCTGCGGTCGCTGCGGGCTGGAGCAGCGGTGAGACGAGGGATGGAAGCAGGTGTGGCCTCACAAGAAACGTCTGCTCCAGGGTATGCCAGAGCGATATGGAGGTGTATCCAGGCATGAAGCACCAGCTAGGCCAGCCTGCAAGCACCACTCCAGCCCGGCTTGGGGAGAGGAGACAGAGAGATGCCCAGCAAGGGATGCTCTGCCGCAGGAGAAGCTCTGCTTCCAGCTGCACCATGTCCTCCTCCATCTGCACAATGCCATAGAATCCCAGAAGGGTTTGGGTGGGAGGGACCCTAAAGCTCATCCTGTTCCACTCCCCTGCCATGGGCAGGGACACCTTCCACTAGACCAGGTTGCTCCAAGCCCCATCCAACCTGGCCTTGGACACTTCCAGGGATGAGGCAGCCACAGCTTCTCTGGGCAACCTGTGCCAGGGCCTCCCCACCCTCACAGGGAACAATTCCTTCCAATATTCCATCTAATCCTGCCCTCTGTCAGTGTGAAGCCATTTCCCCTTGTCTTGTCACTCCAGGCCCTTGTCCAAAGTCCATCTCTGGCTCTCTTGTAGGCTCCCTTCAGGTACTGGCAGTGTCCCCTCTCCCATCCAAGCTTCTGTGCTATGTCCATGGCACTAAGGAGGCTGCCTGAGCCATGATCCTACTTGGATGGGGGATCTTGCACAGCCAGGACTCCTGCTCCTCACGTTGATCCAGACCTGCAGACTCAGGGCACACACTGCTGCCCATCGGCCCCACTCCAGGCAGAGCCAGCAGTCGGGAAGCTTGGAAGCAGCAAGGGGCCCACATCCTGTTCCCACTGGCACCCACTGTGAGAAGGCATTGGAGGGAGGCAGGGACTCACTGTAGCAGTACCAGAGGCTCGGTGAGGATGAGGATGATCTAAGCAACAGCCAGTGGAGCTCGGATGTCACCAAGAACAGACAGCAAAGCCCCTTTGCAGGGAGACAATGTGTTGATCCCCAGAGCTGAATCAAGCTGGATCCACCTGCTGGATCCACCTACATCCTCCCACAAAGCCAGGCAGCCTTCCCTCAGGCTCAGTTCATTTGGCACAGCCAGGAACAGCAGCTGCTGTGTGGTACCTAGTCCCAGGCCCTTCCCATGTGGAGGGGGTTGTCACAGAGGGCCCCTTGGTTTGGTTTGTTATAAAGGCATCTTTATTTCTGCCTCTTCCTCTAGGATGGGGAAAGCCTTGGGACCAAGGCAGATTCTGGATGTGACTGGATACAGCCCTGAGCCTTCATGTCTGCTGGTGGTGCAAGGGCAGAGGTGGAAACAGCTGCTACTTCATGCAGATCACCTTCATTTTCAGGTTAGGGCACATTTTTAGCAAATAAACAGCTTTTAAGGGAAGTTTTCTTGCCATGTGGATTAAATGGGATGATTTTATGGGAATCAATTAAACCTCTGGCAGGGACAGCCATGTGGCCACCGCTGCAGAGCACGCAGAATGCTCCCATCGGAAGAGAGGGTGTACAGGACACTTTCAGCCCCAAATCATGGGTGGGACATGGCAGCTCTCCTGCGTGGGGATCTTCCTGGCTCCCAGGCAGCCAGTCCTCCTGCTCCCTGTTCAGCCAGTTACTCATTAACTCACTTTACAGCCCAGGCAAACAGCAACAGCACACCCTGTGCTGCCCCCCTCTCGTGGGGCTGTCCCCCACCCCTGAGACTGCCCCCCGCCCCGAATCACTCCAGCCCCCACACAGGCACAGCTGCTGCCAAGCCCCTCTGTGTCCCCCATGCCCGAACCCACCCCCCTCACCTCTGCCTCTGGTGGGCACAGCTCGGAGCAGGGTTTGGGAAGGGAGTGGGAGTGCCTGTGTTCCAGGAGAGCTTGAGGATGCTCACACTCCTCCAGCCTTTTCTGCCGAGGCCAAGCCAAGGGGATGGAGCCCCCACTGTGCCCCCACCTGCTCTGGGCACAGGGGGCTCATTGCCTGTGGAGCCGGTGCTGCAGGCAGAGGGGAGGGCAGGGGGTCCAGGTCTGGCAGAGGAAGTTGGGCAGCAATGGCTGAAGGGTCTTTGCCTGTGGAGTGAGTAGCAGGGCTTGGTCCAGAAGACATGAGGCTGCTCCAACAGAGGCTCTCCAGGGAAAACCTGCAACCTGTGGTACCTGGGGCTGGTGCGAAGCCGGCTGTGCTGTGGGTGGTGGGGCAGTGGGCAGGATGGAATCTGGTAGGGAATGTCTGGGATGTCTGGGAATTAGCATCCAGATTGGTCCCACCCCTCTGGGATCTCCTCCACAGCTGGCAGGCCCTGAGTTCATGGTCACAATGCAGGAGAGGAACTGGAAAGCTGGAGACAGCTGCTCCTTACTGGGTCAGTCCTGGAGCTGCAGACAGGACACAGTGGGGAGAGGCTTGGGGTCTCTGCCAGGGAAACAGCGACCCTTGCCGAGGTGGAGCAGGACCCTCCTCTTCACACCTGCAGCCAGCTGGGAGAGCTGGAGCCTCACATCCCTCTGCCAGTAGGAATAGAGCAGCGGGTTCAGGAGGGAGTTCCCCAGCCCCAGCAGCCAGAGGAAGTTCTCGATGACTTTGTATGGGAAGCACTGCGGGCAGAACATCAGCACGATGCTGGCGATGAAGAAGGGCAGCCAGGAGAGAGTGAAGCACCCGATGAGCGTGGCAACCGTGCGCATGGCCTTCATGTCACTGGTGGTGCGGGGTGGGGGGCAGCCCCCTGCCAGCCCAGCCTGCTCCACCTCCTGGATGTGCTGCACGTGCACAGAGGCGATTTTCAGCATGTCGCAGTAGAGGTAGAGGAAGAGGAGGAGCGCGGGGAAGAAGCCGATGAAGAACATGGTGAGCAGGTAGGCAGGGTGGAAGACATGGAAGAAGGAGCACTTCCCGCGGTTGGAGAACATCTGGAGGCATGGGATGAAGACCGGGAGGAAGCCAACGGTGGCAGCAACCAACCAGAGCCCCACCAAGCACATCCCAACCCTTAGGCCTGTCACCAGCTGGAAATAGTGGAAAGGCTTTCGGATTGCCAGGTGCCTGTCGCATGCAACCAGGATCAGGGACAAGATGGAGGCAGCAGAAGAGGAGATCACAAAAGCCATTCTGAGGACACAGAAGTTCTGGGAAGGATAAAAGGGCTGGGAAATCTCATCCATGGCCAGACCCACGACTGTGAAGCCAACGATGGTGTCCGCAATGGCGAGATTGAGGACAAAACAGAGCCCCTTGGAGCTGCTCTTCTGGATGAGGAAGAGGAGGACGACGGCCACCAGCACATTGGCAGTGATGATGAGCGAGGCCAGCAGGACGAGGATGGCTCCCACTGCCCAGCTGCCCATGGCTGTCCCCTGCAGGGCACAGCACAAGGATGGCACGACCCCAATACGATTCTCAGGCACCCCTCACCTGGGGCCTCTTTGCAGGTGCAGGTCAGTGGTAGGTGCAGCCCCTCACTCTCTGGGGAGCAGTGGGATCCTGAGGAGCAGTGGTAGCCCAGGGAGCAGTAGTGTCTCTCAGGGAAGCGGAGCTCTGCCAACGCCTGCCTGTGGAAGGGACCGCTGGACTTGCAGCACCTGCTGTGCCCACTGAGGTCCCTCCCCTCCAGCCACGTTTCCAGACAACCCTGGAGCAGAGGGGAGAGCAGTGAGCACCTGGGCAGGAAGCTGTCACGGTGGCACACGGGGCGGTGGCTGTCCCCCACTGGGGACCAGGGGATCGAGCAGAGCAGTGCCTGCTCAAACACGGGAACTGGGAATGGAGACAAGCACAGAGTGTTCCCAAAGCCTGACACAGCCTGTGGGGCTCCTGAGGGTCAGATCCAGGGAAGCCTCTTCCTGCAGGGACCAAGGGAATACCACCAACTCCTTGCCAGAGCAGCAGCTGTGAAGGCGACCTGGTTACAATGAGGAAAAGCACTGAGAAGGAATGTCTGCTCAAATACAGACGGAGAGACATCTGCCAGTCTGGGAACCCAGCGGGCACAGCTGGGAGTCTGCAAGATGGAAATCTTGGCAAGCACAGCAGGGAGCCCAGGGCATCCTTGGGGACCCCAAAACCCAGCTGCTCCAAGAGCTTGTGTCCTCTGTGCAATCATGGATCCATGAAGTAATGGCAGAAGTAACTGGCTGTTGTCCAAAACGAGCCCCTCTCTCTCCAAGAGCTCCCCCTACACAGTCCCCTACACCCCCTGGGAACTCCAGGCTGGCCCCAGGCTCCACATGGATCATATCCAAAGAGAGACTTTGTCCTTCATCAACAGACCTCGCTCCTGGGAGAGTTTAATGAACTGTGCCATGATACTTCAAATGAAATTTATGTATGTGCTAAAAAATATAAATAATACTAAAAATACTAATTCTGTAGACATACAATTGCTTTACTAATCACTAGTGTATTTACCTCACTAATAGTAACTTGTAACAAAGACATTCATGGAAGCAAAGTCGCCACATCCTTGTCTTACAGAATCCCACAACACCCACCCATCGTGTCCTTTACACCCCCTGGGGTGGGTTGACTCGCACAGGCTGTGACAGTGACTGCTCCATCCCTTATACAAAGTGCCACAAGCCCTCTCCTGCCTCATGAGCCGGAAAAATACGAGCTGCCAGGAAACAAAGCAGGTCCAAGCCTTCCTCTGTCAAACAGTAACCTGGGGAGAGGCTGAGGCAGGACATGGGCACTGCAGTGGGGAGGGAAGGTGCAGCAGACACAGGAATGATGGGCACTGGCTGGAGCTCTGGAGCAAGGAGGCCTCCCAGGAACACTCTGGGTCTGCACTGCAGGTGGCCACAAGAAGGACTCCAGTGGCCATAGGAAGGGTTCCGGTGACCCTGCACCCCTTCTTCTTTTGTTGGCCCAGGGAGACATCTGGGGAGCCTTTCCCCTGATGTTGGAGAGGGTGCAAACCCCATGGCATGAGATCAAGGTGGAGGATTTTCAGGACAGTGTGGAGAAAGAGCCCGCACCTCCCTGACCTGGTTCACAGCCGTTTTTATCTCTAATGTGACAGGACCACACATATTTCTACCTTCAACACTTGGGGAGGGCTGTGACTGGTTTCCAGGGCACCTTGAACCCCTTCCATGTCAGAGTTCAACCCCGACGACCTTCCTGTGGGTGCAGGAGAGCAGGTACAGACCACTCTGTGTGCTCTCACACATTACCTGGCACAGCACGGACAAGGTCAGAAAGAGTGAGCCTGAGCACATGACAACAGATGTTTCAGGAGCGCTTCTAGGAAGGAACTCCTGAGGGAATGAGGTCCCAGAGCAGAAGGAGCACCTCCAAAGCCATCCAGGGGAGCTGGTCCAACAGGAGGAAGAGGAGACAGAACAGCCTCTCACCAAGGACCTTACAGCTGAGAAATGCAGCAAAGTGGCTATGGGGACACTTGTCTGGCATTGCTGAGGGGCTCCCTGTACCAGTCTGAGGAATAGCAGGGAACTGTCAGAGGATCAGTCCCAAAACGACTGGAGCTGCAGAGAAATGGCTCCAGTACTGGAGAAACCCAAAGAATCATGAACCACAGCTAAAACACATCTCAGACTTGTGTTCATCCACCATATACAGTGGATGTATTTATTCAATAAATAAAGTACTTATCTACTTTGTCATGTTTGGAAACCCTCAGCCAGGTGAGGCAAAGGAACCTTGTTCACTGCCAATCCATCACAGCCTATTCCTGGGAGCTTGTATGGACAGTTTAATTCTGACAACAACCCTCTGGCCTACTGAGATGGGCCCTACACTAAAAGACCTGTTCAAGGCAGGGTTTAAGTCCAACAGCTCAGCACATTCACTACACCTGCAGCTGCAAAGGCATATTTGCCTTTGCAAAACCAATTCCTTCTAATTTGTCCCAGCTGGATTTGGCTGAACATTCCTTGTGTGATCTGCACTAACTCTGCTCACAGCAGGCCTAGCCAGGACATGCTGCTGTCACAAGGGACCTTCATCCAAACTAAAGACACCACACAAATAGGAAAGTGAGCAGAAACATAAGAGCTGTTTGCTTTCATAGCCATAAACACTAAAAAATAACCTAAAACCAGAAGAGAATGAGCAAAATACCCTGCTGGATATTCTGCTCAGCACCAGCCATGTCAGAGCCACCATTTTCAAGTGCTGAGTTCACCTTTAAACCACATTACCTGTGGTTACATCATTGACAAATGACCTAAGCAAAAATAATATAAGCCTTAAGCAGTAAGCTAAGAGACCAAAGTTTGGCAACACTGAGCTGAGAAGGAAACAGCATCACCTTCTGACACGAACAAACTTGGGTTTAGAAACACTTCTGTTGAAATGAATCCTACAGATTGCTCTTATACAAATATATGGAGATAAAAGGTATATATAGTGTGGTGAAAACCAGCAAGGGCAGACATCCCCGCAGAAATCAGACCCAAACTCAAGCCACCTGGTCAATAAATAATTTAATGGAGTTACAGTTCTGCAATAAACATGACAATGGCACCTTCCAGGGCCCCAGCCCCGCCCCGCGGGCACAGGAGGACACCCACACTGCCAACCCACGAGCCACAGTGCCCTGAAGGCCACTGGAATGCACAGATCTTCACAGAAGATATTCCTGCAGGCCCAGGCACACGTACACCTCCAGGTGGGGAACATGCAGCTCCTGCCGCGGGCTCCCGGCTATCCCAGCCAGCTCATGCTCCAGGAACCATGCATTTGAAGGGGCAGCCCAAACCACAGGTACCAAACACCACGACATGGGGATGGTGGGAAGAGGAGGGAGGCAGCAGCACAGCTCTGCTGCCAGCCCCGAGGGTGACTCTGGTGAGATGAAGGCAGCTGTCAGAACGGAAGGCGTTTCAACTGCTCGTATGTGATAAAAAACTGAAGGGAACGTCAAGGAATTGGGACAGAGACGTGAGGCAGCTGCCTTGGCAGGGTGGGCAGAGCATCAGCACAGCTGGTGGAGACCCAGATGGGGAGCTCCTCGCCCAGGCAGCACAAACTGATGTGCACAGGTGGAACAGAGCTGGGGGACAGGGGCTGCAAGGACAGGGGAAAGACTGACCCAGAGCAAACCGGCCCAGCCCTCCCCAGACCACTGAGAGGAGGAGGTGGCTCCAAGCCCAGACTGGGAGCTCTTTACAGTAAATTCCCCACCCAGTTTCAGAGGGCAGAATGGTCTGGGTCAGCATATGGGCACTGCTGGTCCTGCACAGTGGGTCAGCACCTGCCTCAGCACCAGAATGCTCCCCAGGATTCCCTCCTGAACAGGAGCAGATCCAGGAACTGCACCACCTCCCACAGCCCAGGCCACGGGGAAGGTCTCAGCCAAGTCCTCAGAGCACTGGCTCTACAGAAACCACCAGAGGTGCCCACCAGGTTCACCAGTGCACCCCACTGGGATGTCAGCCCCTGCTCTGCCCTTCCCAGCTCGGTTCTCCCCTTGTCCCCCATCCAACCCCAGCAGCACACAGAAGGATACAATGATGTTCCAGGGACCCAGCCGAAGCCAGTTGGGCCAAAAGCCTTTGTAGAGTGCAAAGAAGCCCTCACTCTTCCATGTCTGGGAGAAGAGACAGGTGTGTTAGGAGACACACCAGGCCCACACTCTGCCCATGTCCCCAGTGCCCCGTGTGACACACTGGCTCTCCCCAGCAGCTGCAGGGAGCAGACAGGCCCGTGCAGGTGCACTTGCAGTCTCTGAACCTAATTAACTACATCACAGCCTAAATTTTGTCCCAGAAAGCTGGGAGGATGCTCAGGCTGACAGTGACAACCTCGGGAAGTGACTCTGGGCCCTTCCCTCTCTGCCCAACACACTCGCCGAGGACACGTTCTGTGGCTGTAGGATCTCACTGTTCCCATCAGTGTGGTGCTTTCAGCCTCCCAGGACAGGGATGTGCCCACCTCTGCCCCCCCTTACCTTCACGAGGCCATCCAGAGTGCCCTTGTAGAGCTCCGTGCTGCCCACGATCGCCCGCTGGTTCATCATCCGTGTCCGCACCACGTCCACGGGGTTGGAGGCGATGGCCCCTGCCAGCCCACACGTGAAGCTGGAACTACACCCCCCAAATCAGGACAGGGATAGCCCTGAACACGGTCACTCCTGCTCAGGCAGGGCACAAAGTACCTTCCACTGGATTTTATGAAAGGCATTTAGCAGTAAACAGGAGCTGCACCACCTGCTCCCACCTGGAAAAGGGGCAGTGGCAGGACCTGGACCACCACAGGACCCCAGAGAGCTCTGGGGAAGGAAATGCTCAGCTCAGCTAATTCCAGACCCTTGTCTGAGCCTGCAGCTGGTTCCACAGGGACACCTGCAGCCCTGAAAAGGTCCCAAGTGCTGCCCAGGTGACAAAGACCTGAAGGCAGCCCCTGGGAGCTCACATCCTTCCCATCAGAGCAAACATTTCTTTGGGAAGGGGGAAGAGCAAAGGCAGCAGGAGGGATCACGGAGCTGCCAGTTTCCCCCCCTCCATGTAGGGTCTACTGCTCCTTTCACACACAGCAGGCAAAACCAATTGCTTCAGGAAGACCTGAAGCACCTCCAGCTGAAGAACAGGGAAACAAAGCGAAAAAGGACTTTAGTGATCTCTGCCCAGCTCTGCTCAGGTTACTCAGGGCTCTGTCAGCTTTGTGTTTTTTCATCTCTCAAAGCTCTCACAGCACTGGCTGCAAGCTGACAGGGTCTGCTCAGGTGAGGACCAGGGACTGGAGCAGCTTTCAAGGGATTGTTACAGGTACCACACACCTGCCTGGTTCATATCAGAGCATAGACATGGGGCAACAGCATTTCTGGCCATCAGCCAGCTGAAACCAAGCTGACATTCCACGTCACCAGAAGATTTCTGCCAGGTCCTTCCCCACGGTGGTCTGTCTGGGGATGTGGGGGTGGTTTAGTGCTGGCCTTGGTGGTGCTTGGGGGAACAACTGGTCTTTGAGGTCTTACCCAACCTTAATGATTCTGCACTTGCTGCCCACTCTGAGCAGCTCCAGCCAACAGAGCAGATCCTTCAGAAGCACCGAGCCTGTTCCCTGCAGCCCCAGAGCACTCGCTCCATGAGCAAATCCCTCCAGATCCCACCTGGCTCCTCTGCTCCACACACCCCTCCAAGCCTGCAGAGAGCAGCAGATACTCACACGAAGTGGGCGAAGATGGTGTCACCCATGAGGCCTGACAGGATTAAATGCTTCTTGGTGATGTCGTAGACCGGCAGCTCCACCCCCACCACGATGGCAGCTCGCTGGGCCGTGGGGACAACACCCTGTGGGGCAGGGACACCGTCACAAGCTGCTCCCGGGGCCTGCACCCAGTGGCACATCCCACAGCTCCCTCTCAGGGCCTTTTCCTGACAGTCTTCCCCGTGTCCTCCCTGCAGCTCTTCAGGCAGACCAACTCTGCTCTAAAGCCAAGGAGGATCCCTCCACCCTGGCAGTATGATTCCAGAAGAATTAACTGCACGCTGCTTCTGTCCTCCCAGCACCCCCTCGCCTTCCCCACCAATTTCAACACCAGGAAAGATTCTGCCCCACAAGAGAGGCAGTTTAAGGAGCTGGAAGGGGCTCCAGGTGCTCCCTGCTAAGAGAGCACCCACTTCCACAAGGTTTTTGTTAGTTCTGCTGCAGGTGGGGGATTCTGGGAGCTGGTGCTCACCCTCCAGAGGCCTCGGGTACCTTCCTGCTGGTAGATGTCAATGAAGCTGCCGATCATCCCGCCCTGGAACAAGCTGCCCTGAGCTTGCATTCGGATCTGGAAGGAAGGGGAGAGTCAGTGGGTAGACATCAACACCTGTCCTGACATCAGCACCTGCCCCAGAGGGCAGGGACACCGGGGATACCAGCACCATGGAACTCCTGGGAGCAGGAACACAGAGCAGCTCAGAGCAGAAACTGCTCTCCACATCTCTCTCCCTGCAAACCATGTGGCCAATGATGGCAGCAGGCAAGGAGCAGGGAGAGCAGCAGGGTGGGAGCACAGGGACATGAGGAATGAGGCCTTCCTGCTCTGGAAGCAGCCCAAGAAGGTGGATCTCCACAGGGAGGAGCATAGGGAAGTTCTCCAGGCTCTCTCAGCCCAGAGCAGGGCTACCCTGACTCCAGGGCACCAGGCAGTCCCCACTGGGCTCTGCTCACTCCACACACCAGGCAGTGCCAGCACAGTGACCAAGGAGAGAGCAGCAGGGCAGGTGTGAGGAACACCTGGCTGCCACCTGCTCACCTTGCCCAAGTCAGATAATGCAGCCTCCATCTTTCACCACAACAAAGTTCATGACCTTTGTTGCCCAGAAAAGATGTGGCTGCCTCACCCCTGGAAGTGTCCAAGGCCAGGCTGGATGGGGCTTGGAGCAACCTGGGACAATGGAAGGTGTCCCTGCCCACGTCAGGGTAGTGGGACAAGATAAGCTTTAAGGTTCCTTCCAACCCAAACCCTTCTGGGATTCTGTGAACTTTAAGAGCTGTGAACTTTAAGAGCTGTGTTTTTTGCTGTTAATTGCTCTGAGCTTCGGTTTCCATTTATTAGAAAAGCCCAAATTAGAAGAACTGGTGGCTCAGGCAGCACTGAGCTGCATCTCCCACAGCCAGCCAAGTGCTAGCCAGGAGCTGCCCTTACCTTCAGCACATCTGTGGGATTGGCCAGCGCAGAGGAGATGACCCCCGAGACCACCCCACAGATCACATTGATGAGCAACGTTTCATCTGCAAGCAAGGAAAGAAGGTCAGACCCTACAGACCTCATGGGAGGGGGCACAGGTAGGATGGAACAAGGGCTGGGAAGAGCAGAGCAGCTCAGTTCTCAAATCTCACAGTGAAGCTGCAGGAGCAGGGGCTGGGCAGGTGCCACAGCTCGTGGCAGGTCTGTCCCCACACCTGCCAGGGACAGGAGGTGGCAGCTGGGACACTCAGCAACACACTCTCTCAGAGGGGCAGGTCTGATTGATGAGAAGGAAAATCACGGGACACGTGAAAATTATGAACAATTATCTGACATTTCAGTGTCCAGCGATGCATTTCTCATGATAGGGACAAGCCAGGACAGAGGGAGAGAACCCAGCACTTCTCAAGGCCACCGGATACCAAACGGTTTTGGCTCCAGTGAGACCACGCAGCCACCCAGAGCCAGCTGAGGACTGGGACCACGTGGGGAGTTAGATGGGATTAGTTCCAGGGAATAACCTGAGACTTCCAGGCCCAGTATTAGGATGATGGTTACGTTGGGAAAAGGCACAGCACTTTGCTGGTACTGACCACGGCACTTCCCAGAGGAGACCAGGCCACTGGCTGCCCCAGGCCTGTAGGGAGACAAACATTCAGGCACGGAGCTCACAGCTGGAAAGGCTGGAACAGCGAGGAGGGGCCTGTGTACACGGACAGAACCAGGCAGGGAGAGGCGTTACTGGAGAGGGGAGAGACATTACTGGGGACAGAGCAACCCTGGAAAGGAGCTCTAGTGAAGCACAGCATCTCCTGAGTTGGATGATCCACAAGGATCATCGAGTCCAACTCCTGGCCCTGCCCAGGACACCCCAACGCTTGTCCAAACCCTCCTGGAGCTCTGGCAGCCTTGGGGCTGTGCCCACTGCCCTGGGGAGCCTGTTCAGTGCCCAACCATCCTCTGGGGGAAGAACTTTTCCTGATATCCCACCTAAACCTCCCCTGACACAGTTCCATGCCATTAGTGTGCTGCATCTCGCCCGCCACCCCTGCTTTCCCAGGTTGGAATAGTGTTACCAGATTCCCTCATGTCATCCCAGGGGCGAAAACCATCCTTGCAGATCTCAGTGCTCCCTCAGGGAGCATCCACCAGACTCCTACTGCTCTACTGCCCAGGGAGGAGCTGCAGAGGCCTCCTGAGCAGAGGGCACAGGTCAAGGGCACTGGTGGCATCTCACCTTTACAGTCAGGGCCAAAGCTACAGAGCTGAGTCCCACAGTTCCAATCCACATGTTGCCCAGAAAAGCTGTGGCTGCCCCATGCCTTAAAGTGTTCAAGGCCAGGTTGGACGAGGCCTGAAGCAACCTGGGATAGTGGAAGGTGTCCCTACCTACAGCAGGGGGGTGGAACTGGATGATTTTTTTTGGCTCCAAGATGCAAAGCAGAGATAAAGGCTCAACAGAATGAGAGGACTCCCCCAGGCTGTGCCAGGGGAGGTTCAGGTTCGATATCAGAAAAAATTTCTTCATGGAAAGGGCTGTGAGGCATTGGAAGGGGCTGCCCAGGGAGATGGTGGAGTTCCCATTCCTGGAGGTGTCCAGGGAAGGACTGGACATGGCACTCAGTGCTCTGGGCTGGGGAACAAGGTGGGCATTGGGCACAGGTTGGATTCGACAGCCTAGAAGCACTTTTCCAACCTAAATGATTCTGGGACTCTCCTATGATTCCATGACCTGGGAAAAACAGAGCAGGGAATGAGCAGAACACACAACAGAGTGTGGGATCAGTGATCTGGGAGGTGCCCCTGCTGCCCCGTTCCCTGACACCGACCTTCCATGCGATCCACGAAGAGCCGCTTCAGGCTCTGGTAGATCCCGATCTTGATGGTGCCATAGGATGCCTGTCTCAGCAGTGCCGGGGCGATCCTGAGGGGGAACGATCCCTGAGCATCCCTGTGGGCCAGCACAGGCCACTTCCCACCAGCCACCAAACTGTCAGGGGCCAGGCATGTTCCTGCCACCACTCTGGTGCCTGGGATGACCTCTGGGATTACCCCCACGCACCCTCCAGTGCCAGGGGCTGGCATCCACACAGCCCTGGCCTTGCTCCTCATCTCGGGAAAACGGGGAGTCTCCACTGCCCCGGCCCCAGGGCTCAGGGCTGGGTGGGATCCCGGGGGTCACAGTGGCATGCAGGGAGTGGGGGTGGGCTGGGATGGGCAAAGGGGAGGGGGGAACTGGGATGGTCGGGGCGGATGCCAGGACAGAAGGTGGAAGAGGGAGCCTGGGGTGGGGAGGGGGTGCCAGGACAGAAGCAGGGACCAGGGTGGGTGGACAGGAAGGACTTGGGTGGGTGGGGAGTACCGGGGGAGGACCTCAGGCAGACGGAGGGGGATGCCAGGGTGGAAGGGGGAAACTGGGATGGGCTGGAGGTGTGGGCAGGATGGGTGGGGGGGAAGCTGTGACCGAAAGGGGTTCCAGGACAGGCGCTGAGAGATGGCGGGGCAGGGGAGGAGGACCTGCGGTGGGCAGTGGG